>VXBB01009311.1:1028714-1060879 GCA_013399915.1 Illadopsis cleaveri
TCAGATGGAGGGATGGAAGAGAAGGTATCCATCAGCCTTCCCCACAACCGCATGGCTTTGAAACATTTGCAGCTGCTTAGGTAGAGATCACCTGATCACCGCAGGCCTGGGCAAGCTTTAACTCTCTTGACACAGATTGATACTTTAAACCCNGGAGTTCTGAGTTTTGCCTCTTTACATTGTTTGTAGAAAATGAACAGTTTGTAGTGAGAGGGTTGGTTTTAGAAATTAATTTGTGTTGTTGTGGGTGTTTTTGTCTTTTCTTATTTTTCTCCTCTTAGTGTATGTTAATAAAATCTATCTGGTTTTTTTTGCTTCTAAGTTGAGCCTGCTTTTGCCTTTTTCCTCCCAAAAATCCTATCTCTTAGTTAGCAAACAAATTTGGCAAATGTAAAACCACCACATAAATGGTGCTGTGACTCGGATAAGCAAACCTAAACCACAACACTTGGTAAGAGATACTTGCAGATATATAGTTTCAGGAATGCCAATGGACACATAGGACTGGATACAGCCCTTTGTGGATGAGTGTGTGGGAAGCTTGAAGACATGGGAATGCATGGACCATGAGCTGGACAGGCTCCCTGACAATATACCCCTAGGTTTCTACCACTACAGCTTCCAAAACTCTTGGGTCGTATTTCTCATTATTAACATAAACCCAAAGAAAGTGATGCAGTCCAGTAAAGTAAAAGTAAACTAGAAATTACTATCTGCTTTGGTCCTTGAGCTTTCATTGCTTTCTCTATTTACAGAAATTTTAAAGGGATGCATCTTCCACTATGACCATCTACACCCGTGAGATTATCTACATCTACACTGTGAAACAGTAAAAAAAGGTCCTGAAAAATGCTTTAATGTAGGGACCTAATTCAGGGGTTGGATCATGCAGGAAGACTTCATGAAGTTTGGTCATGAAAAAGCAGATGACTTGAGGAAGGCTAACTGGGCATTGACAACAGAAGGATCTGTCCCATTCACTAAATGAAAAATCTTATTACTTTAATGTATACTGCATGTATGATTTTTTCATAACATGCTGCAGCGTTTTCAATTTTTGAACAAGCTATGGGTGCACTTTCCATATATCATGCATCTGCAAAAATGCATATATTTTAGAATATCTTTAGAAGGGAAATGAAACAATACTTATCTTCTTTTTTTGCTGATTGAAGTTGTCAATAATGACACCAATGAACAAATTCAGGGTGAAAAAAGACCCAAAAATTATAAAGATTACAAAATACAAGTACATGTACAAGTTGTCTTCATACTTGGGTTGCTGTAACACCTGAGGAAAAAAAAGTGAATGATCATTGTTAAGACTTCATGTGAAATTTTCAACCAAACAAGTGACAACCTTGCACAAGGTATCCCCAATATTTTGTATTTGGACAATATTCCTATCACTTATATCAATATATTTTGTCTATTCCACCTCTTGCTGACAGCATCTGTCAATTTACATTCAGCTGTCCATATTTTGTTAGCACAGAATCTCATACTAATTAATTTAGTGGTTTTTCTTCTATTGTATAGATGTTAATTGCTTATGTAAGATAAATACACACTTTTATATAGAAAGACTTCAGGGGAAAAAAAAGGATAATTTAAAATATTTGCAATACTTACGTCTCTTGAGTCAATAGCTGCATACATAATATCCATCCAGCCTTTAAATGTAGCCTGTAAACAGTACACACCTGTTTAAGCATTCTAAAGAAAATTCACTTAATAATTTCCAACTCAGTACAGCACCACGAATAATTAGTAGCATTAGATTTCTAAAGAAGTTTGCCTCTTGGCTTTCTATTCAGCTGCTCATCAGATATACTGCTGTGTATCCCATTACTTTGTCTTGATATGAACATTTTAAGCAGCAAGTAGGATTAAATTATTTCTTATTTCTAATTACCAACAATTATAGAAGACACTTTGGTTCATCAAATCATGTCAACTGTGAAAACTTTGTAGAGCTGGATGTAGCCTTAGTAACTGAGTTGCCACAAATTAAGACTGATACGTACTTCCTCCCTCCCAAATCAGAAAGGTGAAAACAAAAGGGAACCAAAAGTTTGATCAGCTCAAAAAAGGTATTTGCCTATCAATCAGAATCTACTTTGAAAGACTTTACCTGGTTTAATAATTCTCTGTTCACTTTAAATATATTGCATTGTGGTTTACAGAGCCTAGATCTCTCAGATACATTCTGAGATAAAGTAGTTGGAAGTTTTTTATGTGCATTGAATGCTTTATATGCCTCATAAATTACAACATTTACTGAAATTTTGTAGCTATTTCCTCCGCCTAAAATCTGTAAGCTTTTATATTTGACAGTGAGGTGTAGATTGCTTCATCAGAGTGTTCAAAACAGAAACTGATTTCAAAGATTACAGCAGTATAACTGAAGTCATCATCTGTTCCAAATGATTTCCTTTCCCCCCAGTGAAATTTCAATGACACATATTCAAATGCAGATTCAAATGTAGTTAGAAAAAACAACAGAACAAAAATCCCCCGTCTCTTTTACTATTGGTAAAAACCCATAGATTTCTTTCTTCCTCCTAGTAAGTAATTTCTAATGAAGCTGTAATTCATGCAGGAGTTTTACCACTCAATTTCTTTACCAGAAATAATCACCATGAAGATTCACATTTCTTTTTGGAGATACAATAGCATCTTGCTTCTAAAATACCAACCTGCTGGAACTTTGAAAATATCCTAAACTTTCAGCCTTAGAATTCAGCTTCTGATTTTTTTACCATACACTTCAAGAGATGTGTTTTCTTACTGATATTAGTAACAACAGTATACTATAATACTGTGCTTTGAGACCCACTGGTTTGCCACATTTTATCCTGGTAAGCAGGGTATACCCTTACTAGCAGGATAAAAGCAGGCCTCTGGGAGATTTACTTACCAAGGAATCCAAATACTAGGTTCAAGTTAAAAGGCATAAGGCCATAAAATTATTAGGGCAGATGCCACATCTCATTGTGTACACCAGCCTCTTCCTCTTCACTCATTGGTGCATGACAATTGTGAAAGGAATTTCTCCAGCAGATCTGTCTCTGCTTTGATGATTCTCTTTAGGGACAGAGAGATACTCAAGCAAGTTCAGACCAAGAAATGAAAAAAGAAGCTTGAAGATCCACACAAACCAACATGATCTACGCTGTATTATAGAAGAAAAAATTCTTGTAGAAGAAATGTGTACTTATGTGACTGATGACATGAATAATTACATTTCAAATTATGTAAGAATTCTGGAAAACAGTCTGATCAACAAACTTGCTTTTAGCAATGACATGTATTGTTCGGCTGTACTTTTGGTCAGAAAGAATTCTAACATCATTATAATACTAAAGATTTTCCACACAAACCACTCCCATGAAAGAAAAAAACCAAGAAACATCAACCAAGAATTAGGTAATGTTCTTTTCTTAGGGCTCTCATTCAGGAAAGTCATTTACCATCACTGTCAAGGAAACTTAAGAAAGAGCTTGTTAGAGAGTTCTTTTTGCTTAAAAAGTTACTATCACGCGTTTGTATTTTTTGAGCCCAGAATACTTATTTCTGAAATTATCCCTCTGCTTTTGAGTGTTTCTGTGTGAAATATATATGTTTCTTTTCCATATCACTCTTAAAAAAAAGAAGCGTTTTCAGTAATGAACAGAACCATATACTGGCAAAAACATTAGAAAAAACAGTTGTTCATAGAACTCATTTATGTCTTTCCCAGAATGATAACATCCTCAGTGCCTTGGTTTGAGGTTCTTTTGGCTTGTTTTCATTTTGATTTTTTGTCATGCAAATGGTACTAACTTCCATTAGCACTCACTCCAATTAGTGGTACAGGTAGTAAGGACCTACTTTGTGGTTCTTGTAACCCAGAAGAGCTGAAGGGATTTACAACATTCTTTGGTTGACTCAAAGGGCATGAGCCAGAGGGCTGAATGGGGAATAATGGGGAATAAGAGGAAGCTTTCTCTATTTATTTTCTGGCCTCCTGGCCTTATATCAGTAATTCATGCATTGATATTCTTCATAGAGATTGTTATTACAAAAATGACATTGACCTCCCTGTGGTTTTTTTCTCAGGTCCAGCGCTAGTAAAAGTGTGTGCCTGAGGTTGTTAAGGTGGTGAACCAAAGGACTTCAGTAGAAAGGGCATTAATGTTCCGTTTAGGCAAACAGAAAGGATATCCACTTGCAACGATGGTTTTATAAGCAGATTTTTCGGGCTCAGTATGTAATTTTAGGCCAAATGCTAAACTTTCAAAAGCTTTATCTTTGTTTCTGACACAGTAGTGTATACCTCTAATTAAGTCATACCTCAGCATCTAGTTTTCTTTCTATTACCGCAAGCTGTTTAGGAAGGGTAAGAAAATCTAGGGCTATGACATACCTATACAAGTTTCATGTTTGTTTTGACTTGGGCTCTGGAGTCTTGTTCTTGAGTTTGATCCAAAGTACTTTATATATCAAGTAGAAAATCACCTTATCAATATCTTTTTTGATTGAAAACAATGTAAGAATCTCAAACAGTTATGAATTGTGGCCTTGTTTTCTTGAAGGTGAAGACACATAGATTCTCCACACTTTAATTCATTAACTGAAAATCAAACTGATATTATTCTTTCTTAGTCCTAGGGCTTTTATCATTCCATAACTGCAAAATCACTACTACTGGCTTACTTACCAGATACTGAAAGATGCAGGGCCAAGTTTCTGTTTTGTTCAATGACAGAATTGCCCCTGATTTTCCTGCTATGTCAAACCAAAAAGACCTTGATTCTTTTACAAGCCTTTTAGCAACACAGAAAAATTAAGTGTTGTCATGGATGTTCTACTCACACAAAAAATCCTCCATCATTAAGCGAGGGTCTCATGTTCTTGCAAGATCTCTACAATGTAGATACTGCACAAACAATCAGGCTTGTCCTCCATGAGAGCTAGGTCCCTCTGTGGTAGTCTAGATTAATTTTTCCTTTGGAAATGTGGGAACAATTGGCAAATTTCTCCTAATTTGCCTCCCAAAAATTTCAATGATTTAAGAATCTAAGTCTTTATAGAAGAAATATTTGTGTCATTTCAATGAATAGAAGATGAAATAATCTATGCATGCTAGGACATTGCAATAGATATCATTGCAAGTAGCTGAGGGGTGGTGATTGTGGCCACGAAGCCAGGAAGGAAATGAACCTCGAATAATTCCCTGTGTCCCAAAGTAGAATAGGTTAGTACTAGAAACAGTTGCAAATTACTTGGAAAGAGTTTTGTTGATGTCTTGTTTCTCCTGAACCCCTGTAATGAAGCATTCTGCCTACCTGGGTGAGTGGACTTCATAAATAAGGCAAACAAAATCAGTACTTAAAGTCTTTAGTTACCAAAATCAAATTGTCTTCAGTTCAGTATTTTATTTCTTTAATACTATTGGTCCCTCTCCACTCTTTCCCAATGTGACAATGAAGTAGGTAATCATAATGAAATTTAAACATACAGACTTATCAGTCACACAGGTAAGATGCTGTATTAGCTGGGAGAGGAAGTTCACATTGCTCAGAACTATTGTTTTAGACCTTGTGAAGGATGATGTCCATACCACTGCATCATGTTAATGATTTGTTTTTCTGAGATTTTGTATAAACAACATAGAATTTGAAAACTTAATTAAAAGCAATAAAAATGAAACCTAAGATACCGCAGATTTAGATAGTAACCTCAGAACAACGCAAAAATATAGAGGTTGCTGAAGGTACACAAAATAGGTTAAAGTCCAGCATTTTTTTGATCAAAGCTGGGTCAGATTCTCAGCTACTTCAAAATACAAGTATAGACAGTGCTGTGAGGACACAATTTCTGATAGTGAAGGCATAATCTTATAGTATCTTTCTGCATATATTTTATTTCTTCTTCCCTCAGTCCATGAGGTCCTTATGCCTAGAAATATCAGGAAAATACTTCATAGATTATAGTATCAATTGCTATTTTTCTTATTTCTTTTTTGAATGAGAAATTGCTTTTTAGATCAGATCTGCACTGGTGGCAGCCACAAACCTGAGGTAAGATTTATTACCTGAAATTCTTTGTGACTTAATCACATCAAAGGAGATTTTTTTTTTCAGCAACTGGAAAACTAAAATATTTAGATACCTGAATACCACTCCTAGGTACTTCTAGAAACTTTAAAAGTTAAAAGGGGCTGAAGGACTAAGGGAGCCATAAATAGGAAGATATGTCATTAGATGTCCTAAATCTTCTTTATTTGTCATAGTAGACTCTGCTTGCTGCTTATGATGAGAAGAGTAATCAATTACCAGTGTAGCAGTACTACTCAGTCACAGATAAAAATCATCAGGTAAATGTTTTGTCTTTTTGTTGCCAGAATTGCTTTTCACTACTGCATATAAACAGGAAAAGGTATATAAAGAGCGATCACTTACTACTTGAAGTAAAGAAAGATACCCAAATCCTACATTATCAAAGTTTACTTTCACGTTTTTCCAGCGGGCACTTTGATTGTTTTTTATGAGTTCCTCGCACTGACTAAAATTGTTGATTTGGTCGACTTCAAACCTTTCATCAGTTGTGGTGTTAACACAGTAGTAGAACTTCCCAGCAAACAGATTTACTCCCATGATGCTGAAAATTAGCCAGAATATAAGACAAACGAGAAGCACGTTCATGATGGATGGAATTGCTCCTAAAAGGGCATTCACAACCACCTAGTACACAAATACAACGGGAAAGAGAAAAGAGTATAAGCATATTTACAGCAATACATTTTTGTATACTGTTTCACCATTCCTTAATAAATGTTTATTCAGAAACTAATACTATCAATTTTAAAGCAGTACATTAATAACTGTAGCAATGCACCATTACTTTAATCATTAACATTAGTACATGTAATGGAAAGAAAATAAGTGAGATAATGAAAATAATTAATAGAAAAACAAAAGAGAAGACCTGGCAGTAGTAAGATGATGCTTGAAACTGACTTGTTCTAGATAAAAAAGAAAAATGTGCTAAATAAAAAATGTAGACATAATAAAATCCTAAAAATGCATGAAATTATAACTTAAGAAATGTTTAAAGCAAAATGGCAACCTGTAGATTTGATCAACATAGTTTTGAAATTTAAGCTGAAAACACAAATGCCATGAATCTAGAAACTAAGCTCTACATAAAAGAATTATGCGCGAATTAAATACATAACTTTATTGCCTTATTGTTCCATGCAAGATTATAACAAAGATTAATTTCTTTGTATATGAAAGCAAGACAGGTTTGCAATATGTGTCTACTTGAATCAACATAATTTATTTCAAGCTCCAGTCTTGTTGTTTCATGTATTAAGTTAGCAATGCCCTTCATTTATCCAAAAAAGAATATATTTAGGCCTTTTGATTTTGCATATTTAATTACTTTTGGGGAGCAAATGTACTTCTCAGACATTTGCAGGCAAGATGCCAATAAATCTTATGTAGATAAAAGGTGTATTGTTCTGATATATACAGTAATTAATCACATGTGTCTGTCAGACCTATCAAAACTTTTGTGATGAGCAGTTGTTTTTCCTCAAGTATCCAATTCAGGTTCTCATTTATGAGTTATATTTTATTTTAAATTTTACATTTTTTCTTCTGTAAACTTTTGGGACCTGGTAGGAAGGTAAAATAAAATACGAAGTAGGGCTCTAACTTTCAGTAATCTAAGTCCTGCAGCAAGGCAGGAAAGGATTGGCATGGATATTGGAGTATGTTAAGTTGTCTTAGTCCATCTCTGTTCCGTGCAATATAGATACATTCTCCCCACTACCAACATAGTTGTGAGCAATGTTAGAACTGCTCAGTCTTACTACCTGTATTTCACAGCCTCTGGAAGGCCTTTGGAAGAGGAATATTGTGGTTGTGTTATTCATCACTCAGCACCCAACTCCCCTCCTCCTCCCAAATGTTATGGCCAGGAATTAGAACCTGTTCAGAGATCTTAGGTAGAAATGTTATTTTCAGCTAGAAGGGTCTCCTCCATTGCCAGACAGTAGAAATGGGACCTTTCTGTAGCAGAATAATCCTTATCTATTATAAAACCACAATTTTTTTTTTTTAATTTAGCACTTTTTTTTTTTACTATAGCTTATATTTTTGGTGATTAAAAGATTCCAGTGATAAATATGTTGCTACTTAGCTTCATGGAACTGAAAACAACATAAAAATTAAACATGGAATTAGAAATTCTGAAATTTGTTCCAAGTCTGACCTGATCTATGACACTGCATTATGCTATTGCTGCTCTGAAATTCTAGGCCAGCTAGTGTTTGTCTTATCTTTTTTTTCTCCCCACTCATAAAAATGTTCCAGATGTGTTATACTGATTGAATTCCTCTGTTTAGTCTTGATGAAAAACCTGAAAATAAAGATGTCAAGAAAGAAAGATGGGGATTTAGTTCTGAAACTCAAATGAATTAAGGTTACCTCTGCTCACACAAAGAATGGTTTTGCATGAATTGAGTGCCTGTAGCAGTTACCTTTATAACAATCCTGACATCCATTGAACCACAGCACAGATCCAGAACAGGCAGCAGAATACTAACAGCACAATAACTGTTACAACAATTATGAATTGATAATAGTTGTAGAAAAAAAGATTTCTACAAAATGCATCAGTGCGTCTCGCATCTTTAGATGAACAGGTAGTCCAGTCTCACCACTGAGACTATGAGAAGACCAGCCACATCTTCTTGGATAAAAAGAGAACAGCTTCCAGCAACTGTTCCAACACTGCTTCCAACAACTTATTTCATAGAGGTCACTGAAAACCCATCAAATGGTAAAAATTTTTGGTCACTACTGACCTGGCCTGGATGCGAACTGGTGACCTAGAGATGAAAGGCTCTGTATCCTATTACCAACCCCTTGAGCTATCCAGTCCCCCTGGAAGGTTTTTTAAGAAAAGAAGAAAAGAAAATTAAAACTTGTAGAAGCTGTTTTCTGTTTGCATTTTTTTTCTGTTTGATTTTTTTTTCCCCCAACAGTGTTGAGCCTTACCCCTATCATATTTATAATGTAAAACTGCATTGTCACACGTTGGTCAGATGCTCAGCTGACTGCAAAGTCCTCCTTAGCAAGAAGTCTTTAATTTCTTCAACACATACACTTGGAGGCAATTGCCTTAACTGCATTTTTCTCTTTTACTTTTTTTGGTTTTTTGCATTTGCTTTGGGAATTAGCTGAGGTATCTCAGGATAACCAGGACATTAACTTAATATATATCCAAGACTGCACCCATACATACACAGACAATGCCTACAAACATAAGTTACAGCAAATGGAGAGAAGGAGAACCAATTGAAAACTGAACTGAATGCAGAAAAGAGGTCAAGTAGCATTTCTTAATGAGTCAATTTAGCAAATAAAAATTGTCATTCTTATCTTGTTGGAAAGAGTCTGTAGAAGGTTAAAAGAACGTTGTCAACTACAGCTCTTTTTTTTGCTTGCTCTTTAAATCTAGATCAGACGTACATGATTCAAAATGCATTTTTTATTTTAAAAGGGGCTGTTCTTGTGGGCCTATTTTCTGTTGTTTCTTGATACGGAATATAATGCCAGTAAATTGGAAAAAGATGTTTGCATGGTTGTTTGTTTTTATAAATTACCTATGCATTTCCTCAAGGCTGGAATGTTGCTGGTCAGGCTGACTCCAGTGAGCAAAGCTGCAAAAGCCCAAGTTGATTCTGCTTATTCACCTTCCTATAGCTTCAGGTAGGTGGAACAGCAATAAGAACAAGTGAGAAGCGACACCTGATGCCTAAAAAGACAAAGGAGCTCTAGACTGTTTTACATTCCAGTCAACATTCATCCAGGGGAAAAAAAAATCTTTGTGGGAAACCACATCTCCTCTAGAAGAAGGCTGTATTTCACATATATACACAATTTTTCATGTTTAAATTTCTGTAATATTTATCTTCCAATATCAGATTTATATATAAGATAAAATAATGAATGCAATACTAATTGTATGTCTTGTCTTCTGGCCAATATGACTTTATGTCAAGATAAATTAGTAATCCACATGTTTTTCATGGTTGCTGTTTGTATTTTCTTTTGAAAAACTCTCCAAAGAAAACAGCAAAAACTTGACAAAAAAATCAGTTTTGCTGTCAGAACTGTTCATATGTGTAGAATGAGGATTGTGCAAAACACCAGCATATCCTTGCCCTATGAACAGAATATAAGGAAGCTTTGCTAGATTATAAGCCCTGCTGTGGGAGACATAGCTGAACACGTAGTGAGATCTAAATGTATTTTAGTTGCCAGAGGAAAATATTTTCCATAGATCCTGGCTCCTCAGCTGCCACACACTTTCCAGGGATTCTTGCATCGCAGCTGAGTAATGGATATATCAGAGCCTCCTTAAATCTGTAAACAAACAAGGGAAAATCTTTAGTAGTACTTATCAACTTTTCCCATAACTTTCGCAGGCTCTGTGAGGAAGTTCCAAACTCTGTTCCTGGTGCAAATGAGGAGGAAGTTACCATCTTTGGGACGGAAAGGGACCATGTGTGGAACATTCTTTCTACTCAAAATTAAAAAGTATTTCATTTTCCTCCACTTGGAAGGTATCAACTTCGCAATTTTATGCTTAAATAGGAAAAGTTCCCAAAGAGCTGCCAGGGAGAACATTTGCATTGAAAGATGGAGAAGTGAGCAAGTAGACATTGGTTTAGATTCTTGGTGCAGCACATAGGGAAGTGTGCTGGAGTGGCAGGAGGTATGGCATGAATGGACACAGATGTAAGCACAGGTGACAATGGGATCTGCATTTACCATGTGTTCATAGAGAAGGACCTGAGGACAGCACACAAGGAAGTCTAGAAGACTCTGAAACCACGCTGACTTGACCAAGTGGGTATCAAGTAACAGACAAGTATATTCTCTCTTAAACTGTGAAAGAGTTGAGGCAAGGGAGGAAAGGACATAGTAACTGTATGTAAACATACAGTAACTATCCCAGGCAGGGGATCAAAAGAGCATCTGAGGCAGACCTTGAAGAAAGCCCACCCGTTAATCAAAAAGATGAACTATCTGATGCTGTAATAATGGCTTTCTGTACTCCCTGGTGCTATTAAATTGATGATGGAAACTGCCTTTCTCTGAAGTTAGAGGAGCCTCTTCTACAAGTCATAACAAAGCAGAAAGTCAGTGGGATTGGAGGAAATAGATATGGGGCCTAATTTAGGAGCAGCTAAGTCAGTTGAAAATGTTTGTCACAAAAGTAATGGAGGTAGAGGACCTGAGGGCCAGCAGACAGAATAAAAACATGGCCCAGTGGATTCAGAGTGACCCTCAGTAGAGGCTCTGGGATCTCGGCCACAGTTGCTTAGTGTGAGGTTTGGAGGTGGCCATGAAGGAAGATAACTGGTGATGCAGTACAGGAAAAATATTCCCACATAAGATACCCTGTCTCCTCTGAGCACATACATGGAGTTGGATTGAAGATGGCTCTTGGGAGGGAAAGGTTAAAACTGGAAGATTTGATGAGGAGGGAATAGTTTCTCTCAAAGTGAACTTGCAGCTGGGAATGCTAAGCATGTCAGTGTGGGAAAACTCCATTTATTATGCCTAGTGTTGTTCATCCTCTGCCTGTTTTGAGAAGTAGAATTCCTGTGTAGACATAATACATTCTCACAGACATGCTTGAGCCTCCTGCTGGGAGACAGAGAGAGATCATAAAAGCCCAGCCTTGTGATAAGCTGCACATGCACGAAGCCCTTTCATATATATTGGGGCAGGCTGCAGACCCTGCTGTCCCCACGAGGATGAAATGACCCTGAGGGAGCCTGTGTTCCCCTGTGTCTCTGCCTCCCAGCATTGTTGGCAAAGTAATGACATAAATTTACTCTTTGCATTTTGAGCTGTGCTTGGCTGGTCACCCTGGTTACCTGTCGGTTCACACAATGGCTATCTAAGGATTAAAGTTCTTTATATTGAAAGGATAAAGTATGTGTACATTGCCACAGCACTACTGTAGATGGGAATTTTACTGACAAGTAATAATGAAAATTTATCCCATTTTATCAGGTTTATACCTGTTTACATCAGGTAATAGACATATGTGATATTGCAGTCTAGCAGATGAGGACAGAACAGGAAAGGAAGAAAGAGAAGGAATTGAGAGAGAGAGAGAGATTGTGATAATTCTTTTATCTTAAAACTACAAATTTTGTCATTGAATAGCTTGGAATGGTACCCTGGGAAGAAGCATACTGCATGTGCTTGGTGATCAGCTATGAACTGTCTGTAGAGGCAAGAAGGAATGAAAATTAGGTATACGTGTGAGAGAAAGGGCAACCTACTTGACATGATCCAAATAATGGTTAGGGAGAAACTATGCAAATTTTTAGATTCTAGGAACCTAAAAATGTAGAATAATCTAAGTAAATAAAACTTTCTCATTTTCAATTAATTATTCCTATTTTATCTTAATGGATTTCTTGCAAGAAACTAATTTTCATAAGTTTGTCCCACAAATGGAAATCAAAGTGGTACACCATGCACCATGTTGATATGGATGTATGATCTATAATCCACTAACTCCATTCTATTGTTCCAGTATTTACCTGAATGAAAAAAAAAAATCCTAACCAAAAGGAAAAATCAAACACCCCCATCACCCAAATGAAAAAAATTAAACCACAAACCTCTCTCAAACTCCTTCTATCAAATAAGAATTTCCCTTAACCCAACTTAAAGCTGTTATCTTGTTGCCATTTTGCACATCTGAGAAGAGTCTGGCTTTGTCTCTTACCTACCTTCCAACCCAAATTACAGGTGATTAATGGATTTTGCCATTAATAGGTGTATAGTAAAAAAACTAGTTTCCACTTTTGCTACACAGTTGGCCCTAATTCTATGTGTGTACATATATATATTATTTTTAATTACATGATCTAAGATTATGTAAAATCAGAATTAAATAACATTTACAAAAATGTTTAGAAAGATTATAAGAAAAT
This sequence comes from Illadopsis cleaveri, assembly GCA_013399915.1. NCBI lineage: Eukaryota > Metazoa > Chordata > Aves > Passeriformes > Timaliidae > Illadopsis > Illadopsis cleaveri. Next base: position 1,041,736 of record VXBB01009311.1, read on the forward strand.
ATAACTTGTATTTTTTTATTTGAAAAAATAAAAAACTCCTTGTTTAAGCAAACTAATGTTTATCTTTAAGTCACGATCACTAAAAAATGAGTAAATAAAAAGTTTGTAGAAGCAAATTATGATTGTGGGACTATAGTATTATTTAAATCAATTTTTTAAAAAGCAAAAAAGATTGTTTCCAGAAAGAAACAATGAATGCATTTTGTCAGTGTTAGGCATGAGAACCTCATGTGAACCAATTGAAAAAAATTACTTATGAAAATATCTTCAGTTTTTGGAGTAAAAGGAAGACTGTGTTGGGAATATACAGTGAAGATTATTAGAAATGTATCGTTTAAAGCAGTGACTGTATAAAAATTGGACTTAGAGTATGCAAAGGCAGATAGATGGAAAGAACCAAAGAGACCTGTCAAGGAGTTACAAGTAAATCTTAATTCAAACAGTAATGAACAAATAAAGCTGAAGTAAGTGATAAAAGGTCTCAGAGGATAAGAAAATCACTCTCTGAACAAGACAATTTCTGTATTTTCTACTTTTCTGTAACTGTTACTGTGTACAAGTGCACCTGACTGGAGAATGCTTCTGATAGTGGATTTTGTCTTCAAAGAAAGCAAAATACTTTCTCAAACAATGCACAAAGTATGTTTTATAATGCTTGGTGCTGGAGAAATTTCATACTATTTTGTGGGGAGTTTACATCTCAGAGTGCCACAATTGTGAGCAAAGAGGTTCCACTAGGTGATTCTGTGGTTCTGTTCCAGCTTTAATAAGAAAATTTAACTTGTTTAAAGTACCAACACAAGCATTTGTTATTCACATAACGTCTATTAAAAGCAAGCTACACTGTTGGATTTAACAGATGAGGTTCTGGAGCAGCCTGATTCTGTTTCTCACCAGAAATCAAGTATGAAAAAAGTACTTTTGAAGACAATATAGAAGAAAAGACATAATTTTACATAATGTATTATAAAATAAAATAATTATATGCCAAGAAATAAGTCACAGGGCTCCATTTGTTTGAGAAGACCTGGTAAATATTGTAAAGAGATATGAGCATGAGAACAGAGAAGTTACTTGATGTGGGAGTAGTATCTTTGTATTTCACTGAATGCAGTAAAAAATCCCCAACTTCTTGCCCTCCTTGTTGCATTAATGAAATGTTATCAACTTTTACATGCCCTGTAACATTTTCAATTAAAATGCAAACTATATTATGTTTCCCATTTAAATTTCTTTAAATTTTGATCCTAACAGTAAGGGTTTTCTGTAAGATACAACAAACACAAAACTGGAAAAAAACTGTGACAGTTTCAATTATGCAAGGTAACTCTTCAAAAGTTCTCTTCTTATTGTAGAATTACAGTCTAAAAAAATACTAAGATGTTTCCTCTATGATTTACGAACGTCTATATAGAGAGACTTCGAAGTTTATAGATTTTTGAATTGCCTGTCAGGAGACACAAATAGACTAATCTAACAGACTTTCCTTAAAACTCAAATGTAACCAATAAGATCACAGTTCTCAAAAAATCCTTCCGACTGCATGATGTTTAGATCAACAAAATATATTCCTCTATTTTTAAGAAAAATGTGCAGAAAATAATCACTCACTTTCTTGAGAGTGAATACATAATTCTTAACTGTGAGATAAGATGCTAAATTGACATTGAACATGGTTGATACTGATACATCATTTACACTGAAGCTATAAAAACCCCTGCACTAGTGATGCCCTCCTGCAGTTTGTGCTTGCCAGGGTTGTAGTTCTAAGAAGTGGATTTTGCTAACAATTCTTGTGAATCAAAATTTTTATATCACTGAGATGTCCCCTGCAGGACATTTTTAAACCCCAAAAAAGATAATACTCTTACTGGAATTTTATTTTAAAAAAATTATGAAAACTAGTTTCCAACACAAGCCAAAGAAAACTGAATTCAGATTCCAAGAAGGGATTTTATATGTTATAATCATTCCGATACACTTGAAGTGATTTACTCTATGTGACATATAGGGTGTTTTAAATTATGCAAAAAAATTAAACTGCAATTATATAAATATCTATAGTTGTGACTATTCAGATCACAGTATTTTGGAGTGTGTTTAATGTTTAAGAGTAGTGTTCAAAACTTTCTTCAGGTTATTTTGAATACATTAGTTATAAATTGAGTAACAGGGTACAGCATAGATCTTTCCAAAACAATATAAAAGCCAGATTCAAATTTTTAAAGAAAGCCAATTTTTATCTCAGTTTAAAAAGCAACTAAAAATCTTAAAATAGCTGAGGTACCTTTTTCCTGCAAAAATAATTCCAGAAACTCTAAATAAAAAAACACATTTTCTCATTTTCATATTTTTTTCTTTAATGTCAAAATTTCGAAGAATTCTTTCCAAGATTTAAAGCAATTGAGAAGCAGTGGAGGCCGAATATATAGAATCTACTTTTACTGGTACTGGGATTTGCAAATGAGGTTGCCTCTCCTGCTAACCTTTAATAGACAATGTAGTGATTAGTCAGACTGTACTCATTAAGGGTAGAAAACGGGGAAATACTGTACCTACAACACAGATAAGGGGAGGAACCAGTGGTCCACCCCATCCAAGCTTAAATGTATTCTAAATGAAATAGAAATATATAGCCTGTTATTAGCTGTGAATCTGTAATGACAGACACTTGATGCTATGTTTTATAACTCAATTATATGAGAAATGTTTCTTTCATACTAATGAAGTTTTGAGTACTCTTGAAAATGCTTCATTGCCACTTTCTGGTTAAGGGAATCTAAGGAATAGCCTTTGAATTTTAGAGCAGATTTAAGACATCAAATACTCTAATTTAGTTTTAAAAGTTATGAAATTGGACTGGAAATTTGAAATACAGTAAATGTTTAAAGCCATCAGCCAGAAATATGCATAAGGCATGCAAAACTGAAAGTGCAAGTGGATTTCAGATTGTTTGCTGCCTTCTACTATTTCTCTAATAAATCAAGCACGGCATGACATGCTTTATTTTGTGAAGTTAGACACAAATGCATGCTTTATTGTCACTTAATTCTCTAACTCAGCAAAGCAAATGTACTCAGTATTCTACATTTTCAAGTAGCATACCAATTCAGAACTAGCGCAAAAGCATTATACTGCAAGTACTAAAAAGCTAAACAAAAAGCAATGGGTATATTCAAATCTCAGTTTGCAGCCACTTCTGCTTCGTACATACACTAATTGAGATGAGAATATAAACCCTAAGACAGAAATTTAAATTAAATTAAAGCAATCCTTTACTTTGCCTTCCAGCATCTGGGTGGAGTTGGTTTTGAGATTCTATATAGAAAGTGTTAAAATTTCTCAGAATTCAGTATACTAGCAGATATTCTAAATGCCTTTAATATGGCAATATCCACTTCTGTGCTTAAGACAAGCACAGGCTGTGGATTGCTTGAACCCTATTTTGGCGCAAGTGATTCGTATATATTTATATTCACTTTGGAAATAGAATTATGAAACAGCATAATTACAAAACTAACTTGTAACTAAAGAGTATAACTGAAGACTTCTAAGAATGTAACTTAAAATCTGAGGTGTGTTTCATATTAAGGCATAACAGAGTAGTCATTAGTATGTACTGACCGTGTAAAATGCTGCATTATTCCAATTCACCAGAATGAAAAACTTATCTAAGAAAAACATTGATTGAATTAAAGTAGTTGAGTACTTGGCAAATTGTTTTAGAAAATGATGCAGGGCTTTTTAAATCCACAGCCTCTTGTGGAATACTTAAGATATTTTACATTTTTGGTGCCAAATTTGCACACTTCTGAACATGGGTAAACATTAAAATTTAAATACATCCTGGATAAAAACTCTGTTTTATCACAGCTCAGTGTAGGTTTGGGCAATAGAAGAAAGCTAAGAGGGGTGCTTTATTTTTACTTTCTGCAAAGAGAAAAAAATAATCTCTTTTTATTAGTTTTTATGAAATGAACTCGATTTCTGAGAAGACTTCAATTTGACTATAGTCTTCTGAGCTGGTCAATTATTTATTATTTGAATCTTTTTACTGTTCCTGAGTCATTCATGAAGTAATGCCAACAACTGTCAGTGAGTTGTTTTGAATACTTGCCAAGTGCTTTGGAAAAAACCCCACTATTTCAGAAGTGTGATTAGTAACTATAAGGCCTCTGTATATTTGGCCAGTCAAATCTGCTAAGTGACTGGAATTGGGTACTTCATTGACTATCATTAATATTGGAGGATAGAGCTCAAGCCTATTTGCTTTTCCAAGCAGGTCTGTGATTCCTAACCAGTAAATTGCTCATGAATTATTCATGTTGTGTAGCTAAAATTCTGTCATATGATTGGGCTTCTGGCTGAGTTTCATAGTTATTCAGCAAGCAATAGAGGAGAGCAGTAAATAGATTTCAAATAACAGGTACCTTAATAACAGCTTCTTTATGCATGAATATCCTAAATCTTGTAACTGGAAAATTTACTAAGGCAATCATGTAAAGATACAGAAAAATTGAATAAAACATTTTGCAATCAATTTTGACATTTTTCTAGAAAAGACCTTTTCTTTCTATATCATTTTAAGAGCTGCATTTTTTTCCTCCCTGCATAATATCTATACTGGTCTTCCAGTCCTTCTGCAGCTGACCAGAACATCATTAAAAACGTAAAGCTGACAGCAGTTTCCCGACAATTCTCTGCACAAAACCACATACATTTATCTGAATATTCATGAAGAGTATGTACAAAGAAAGACAAAGAGAAAATGGCTAAATCAAATAGTTGCATATTCTGTAGTACTGGACCAGCTCTTACCCTGCTGAATATCACTTCATGAGTTTCATATGGGGAGAAAAATGTTAAAAGTCAATTTGCTGCATGAAGCTGAAATTTATTAATTCAGTAATGATTGGTTAGCAATGTATTTTCTGTTGCATTCTGAAGTGGAGACAGGTAGTCTGCTGAATACCATTTCAGGAAAAGAATTCAAAGCCTCAGTTTGACTTCATAAATCTTAGACTTTTTTCTAAAGATTTTGCATTGTTTCCTCTTATGTTTCCATGACACTGGCAAAAGCATTCTCTTAAAGCATATTTCATTGACATGCATATAGAGTTAGTTTGTATTCAGTGGCTTTAAGGAACAGAAGGTATAAACAAATGAAAAAATAAGTCAAAATGCCTTCTTGAGTGAGATGGATAGTAAGCAGGGCCTCTAAATTACTCAGAGTAGCAAGAAATAACCTTATATACATTGTATTGAATATTGACTAGAGATTAGTTGAAATTAAAGAAGCATTTATCTTACAAATAGAATAACTTCATAGAGGAATCAAATAACTTGATTTGTTTTTTAAGTCAGCCAAACTCAGAAATAGATTTAAACCACTAGTGGATCTGAATATATCTGTAGTATCATCTAATGCAATTCAGTGGGGTTAGATTAAAGGGGGTTTATAAAATATAAAGAAAAACGAAGGAGTTCAATTTCTAGGAGAAAATGTCTTTGTTAACTAATGCTAAATTTGATTCTTGTATAAATATTGTGATATGTTTATCAGTAAAGAAATCAATACAATTTTGTTACATTTTATTTATTATTAAGACTGTCAAGAGAATTCGTAGTTGGCAATTTCAAAGACTCATATGAAAAACTCCTGAGATTGGCTAGAAAGTAAAGTAACCTTAATGAAAGTTCTATGTGATACTGCATATGGATTTAGGTGAATGGATGAAGCTTTTTGCTTATCTGTTAGTAAAAGATTTGCGATAAAAAGTGCAGCCTTTCTGCATGGACTTATCATTCCTTCTTGTGCATGCATGTATTCTTTCTATGCATGCATAGTTTCCGACACTTTCACGTTGTCTTACCCTCATGCCTTCAAATCGTGACAAAGCTCTTAGAGGTCTCAAAGCTCTTAGTGTCCTAAGGGATTTAATCGCACCAAGTTCTGAGTAGCCCAAGGCATTAGCTGTTAAGCTAACCAAAGAGACCTATATGAAAACAGGAAAGTAAAAATTATTATATTGTACATTCTCCTTTACATACCATAGATGTGAGATATACACTTCGTTAGAAGATTCTAATTTTGGATCACTTTCTTCAGGAATAGGGAGTCTTTCAAGTAAAACAAAAAAACAAAAAAAAAGGAGAAGAAGAAAGAAGCAATATGAAAGAAGAATATGTAAACAAACAAACAAAAATATCATAAGATAACTAATATCTGGAAAAATTAGTACTTCTGAATTTCATTCTTTTCTACTGATCTGAGGACAGTTAAAACCACAAAAACTGAATTAAAATAATCTTTCCTTTTTTACCAATGTAGGTATTGGTCTTATTTTTTCTTTGTTTTACAATACTGTTGGGATCAATAATTGTGCTTGATAATGTCATTTTATTGCTCACAACTGAAAGGGAAGTGATTGAAGTTTGTGTTGAACTACACGTGGGTCACAGAACAACATTGCTCCTCTGAAAATTGGTAAAAAAATTGGTAAAAAGGATTAATTTTGCTATAGGCAGTTAATACTGACTAATTCTTTTGCCTGATTGCTGAAATTATGTGCTGTACAAGCTGACATTAACCTGGACTATGCTGTTTCTAAGATCAGTTCCATAGGTGGAAGAATTTGACAGGCCTTTAAATATTCTGTATCCCTATATTACCTCAGTGTGAAATATCACATTCTCCACATTTGCTATGGCTTCTGTCCAAAATATTACCTTCTGTTTGTTTTCCATTTCCCCTAAATGTTCCCTCATTGTGCTGTTCTTATACCTTAATTATTTATTGGGCCAAAAATAGCAAAATGTTCTCATGTACTCTTTCTCATGTACATAAAGAACAATGTATCAGGTAAACGGAACTCTAGGACTGCTCATATTTAAAAACAAGTGTTATATAGACGTGAAATTTTTAGGTTTTAAAAGTTAATAGCTTTTCTGAACTTTTCAGCAGCTATAGCAACCACAAAACTTGGTTCTTTTGAAATCTAAATTTCTTTTTCCAGCACATTCATCATATCACTGAAAACTTTCATGCTGCCATAATCTAAAGGAAAATTAAAGAAAATGTTCACGTGTGTAAATCCAGCACTTATCATGAACTAATTCAGACACTTGAATACATACTGTACCTTCGCATAATGATGTATTCAGATTTTCACACTCACAAGATGGCTTTTTGGGATATTATGATTTAAATAAGGTCAAATATTAGAGAAAATTAATTTAGAAAATGAACAGCGGCTTCTGCTTGCATGCTTGTTCAAGATTTTTTGTTGTAGGTGCCACTTAGGTACCCATTTTGAGAATTTCAATAGTAAAGAGCAAAGTGTTTTCTGAGAGAGCATACTTTCTTTGTACCCATGGTTCTATGAAACATGGTTATCTGTAGCTGTATATGTGAAGTTGAATCCTAGATATATTTAAGCCACAATGTACACAAGCCAAAAATGTTTTTAACACCCATTCAAAAACAAACAAGCAAACAAACAAACAAACAAACAATCCTGTAGAAGAAAATTAATTGCTCTGATAGCCCTTATATGATGGGAACACATTGAAAAAGTGTTGGATTTTTGGCAATACTTTGGGACAATAAATTCTTATAAAGTTCTCTTTTTGTGTATTCAGTCTACATTCCTAAGTCATTGAAACCAGGACAAAAAGAATCTTAACTTTAAAACTGCAGTTGTTTAATACTTGTGTTTCATATATGTTTTACCAGAAATTACTGTCTTGAAAATATAGTGACTGATTCTGGTTTTGTAACTCTGTAAAACATAGTATTTGAGGTTCACCCACAGAAATTCATGAACTGCAGAAACAGTATGCATTCCTGCACACTGGAGGGTTTTTTCCCATGGGGTATACTTGGGATACTTTTAAATGCTCCGTAATTATCAATACGTCAAGAAATGTTCTCTCCTATTTCACAGCACAGTACCATAGAGCTAGAACTATGAGAGAACCCTGGCAGCAAAGTTTTCAAACATGCCTGTGAAGACTGCAAGCTCAGTAGTATTTATTGGACTTCAATACTAATTAAATCACACTACTAGTGCTAGAGTTACATCTTGCTTTCCTTGTGGAGCCCTAATTTATCCATATGCTGAAATTTGTGCACATGATGTTCATTTTTTTGCCAAAGGAGTTTTGATTCAGATGTTGTCTGATGTCTGGTGGATCAGACACCCATCTAAATGCTGGATTCAGCCTAGACCACAGCAGGAGGGATGATGGGTCTGAAGGTGGGAGAGAGCAGCCCAGGCCAGAATGGAGGGCAGCAGAACCTCTTTCAACAGCAGTGTTGGGGTAAACCCCCTAACTGTCTGGGGGCTACCATGTGAGGTCCTTCTGTTCAGCAGGAGAGCTTCCAGTCTCTCTTAACATTGCAAGGCAGTGTTGCAAGCATAAAGTGAAAGACAGAGAAACATGGAATTTTTCCAGCTACCTTACTTTTCAAATAAAAAGTAAACTAGTTGGCATTAATAGATATTATGGCTGCAGAGAATGTAAGTTTAAAAATTATGAGATAAATATAAAAGTGTCACCTAGGAAATGCACTACATACATCGACAATCAGGAAGTCCAGCCAGCACCAGGCATTAGTAAAATATGTTTGGTAGCCATAGGCCACCCACTTCAGCAGCATTTCCAGAATGAAGATGTAAGTGAAGACCTTGTCAGCATATTCCAGCATGGTCTTGATAGTTTTACGTTGTTCAATATATATGTCTTCAAAAGCCTGTGAGTATAAACATTGAAAGATATGTTATTTTTTGTTACTGCACATGCTTCAGGTTGTAACACAACAAACCAAAAAAGACAACAAAAAAAGGAAATAATTTTCAAGAAAAGGCAAGGGTATGCCATTTCTATCTAATGCTTCTTTTTCTGATAACTCAGTATGTACCTGTTTTTTTCCCTGTTGAAATATATTTTCCAGCTCACAGGAGGAAGAAGATATTACACAGCAACCACTCCACTGGTCAGAGATATTATAAAATGTATTTATTTATTGCTGATAGTGAATTACTCTTCTCAGATCATATTTCATAGTGACAAATAGAATTGATTCTTCCAAGTGTTATGCTTGAACTGAATTCTACTGAGATAATTTGGCTTGTATGTAGGTAGACCCAACTTCAAAATCCGGGGCCATAGCTGTAAAATTTTCAGGACAATGACAATACAATCTACCTTTTGTTTTTAAGTTCTTGGCTTCCTGAAAATTTTAAGTTATAAATCTTAAAATAAATTCTTCCTTTCTTAAAAAAAATATTTACCTAAATCAATTACCTTCTTTATTATTCATATTTTATGAGATACATAAAATTTCTGAGCTCCTTGCTATGTTATTTACACTTTTTGTGTTCTCATTTGTAGGCAATTGAAAAAAAAATTGCTCCTGCTTTTCATAAATTTTTCAATTTTTTTTTTTCCTGTAATTGCTTTTAAATTTCAATTATGCTATTATTTCTTACAGAGACTGGCTGATTTCATCAGGCTGAAAGAACTGGAATGATCTGCTAGCTTGCAGAGATTTGGATATTTTTTGATACTAACATTCATTTTTACTCAGCCTGCTTTGGAACCACTTGACATCTGTCATTTCACACAATTAGGGTTTGTATATTGGACATGAAGCTACCAAAAGCTTGATGTAACAAAGTGATGTAGCAAAGTGTAACTCTGGTTACTTGCATCAGGCACTATGGCACCTGACAGTCGTGTATTCACTACAAGGGGGAAGTGAGTCATTCCATTTGTACAGGTGTGGGGATGCCAGAGGCTGAGCGGGCAGCGCTCCTGGCAGCAGGAATGAGTCTGCTCCCTGCCTGAGAGCCCCGGGGAGGGCTGTGCTGGCAGCTCACATCCTGCCCTGCTGCCACATTTCCTGGCGGTGATGACACTGAGATTTGTCTGGAGGATGGCCTGGGGGTATATATGGGATACAGTGCTGGTAGATACAGAGACCTTTTCACTATCGCTAAAGACTTCAAAGGGAGAGCAGAGTCTCACATCTCCCGAGGCTTGGGCTAATCCATGGTCTTTGAAAAGTTTTCACAAAATAAAGGTTCTCTGAATGGCCCACCTTAGGCTCACAAGCGAGGTACTAACACCATGGGATCTTGTCTCAAAATTCCTCTAAAGATAGTAACAGAAATTCACCTTTTTCAGATCTCCTTCCATTACTTTTCTTATTTAAATTCTTGTCACTGAAGATTTTCTCCACTTAGTTGTATGAACCAAAATTCAGTCGCATAAACTTGATCTTTTTTGTTATTTGGAGGAATTTAAATGACAGAAGGTGTCACATGGTATTGCATAAAAGTTTTTCTGATGGTTGTGTTGATATTAGACCAAACAAAAGCAGAATAATTCTTAGAGATGTAACTGAAACTAATGATAGGTATTTTCAGAAACTGCTAACGGTATTAACAGTATTTTAAAGTGTTGGGAGCAGTTTAATGAGCTTGTAACACAATTTTGAAACACCAGTTTTTTATTTTGTAGGAAGTTAAGTAATTAGCCAAAGGGTAATTTTCAGGGTAGATGCTAGGTATACTCTACATTGTCTTACAGCAAATAGTTTGCCTAAGAAACTTCACCTCAGTGTGTACATACAGGCTCACTTTAATTTAAAAAATCATCTACAATTTCTTTATTCTTCATCATTATTTGTATTTTTGAAAAAAATATATTTTATTGTTAGTGTTTTATTTCATTTATTGTGTAGATTCGTTATTGCTATTGTTATGGTTGTCTTGCCTTTATTCTGCCCTTGCATACTTGTTAGAGCAAATTCATGCTTTTGCAGATGTCCCTTCAGTCTACAGGAGTATGAGTCAGTGGAAGCTGAATTTTAAGTCTAAATAATAAATCCTTATTCTTAGAAAGGAATTGAAAAACACCCACACAGTCTTAGCTTTTTTTGCTGTTCTAGCACACAGCATTTATGGGACTACATAAGGCAGCCCTGGCCTTGCTAGGTGTTTTGAACTGTTTATGCCACTATAATTCCAAACACTTCAACAGTGCCAGTACTTTCCTCTGAGCTACATCAGTGAACAGCAGTGAAAGGAGAGAGCACACTCAAATAAAAAAACTTTAGTATCTTCTCTTCTTCACATGTTTCACTCTGCCTAAGCCATATCACTGCCACTTCCAGCAATGGAAATAGGCTCTCTCTAATCACTTATGTCTGTTCTTTTTTCTACATATTGTAGAGAAGAGACTATTTTTGCTATTTTTCCCAAGACCCAAAATTTAGTTCTATCATTTGAAGACATGGAATTGTGTTAAGTTAAAACAGTGTTAGAAGAGACAATTCTAAGGAGTTTTCTGACAACATGGAAACATTCTCTTCATGTTTTACTTACCAGAGCTCCACTACTGAGAAGAATCATAAAGACAATGAAAGTCTCAAACCAGTTGTGTTCAACAATCCTGAAGCAGGTTTTTCTAAGGTTCCACCACTGCTTTCCTCTCCCTTCTTCTATACTTACTTGACAGCACTTGAACCTTCTTACACAGCCTGTAGAACAGTGGATGTAATGAGAGGAGGAAAAAGGGAGAGATTTTGTTGAGTTGCATTAATTTTGGTCATGCAATCTGTTATTGATACAATGCTATTTTTACTGTGCTATTTAGTAAAAACCCAATAGATTTTCACTTAGATAACCCTTTTTTCCAAAGAAAAAAAAACAAACATTGAGACAATTGGAATTTACAGTTAAATGAACAAGTGAGACGAATGTATTCCTCATTTATCAAGAAGTAAGTGCTCAATACAGTGCATACAAAACAATAAAAGTCCATCAAATGTGAAGCCAAATTACAGAATATAAAGTAGGAATTAAAATATACAAACTCATCCAAACATCAGGTAAGTTTATGTAGTAAGATATGGGCAAATTGTATTAAACTATTCCTTCTTTTGTTCAGGATACTCAATTCAGACAATGTTACATTCATTGCATGAAAGAAATCTAAGCCTCTTATCTGAGTTCTGGGCTTTTCAGTACCAGCTAATTACTCTGATTTGTGCCCCTAATTTATTTACACTTTTATGATTTAGCTGCTGACTTTTATGTAGAAAAATACTAGTAATGAATAATGGTATGTTCTGTGACAAATCCTAGACTGTTACAGTACCAACTCTTACAAGTTCAATGTAAATTTCTAAAGAATGATCTGCTACCATGTCCAGAAGTAATGCAACCTGACAATAGCATTTGTTCTCCAATACCTCAATCTAACTTTTGCTTACAGATACCAAAAATTGCACTTGAATCCTTATATTACTGTTTTAAAAAATATTTCTTTCCCCACCCCTTCACATGCACACATCCATAAGGTTTCTCCCAAGGAAATGCCATTGGAAAAACATTTATGACCAGATTGTGATTTTATTGAATTGTGGGCCAACAGAAGGAAGAATGAAAGATGAAGGAATCCACCAGGTGAGACTGTTCTTGCCCCAGGTGGCACACAAGGCTCTTCCTTCTCCTTTTGCCAATTTGTAGAAGATTCATTTAGCATTTTGCAGAAGACCATCAAGGTGTAGTTTTTATCACTAAACAGCTGTTTTAGTAATGTATACTTTATAAAGTACTTACATAGCTGTGAAGAATATTTTTAAATAGTGTGTTTATTATCTGTAACTATACTCTGGAAGTACAGTAACATACTAAAATAAAACTTTCTATACCATATTTTTTCTTATTTTAAAAATAGAGATACATTTCCAATAAAAAGTTTCCTTAACTGTTTATCCAATACATAGTATGATTTTGATATCACAGTGTCCATGTAATATATTATGAACTAAAAGTACTACTGTGAATAAGCAGAGCTTAAACACTAACAAAAGGGTAATATGATTCATAAATCTCAATACTTAATTTATGCAGAAAATGATTCTGTAATTCTATTAATAATTATTACTAGTGTTTTTCTTCCAAATACCTTCTGTGAAACAGGCCTCTGGCTCCTGGGCTTCCTCAGGTTCAGCTTCTGGTTGTTCTTCTGCAGGAAGCCCAATATCAACTGTGCTGCCTTCAGATGAACTAGATGAATTTAACTTCTGTAAAGGAAAAAAGCATCACAAATGCATAGTAAAAAATTTAAGGTGAATATTATTTGATTCTGGAATAAGTAAATGCATAAGTAAATTGTTGATAAACATCTGAGAAATTTATACAGTTTGGTTTTCCTCCTGCATTGTAGGAATCTATTAAATAGAAGGTGTATCAGTAACAGATCAGACTTCAAATAAAATTGTGCTTTAAACTGAAAAATGTGGGTAATGATGGTCATAAGAATGATCTGAGAAGATTTATGACCACAACAAGCCATAAGTTGTAATGATCTCTTGACCTACATAGAAATAATGAAGCTTAAAAAAATATACAGGAATTTTTAGTGTCTACTGAAAATCAGGTAAGAATCTAAAAATAACTTCATAAATGAGGTGGGAGTTCAGAGGAATGAGGGAAAAAAGCAGAGAAGGCCATGCATCAGAGGTTAGTCAATCCAGATGAAAACTGCTGAAAGTCTTGCTCAGAGGGAAGCAGAATCTGCATACAAGAAGGATGAGGTAGTTTAAGCCTATTAAAAATTTAGATTGTGTTTTATCAACAAGTTTTCAACAACATGATGAGCATAAAGAAAGAGGCATAAGTTAGAAACCAAATTAAAAAAAGAAAAAAGGAAAAACAAAATAAGAACGCACTTAATCTTATTCTCATCCTATAAATCCAAAAACTGTTGCAACACATGCAGCTGGAACCTGGTTGCAATCTATCTCTTTGGTATTGTGGCTAAAACTTGGTCAAAATTCTGAAGGAAATATATTTAAATATATATGGCTAAACAAAATAATGAAACAACTGCAATATAGACCGCTGAGTCTAACTATAAGCTCAGCATTGCCAAGGCCATCACTAAACCATGTCCATGGATGCCACATCTTTTAAATACCTTCAGGTATGACAATTCAACCACTCCTTTGGGCAGCCTATTCCAGTGCTTGACAATCCTGTCAGCGGAGAAATTTTCCACAATATCTAATCTAAACCTCCCCTAGTGCAACTTGAGGCCATTTCCTCATCCTGTCTCTTCTTACTTGGGAAAAGCCTGATCCCCACCTTGCCACAACCTCCTTCTGGGGTCATCAGTGCTAGGTGGCAGCAGGCCTTTTTGTGTTGAGGACAACAAAAGCCCAAACACTAACAACAAATCTCTTATTAAAGTAGTGGTAGCAATAACTCAGAAGTGTCGTAGTACTTTTTCAATGGTATAAAAGGTAACCCTGTTCCTACAGGCAGCAGCACATCAGCAGACAGCTTTCCTAAGCTCTCCTAAACTGAGTCTATGTGTAAATGGCATCAATTCTCCATTGGTCAGTCCTAAGGCAGGTGGTGGCTCTCTGTTTGACTGTCTGCTCTGTGATGGCTTGGCAGACTGGACTAGACAGCATGAAGGTAGTTGTGGAGAGTAGATGATAAGTCATTGTTTTCCTCCAAAGGATCTTTGTTTAAATGTTTTATTTTTAAATTCTTCATGCTGGGGGTGGTTCATAATGTGCTGAAAGAAAGTTTAAGAACCTTTATTGTAGCCGTGGTTTGTAAGCATAAGTCAATTTAATTATAGACATTTTAGCTAATATTTAACAGGAAAAGAATTATAAATGTTTCAGATATTAATTAGGAAATGGGAACAACATTGTCTGAAATAAGTTGATATGGGAAGAGGCTGTTTTGTGCAGGTCTCCTTTCTTGGAAGAGGATCCAAAAATTGCACTTAGTTTAACACTGAGTTTTTGCTGAGAGCACTAGAGGGCTCTTATACACACTGAAAGGATAGTGGTAAAGAATTCAGCTACCCTCAAATTTGGTGCCTGAAGCACGCTGTGAGCAATGCAACAGTGGGACAGAAGGGAGAAGATGAGCTATCCTGTAAAGAAACTGTATTACTACCAGAATGGAAACTAGCCAGTTAAGGCTGAGGTTTCTCAAGTGAGAAAATTAATATTGTTAAGTGTCTAGGAAGGTAATTTTCTAATTTGACTAACATGGCAACAAAATAAGTCATTGAAGGTGTAGTTGTTTTTCAAATTCTGTCATTGAATCAATTAAAATTATTTTGCTAAAATAGCCACATACAAAAAGTTATGTAATAGAACAGTTAGAGCCTTAATATGCTTTTTAAAATTACAGTCCTCAAAAAGGCTTTATATCAATAGTCTGCTTTAGCATTCCTTCAGCAACAGTAGATATTTTCATCTGTTGATACTTTTAAATTTTAACAACCAAGTGAATTTGGAGTATATGGGAGAGTCTATGTTTAAGACTTCTTTTTATGGGAATCTAGGTCTAGAAGAACTGACAATTTTAAAATATAAAAGAATTCATATGTCTAAAGGAATGTCTAAAGGAGTTACATAAACTATCTATATGTTTTCTGGTTTATATCTGCTTTTTCACGAGGCAGTGAGAAGATGTATCACACTCTTCATGGGATCCTTGTCATAGAAGGTAAACAAAAATTTCTGGTGGAATAACACTGCAGCTAAGGCACTGTCCCCTTCAAGTTGTTACAACTACCATGTGGACCATACATATTTTCATGGATTAGTTGAGTCTCCCATTACCTGGCCTCTCATCATCTCTTGGAGGCTATAATTTTTAACTCTTTCTTACACTTCTGTTCATCAAGAATTAAGTCCTTTATGCACTCATTTATGCCGATCTATGAAGAAGTGTCAAAATAAATGATTAAGAATTGAATACATGGCTTATAACAAGTAAAACAAAAAACCCCAAGCAAACAAAATCCCACATATCAAAGACCCTCAAAAGATCAGAGAGAAATGCAAAAAATATCTAAATACCTCTTTGCTTTCTTCCAAGTCTGATTCACTACTAAATTCTTCCGTGTTTAGATTTTCAAAATCGGATTCACCCACAGCAATGGGCACTGTCACAGTGAGACTTGGGTTGTTTATGAATGACATGTAATCACTCTCATCAATTATGTATTTTTCCACACTGCTGCCTGTGCCTATACCACTGGTGGTTCCATTTGCATCTTTAATGTAGTCATGGTCCTTGCTTAGTTCCACAGTTGTATGGTTAGAAATACAGCTATTTTTGTTGTTTAAATCTTCAAGTGGCTTGATTTCATCTAAAGCTTTCTGCTTTTTAACAAAAGCTTTTTGGATGAATTCACGTGCTTTTCTCTTCACATAATCTATGCCTTTCTCCATTCTTGCCACAGCAATCTGCAGATTGTTCATTTCATTGTCGTCATCTGACACGGCAAGGTTGTCTGCACTAAATGAGCTCAAGAGCAAGGCCAAAAACAGGTTCAGTACCTGCAGAAAGATTTAAAAAAAAATGTTTGAGACTTTATTTTAAAAAATAACATTTATTTCATTAAAACATGTCTATTAGTGACATCAAAGACTGAAATCCCAGTAATTCACAATAACCAAAAAACTACTCTCAAAATTTTTTCTCTTTTCCATAAAAACCAAGCTTATTTCACTTAGTTTAGGTTCTGCTTACTATTCAAAAATATTTGTACAATTGACTAAGATCTGTACATGTGTCTTTAAGTCCCCACGGTATATAAATATTTTGGTGTCACAGCTTATAATCTAAAAATGGAGCTATCAAATTTGCTGTTCAGCATCATAAAAAAGTTTAATTTATCCCACCACACAACAAAGATTTGATTATTAAGGTGGCTAATCATATGATGTAAATTACAAAAAAAATCCGCAGCAAATGGTTTATAAAGAGCCCATAAACTAAAATTGTTTGGAGCACAGAATATTTTCAAAGGGCCAAAAGAGAAATTAGTTGCATTCTTAAGTGCCCACTCTGACATTCTTAGGATTTGGACATAGCAGAATATTTTGTTCTCTATCCAAAAAAGCTCTTAAGCTTAACTTTAAGCATTTCTTGAAACCACCTGCTTAAGTGCTTTGTTGAAGCAGAGCCAGAGCACTTAGTTCACTTCAGGACTGAGACCACTCTCTTGCCAAATCATTTTTTGTTAACGCTTTGGTTACATACCACTAGGTTTCCAATCACCATGACCATCATGAAGACTGTAAGGCACATGGCTTGGCCAGCAACCTCCATGCAGTCCCACATGGTTTCTATCCATTCTCCACATAACACTCGGAATACAATCAGGAAAGAGTGGAAAAAGTCATGCATGTGCCAGCGAGGAAGTTCACAGTCACTGGAGATCTTGCAGACACATTCCTTGTAGCTTTTCCCAAACAGCTGCATCCCAACCACAGCAAAAATGAACACAATGATGGCCAGCACCAGGGTCAGATTGCCCAGAGCCCCCACGGAGTTGCCAATAATCTTAATCAGCATGTTTAGGGTTGGCCAAGATTTTGCTAATTTGAAAACTCGTAACTGGAAAGAAAGAAAAATATTGTTAAGAGAACCAGAAAGACGAAAGAATATTTTGAACTTAATTTTTGGAAGGACATTGATGCGAACTATGCCATTAGTTGGACTGTTCAGAGGGTATCATCTTGTCTAAAAGCATGAAGATGGAAGTTTCCCTCAAGAAAAATTTGTAAAATTGTAATTTGATATTCTCAAAGCATAGGTTTTACTGAAGGCCAAAGAAGCTACTGATTTGAACTTAAAATCTAGGGTTCACCTGTTAAAATCATCCGGACAATTTTTCAACTAGGATGTATAGAGCTCTGTTTCTGTGATGCCAATCAGAGCATAATACCTCTAGGGAGTCAATTTATTTCTGCATAGTGGGATGTTTAAAGTGTGTATATACAATGGATACTTTGGAAATAGGCCCAGGGCACCCACTGCTATCTGTTTGGATCTGTATCAATTCCCACTGAAGACTGTGAAATACCACAATTAGTAAGGATTTGGGCTAATGAAACTGTCCTCAGGATCAGTATCATGGCAAGCATCAAGCAAATTTTTAAGACAAAAATAAAATTATGTTAATGAAGCCACATTGAAAAAAACAGCACAATTTAAGTATATTTACCAATCTGAATGATCGAAGAACTGATAGTCCTTCCACATCTGCAAGACCAAGTTCAACCAAGCTAAGGGTTACAATAAAACCATCAAAAATATTCCAGCCTTCTTGGAAATAATAGTAAGGATCCATTGCAATTATCTTCAGAAACATTTCTGCTGTGAAGATTCCAGTGAAGACCTGAGTTCAAAGGGCAGTTTGTTATTTCATGGTGAAACATAATATTCCAGATCTAGTTGTTGTCTAGGTTTTTACTTCAAGCTATGTCTTATCCAAAAGGTATACTTAAAAATAGTTACATTTACTGTAGTGATTTATTATGCCCACCTTCCCTTAACAAGTGTCAGAAAACCAGGTAATTTTTCTATTAATTAAATGTTATACTAAATGAATTACATAAACTTCTGTTTTATAACATTTTAAATCCAATTTCTACTCTCTAAGGATATGGACTTTCTCATGTACTGCACAAACAATGTCCCAAATTTGATTTTCAGAACATAAACCAGAATGCTTTCCAAGAAAATATATGGTATAGCTCTTTCTTGGTACACAAATTACAAATGAGGCCAAATCTAAGACTACAGGGGGGCAGCTTCTTGCCTGCTATGACCTGCCATTCAGTTCAACAGAGCTGTGATTATTTATCACAGATGAATAAATGGTATATTATAATGTATCTCAGTTGATACAGCAGCTGAGATACTTTATAATGTGCTAAGGTACAACAGTTTCCTGTAGCTGAGTAACTTCTGGCTGGTGTGCCCAGTAAGTTCAGCAAAATTGGTTGGCTCAAACACTTCAACGTCAGGAATAAAGGAGTATTTGAGAATGCATTTTAAACAAAGTGCTGCTGGTAATGGTTTCTCATCATGAGTTTCTATGCTGAATGAAGTTGGAATTATGTTTAAGATCCATCAAACTAATAACCCTGAGTAGCTTTGAGACAAGTCTTGGGAAAATATCATCTAGGATAGGAATGTACTGGAGCCACGATTAAAAACTGCTTGAGCCCTGCTCTGAAATGGTTTGTTGTTGCTGTTCGGGGATTTTTTCTTTTTTTTTTTTTTTTTTTTTTTTTTTTTTT
>VXBB01009311.1:1075088-1107370 GCA_013399915.1 Illadopsis cleaveri
AAAAAAGCAGGACATGAAATTAGCCTCTCTAATACTAGCTGTGCTAATGGCTTCTGCAGTATTTGTGCTTACATCAAAATATGCATTTTTGAAAGTGAAAATTGCTTTAGATAAAAGTAAGTCCATAAAAGAGTTTCCATTTAACAAAATTGGTATGTATGGACACTAATTTCATGCCCTTTTTGCCCTTCTCTTTCCAAGAAAAAGCAAAAAACAAGAACTTACGCAAAGGTAATGACAGTGAAATCAAGCCAGTTCCATGGATCTCGAAGAAAAGTAAAATCTTCTAAGCAAAAGCCCCTTGCAATGATTTTTATTAGCGACTCAAATGTGTAAATGCCAGTGAACGTATACCTGAAAAATATAGGAAAACGTATTCAAAACAAGTAGTAATATTTTACATTGGTATTCTGACATAAATGTGATGATCAAATGAAAGTGTTTTTTATTTCACAGCTGGAGAAGAACTACAGTAAATATGCAATTTCTTCTAAAATGCATTATATTAATCAGAGATACTTGTATTTACATGCATTAGTTGTGCTGTTGAAGTATAGCAGTCCTGATCTTGTACATAAATAAAAAAAATGAATAAATTCATCAAATAAATAACATATTAAAATTTATAGGTGACATTTAGTTCAAAAGTATGCAGTAGTAGGTCCTTTACTTTAAGCAAGAAAGCTGTGAATGTAAGTTACTGGACACCGTCAGTCACTAACATGTAAAACAGCTGGTATGGGCTCTAAAGAGGGATGGATACAAGCGTGCACTGAATTCTCTTTCTCACTTTAGTAATACTTTTGCTTCTATGCTGCTGTTAACTGACATGAACATACACGTGCCCATGGTTCTGCTACTAATGCAGTGGTGTAAGGAAGGGTAAAAACATTGAGTACGTGCTAAACCATGGAGAAAATTAGTGGAATCTCAGTAGAATACAATCTGTAAACTATTTTCAAGGTTTTTCTACCCTATTGTTCTACTAGAATGAGTTTCAAATAATTATTCAACATTCCTACTTAGTTTAGAGAGGAAATAGTCATAGTGCCTCATGATAGCACCTGCTAACACATCTTGCACTGCAGTTGACTGGCATGGTAACTTCTAGAGGAACAGACAAAGATATATTGAAATAATGTGCTACTTACTCTACATTCTTTGTCCAGTCTGGAGGGTTACTCATGGTCATAAATACGCAGTTGGTCAAAATAGTGCACATGATAAGCATGCTGAATAATGTAGGTACAGTTAAGGAAAGCACAGTAGCTATTCACACAATATCACATCAGTCATGGCTCAAGTACAGTAAAATATTGCCACTTACACAAAACTTTTAGACTTTGGTAAACATTGACATACACTTTGCTTAACCTATTTTTCACTTTAGAACATTAGACTTTAATATTGGTCTCAATTTGTTGACACTCTGACGTGCTTTGCTGGTGTCCTCATGTTTTGTTTTCAGCTGGTACTGAAAGGAGATGGCTCTCACACCCTGGGAGGTAACATGAGCTGAGCAACAGCCAAAACCAAAATAACATGCAGGAGTATACAGTGTGCCTTAAGTACCTGGCATACTGAATAAGTGTTAGTCTTTCACTTCTACAGGCTTAGTACTAAAATCAAGAGCTGGCATATGCAAGGGAAGAAAAGTTTCTACTATTTACCCAGAGCCAGAGCTGAGCTGAGTCAATGCCACTCCAGTACCCAGCACAGCTAGTCTGTTGAAAACACAGAATAAAACATAGAATACTGTTTTTAATTGCTGAAATGAGTGCACTCCATGTTTCCCTAACACCAGCTTAATAGTACATGCTTCAATCAGTGAAACAGAAATCCATAGAGAGCTCACAGATTAACCTGAACAGTTTTCCAGTATTACTTTTGGTCTCTCTCAAAACTCAGCAAAAGCAGTATATCTGTTTCTACTAATGTTATAAATTTGAAAAATGCTTCAATAGTTGCATCAATCAAAAAGCACAGAAAACTGGAGAAGATTAGAATGAAATTAATTTTTATTTGATGTTCCAGCAAGGAATATTTAGGTACTCTGAGACAATGAAACCCAGACTAACAGCTCAGAGGGGCTGTTTCTAGGGAGGTGGGACGATCCACTGGGGCTTCATGACATTCAGTACAATGTTCATTGTCTACCAGATCACTGCCTCTTCAGACAGTGCAGTTCTTTCCTTTGTGCGGCAACAACCTCAATTCACACATTTGGAAATGCTGAAGTAACCAAACTCGAAAACCTGACTCAAAATGGCCACATGATGGCAGCAAAAAATAAGTGCTGCTACACACACCAAATGGTTAATTATTTTTCCCTCTAGTCATCTCTCTAAATTATGTATTCCTTAAAGTACTTGCATCACCATAACTGGCAAAGAAAATAGTTTAAACTAAAGAAAGCTGTTTACAGCTAAACTTGTACCTGAGAGCCCAGAAATTAATATTTTTTCTTAATCAAGTAGACAGCATTTTGTTGTTTTGGGTATGTTTTTATACCATCGACAAAAACTGAATGAAAAAAAAAAAACCAAACCAAACCAATCAATTACCACCATGAAACCCAAACCAAGAACCTAACCCTTCACTCTAGGTGAAGGAGGAGTAAGAGAAGGAGCACCACGATTTAAATATCTCAGAAAATTGCTGCAATCATTGAGAACTTTGCCTACAGCAGCTGAAAAATTAAAACTTTAGCATACCTTTTCAATAAACACTCAAATCACAGGGAAGGAATTAGCTGCCTGATTCCCACAGACAGGTGTGTGCCTTTTGCCTAAATGCCTGATCCAGCAGTGGATATTTTGGTATATTTCACTAAGTGACTTAATTAGTTTTGAAGATCATGTTGCCATACAAACTGTAGAGTAAAAATCGTTCAGTGCCTTAGAATAAATTATTAGAATGCCTTACAGTGCTTGTCATCCCAGTCCACAGACAGGTCTGAAGAGCCTGTTTTAATTTAATTAGGAAATTGCTTTAAATGTAGAGAATCCATTTTGGAACCCAAGTTGAAGATGCCTGGCTGCAGTTTCAGTTGTCTCATGAAAGAGATAGAGAAGTGCAATGGTCTCTTAGGAGAGCTGAGGTTTTACCCCTGTGCAGTGTGTTGTGTGCTTTCGGCTCCGTATCATGGTACCATTCACAACAAGAGCCACAGGTAGGTCCTTGCACCTTGCTCACTCTTTACTAAACCTGGCACATCTGGGAGGCAAAAGTCGCCAAAGTGCTGTTCACTCTGAAAGGAGCATGCTCATTAAGGCCTAAAATACTTAAAAATATAGACTCTGACCATTTCTCTTATGGGAATCTCAAATGTAGCTGACGTGTTCAATGTCTGTGCATCTCTTCTGTCCTCTCCCACATTTTGAGTGATTGATTTACAAGCTCAATATTCCCTTAATTTACTATTTTATGTTCTATAACAATTCAACTATCCACATAGGCAAAAAAAATTGCATCTATGATGACTTTTTCACAGAAATGTACTGCCTTTTTCACGCTCTTCCCTTATAGGCATGCAGAGGCACCACACAGCCTCAAGCTAATGAATTACAAGAGCAGCTGAAGTCTCTTATCACCTGTGTGGATTGGTGGAAGATGAAACAATTGGGAAAAAACCAAACACTACCAACTGGTTTCACAGATACCTTCTGGCAGTCAGGCCACATGGAGGAATATTGTAATTTAAGCTTCCAGAGCCTTGCACAGGAGCATTGACACATTTTCTCTGGAGCACCTCCTCAATTCTTTCTAACAGAAATCTCTAACACTCTGCAGCTCCAGCCACTGCCACCTCCCTTGTTTTGACTGCTCAACACTACTTATTCTCACCTTTTCATTCTTTCCTATTAATTGCCAAAGGCTGCCCATCTCCCATCACTCTGGTGCTGCCTCCTCAGTTCCATGTTCTACCTTAAGTCGAGTCAGGCAGGCAAAAGGGAAAAAAAAAAAGCAGACTACCAGGAGATGAGTCAGCAGAGAGAAACTCATGCTGTTACCAGTTTCTGCATCCAGTATTACAATAGGTACTGGCAGTAAGAATAATTGCAGGGAAAGTCTGTGAGCACTGCAAAGAGACACACTCTGTTTCTCTGCAGGGCAGCAACATCTGCTCACGTGTCTGGGCACATGTAATCAGAGCACCCTATACAGAGGTTCAGAGAATTTGGAGGACCGACAGATGAAGGTTTTCCAACCAATGTGACAGTTTCATTGTGCTCAACACTTGTCTTTCACACTGAAAGTGAAAGGCACATTTCTGTTGCAAAGGCCAAAATGCCAAACACCTGCCACAGAATGTGGAGGAAATAGAGTTTATCTATAAAAGTCAGAGGATTATTAAAAATATTAATCAATTTTACCCCTCATCCTTTTTGTGTAGGAAGCTAGCCTTGTATAAGCAGCTGAGATTTGAACTGTAAAAAGGAACATATTTAATGGTTCTTGGTTAAAACACTTTCATATTTGCAGTGTTTGTACTATAATGAATAATATTTTAAAAATTTGAAAATTACAGAACCCGCACATCTATTCTTATGTTATAGATTAAAACCAATTCTATGCTTATATCTAAGATAAAAATAGCTCCTGCAATAGTTAGCTGGTTGTAAAAAGAAATCAATCTGTAAACTGAAAGAAAATCTCTTCCTATAATTGAGTTAAATTACACGATCAGTTCATAGATGGAAGGAAAACTACTGAAATTACATATTTTCTACTGGAAATTCTTTTGTTCTTACTGTCATCAAGACCAGCTGGATACACCTTGAAGACAATTAGGAGAAACTAAACACCAAGACCAAACTCAGTAACCAATATGCCAGTGAAAAGCATTGCCCACAACTCAGCCAGATGCAGTGTTGGAAGGTATTGTAAACCAGTATCATGTGAATGGATGAGCATTCATTGGAGGCTGCAATCTGACAGTATTTGGCTGTGTTTTCTCACCATCACCACCACTGTGTCTGTAAGGTCTCTGTCAGCTCCCTTAGCTACTGTCCCCAAATGCTCCCTAAATCCTCTCCAGCCTGACACCTTCCCCTTCTCTCACACTGCTTTAACTTCCCAGGAGCTCAGAGTAAAAGGTATTCTGAGCCAGTAACCATCAGCCTTGTGTCTTACTTTTTCCAAAGACCTAGAAAATTCTGCCAGCAGTCTCTGTTAATACGGCTTCTGACTTTCACTACTTGTTCAATGTTAAAAGTCTCACTGTTACACTGAGATTTTCACTTGATAACTGTATTTCCCAGCCCTGAGGTTCTGCAAAAAACCCAACTGCACCAAAGCCTCACCCACTAGAAATTGCCGTCAACCTGTTATGACCATCAGGCAGCAATGCCCCATGTCAGTCTAAAACTTTACCTTGTGCACCATCCCATCAGTTATGGCCCCCCAATCTGTCCACCATCTGCATGTGCAGATGCTTTGCACGCCGCCTGCAGGAATGCAGCCTATGCTTTCTGGCAAAGTATTAAATTTGGCAGAGGCTTATGGTGCAACTGGGCGGGTTTGGGAATGTGAGAATCAGCATGCACCAGCCAGGCTTCCAGGAACACTGCTGCAGCAGACTGGAAGGCTGATCTTGAGAATAGCCCCAGAAGAACCCTGAAACCTTTATTTATGATGAAAGCATTATATGTTATCTTAATTTCATTTTGAACAACCACCAAAAAAGGATATGAATGTACCAAAATTTTAATAGCTATTTTTCTAAGGGGGTTGAAGGGTGTTAAAATGTACAGGGCAGAGGTGGCACTGAATCGGAAGATTGCTTTCCCTTTATTCAATACTATAAAGGTCTGAAAAAGAGAAAGAAAAGACATTTTATCAATGTTTATTCACTATAGATTCTCATTTAAAAACTGTTAGAAGTAAACAATCACCAAAATTGTAACTTTTTGAACAGTTGATACACAAAAAGCATGAGTAATTTTTCAAATAAAAATTATTTCCAGTACTTACCTGATGAATATGACATATGAGAATGAGAATTCAATTCATGAATCAGTTTTACTTCTTCATTAAACAAACTCAGTAAACTAAAATTCCTTTTCATGTGTTTCTTGTAAATAAAGATGCATAAATTATTACCTGAAATTATAATTTTATTTATGTTTTCCCCCAGAAAATTCTCCCTGTTTGAAACAGCACAAGCAAGCTATAGTGGTGCATTCCCTCGCACTCCTTTCCATCCTACCTGTGGACTTTATTGATATATTACTATTACTAACTAGAAATCCTTCTGGAAACTGATTTAATAGACTATCCACTTGTTTAATTTTGGGGGTTTTGCGCTAAAGGAGTGAGGGAAATAGCAGTAACATATACAGCCATATTTAAGTAGATCTCTGAGGACTGGACATCTGAATATAGCTTACTGGAGGAGAGCAAGAGACAATCCCAAATGATCCTCCTGCACAGTTGTGGTTTCCAGGTGTGAAATTTTCCAAGAAAATACATACTTTTAAATTTTAACTTTTAATACCGATGGAGTTAATCAAATTTAGAGAAAGTTGCAGGCGTGCAAGCCTTACTTCAGAGAATTGTAGAAGACTCTGTAGGTTTAATGTCTCAATAAATCCATGAGCCAAAGATAAACAGTATGAGCACAAACCCTGCAAACACTGCTTTGCTTCCACTGCAGACCATGATGGCTCCACCTGCCCTAACACTACAGCACGGAAAATGTGGGCTGTGGGGTTCTTTGTGTCACTGAGGTGGTCTTCAACTGTAAGATCAATCAGAAAAAAATGAAAAACAGTGCAGAAGGAAGGAAGGTTCAGTAACTCAGAAAAAAATCTGCATCCAGTGGAAGGGACGATACAAGAATCATAACCTAAATTCAAATGAAATTAAAGGGAAATGTCTGAAATTGCTTTTTTCCCTTTTTTTTTCCATTGTCAGAGTTTTATATTCTGCACATGAGCTATGAGAAAGCCTCCCTGATTTTTGTGAAGTTGCTGATGAAATGAGCCATAAACTGGAATTCCAGTGGAAGTGTGGGAAAGGATATGTTGGTTTCATCTGGTGTCCATGCCATCAAGTATTGCTTCAAGACTGTAAGCAGGGAACTACATGATTATTTCCAGGAAGTCTAGTAGACAGGAAAAATATGCCAAGGAGGTTCAATAAGGACAATGCTTCAGTCTGCTGAGATTTGGAAAGTTTATGATGTATGGACTGTGAAGTATAGATATGAATGTCTAGAAGCACACAGGAAGTAGAGAGAGATGTGGAGATGGGGTTTACTGAAGGCAGAAAAACAAGGATTAAACTGAGAGGGAAAGCTACTCCAGTCCCAGCGGCTTCTTCCCTGAGCTCCCCTCTGTCACCGCTCTACACAGAACACCTTCTCCTACAAACCAAACTGCTCAGGAGTAAGGGACACTACCAGGCAGAGTTTACACTGTCTTGAGTACAAACTCAAGATGTGTAGGAATGTATAAGATATGTATATGATTTCCCACTTCCACACAGAAATGGATAAACTACATGTGAAGCTGAGGACAGCCTGAGCCAATGTTTCCAAATTACACATCCAGTTCAGGCATAAAGGTAACAGCCTGCAGATGACCTGACCTCACATGAAGCTTTCATTTCAACTACTGAAACAACCAACCAGATAAATGACTTTTTGGCACAATGTTTAAAAGCCTCACACCCCAAGGGGAAGGTGAATTCCTCTGCCAGGTCTGTCCCCAGCCCCCAGTACTCACATCTCAGATGTCTCCAACTCATGCTCTTTTTTGTAGTTATGAGGTAGTTGGCAAAATGCATTAAAAATCACACTTCCTACTAACTCTGTATCTAAGACTACTGTACCTTCATTTAGTCAACCTACATTTTTTAAAAAATCTTTGAACACAAGCATATTAAACATACATCTATTTTCATATGCCTTATGGAAAATAACAGCATGCTGGCACAGTTCCAGTTTCAGTTGGAAGCTGCTGCTATTTTAGCTGTTCTACTTTCTGCTGCCCTGCATAAGCAGAACCAACAAGACATAAATTTCCTACCTCAGTTTTAATTTTTCACTCAAAGCATCTTTGTGACTTGAGCTTTCAGAATGACTTTGTTGGTCCTGTAACTTCTAGCCTTAAACATGAATTAAAATTGTACCTTATTCCTGAAGGAGAATTTTCATTTAAAAGTGTAAGAGCTGATATGCAAGCTCCCTGCTATTCCTGCTATATCTCACTCCACTCTCAACCCAGATGCAAGCCAATGTGTAGGCAAGTGTGGATGAACATGAAGTATTGTACCCAAAGCTGTCAGGACAAAGTAGACACACACTAAGAAAGACCAGAAAAATTCTAAACAAATTGTAAGATTAATGCTTGTATATGAAGGATTATGTATAAATTTCAGGCTTTATGTTTTATTCATTTTTATAAAGGCACAAAACTGACTCACAGTCAAAATATTTGAGTGTGAATATAAATTCAAGAGTTCCCTGAAAGGAAGTCCCTGATTTGCTGCTTTTTGAATCTGTAACCTAAAACTCAATCCATCTTCTGCCATATTTGAAATAAACTGAATTCTTAGCAGGGCAAAGGAGGAGGAGGATTGTTTTGAGAAGATGTAGCTAAGAGAGAAGAGTCAACACTGAATAAAGATAAGGTCTCTGAGAACCTCTTGGGATAAAGAGTTCTCAAAACCTTATTTCTCTGCTCCTTTCTCCTAGTTAACTTTAAATGTAGTTTCTGGAAGGCTAGATTTAGTGCACTGTGTGCTACCCCATTGCATTTCCACTTTCTGAAAGACAGGAGCAGATACAACATTGAGCTGGGTCCCAGATTCTCTGGAAAAGCTCCCACAGCAGCTAGAACAGGACACTCCTGGCATATGAGAAGTCTCCATTTCTTGGGTTTGTGGTTATCTTTTGAAACAATGTTTTCTAGCAAGTCTTTAATTTTTTTGCTTTGCTAGAACTTTTCACTTTAAAATTATTGCACAACTATAAAAATATCCAAAATTGCTAGTGAATTCACCTTTGCTGGTGCAATAAATTGAAGCAATTTTACAGAATCTTTTTGGGTTTTTTGCAACCCAAGACACACCTGGGAAACTCAGGAGCTAGTGATTTGATCAGATTAGGGACTGATATCATCGAATGCCAGGACAAAGGGAGGCATCTTTGCTGACAGACATCATTCAGATCCATCTGGCAAGAGGCAGGGCACGGAGTGGCAATAAACAGTGTTATATCTCTATCATAGCAGGAGGAAAGTGAAGTTTTTACCCAGTTAGCTCCACCTATTCTCTCCCTCCTCTTTAATGTAGCAGCCTAGGTTCAGAGGAAAAGAGCCAGCCCTTAAAGTACGAAACCCAGTGGACCAGATTTTGATTCATGCCTGCAGGTCAGAACCTTAGGGGATTCCAGCTGATCTTTTCTCTATAGACAATGAAGTGAACATCGTTGATCCTTTGTGATGGCAGCTTGAGCATGACCAGGCAGGCTGTAGTATACTGGGAACACACAGATTTGCACTTACACAGAAGCAGAACACAAAACACGAGTGAACTTCCCATTCACTTTTAATCAATTCTGGATTAAAAAAGAAAAAAGAGCATTGCAACCCTTTAGGATGCTAAACTTCACAGTTCTAAAGACCAGCATTATTTGCCACCACAGTCAGCAGCATTTCAGAATAATGAAAATCATTATAGTATAGGAGAACATTATTCTATTCTTTTACATTAAAATAATTATGTTTGAAGGGTACAGTTGCCAGCCTTCAGGCTGAGATACAGTGTAAATCAAAACTACTATCAAGTGTGTAAACCACCTATAATGTCCTACTGTCAAATAGCAGTTGTCAATATATTCCTTTTCCTTTCAGCTTCAGATTAGTATTGAGTACGAATATGTCCTTTTTGGTGGTAGGTTTTGCACAGAAGCACACTTCAAAACCATAATGCTATCATACCTATTTGGTTTTGCTCCTCTTAAAAGATTTTTTATTTTAACTTTTCATCTCGGGTCTACCTCAGGCACAAATTAGGGCTCTCAAACCACCTCAAAAGGTGTATTTATTTCTGTCTTATTCTCTATTAAACTGTATCAAATCATGGCATACACAAACTTTTTGCTTAGAAAAAGCAGTCCCATGAATGGAACATAAAACACTCTTGAATACATTTAAACATTCACCACATGAAAAATAGAGTGAGCTTGGTCAATCTTGGTACAAAGAATAGGGGAAAAAACCAAAACAAGCAAGAGAGATGCAATATTTGCATATAAGGCAAATGATGGATGTCTTCATTCATGATCCAAACTTGCAATAAAAAAAAAAATTCCTAAAATTCTTGTACAGCTTTTCCAAATAAACGCAGTGACCACTGCTGTGAGCAACCATTTCTATTCCCTATTTGAAAGTCTGGAAGCCAGACTTTCTGGTAGTTTCTGTCAACAAACTAGCTATAGTTTATGGTGAGATCTTAATAGAGCTCTGAAGAAACAGTGGCATCTGGTAATCCTGCACAGTTGCCCTAACCCTTTCTTGCAAGTAAGTTTTTTCTTTCATTCTGGTGTTTTTCATTAGATCCATGACATTTCAGATAGATGCTTCACCAGGGAGAAACATAACAGCTCTAATGATCGTGCAGCAGTTGTCACACTGTCACATAGGAGAGGGTGTGCTGATGGATTTCTTGGCTTTACAAGGTGGAATTCAGACTGGGGTAAAGAAGAAGCTGAAATGTTAAACATTACAGAGATAAATACATTGGGCTTTCCTATGTGTCTTCCTAGAGATGTTCACTTCTGTTTCAAGCTTTGTTCAAATTATTTCTCCTTCTAAGGCTTGCAAGAGCATCAGCTGCTGGCAATGTTTTCAAAATACAAGTGAAAGAGGACAAAAGTATTTCCAGAATTCACATACAGCTAGATAATAAAAATTAGAAATCAGATATTTTAAAATAAAATTACAGATGAAAAATTGAAATAGGTGTTGATTTTCTGTTAGGATCTATTTTCCTCTTACTGAAGGAGGAAAAAACAGAGAATTGAAGCATTTGAGAAATTTGTGCCTTGTCTTAGACTGACAGGGCTGTTTCTATTTCTGTCCCGTAGAAGATTAAAGCACGTGCATAGAGAGAATATGCAGATTTCAGCAGAAAGAAGAGAATCCCAGAGGGTATGTGTTTGGACCGCACATATTTAGAGTGCAAATAAAAAGATTCTTCCTTTCTTCCTTTCAGGTTGTACAGAAACTTGACTGAACATGTTCGGCCGGTTTCTCTCCATTTTTTGCAACTCTATCACCAGACCTGGCTGATGTAGTAAGTTTTCGGCAGCATTTGAGAAGGCACTAAAAGGCTCTTCCATTTCCAAGGGCTTGAGAGGCATATCTGTCATAGGTCATACCTATCATGTGTCTGTTCTCACTGCCAGACATGTAAGACTGACTGATTTGGCTATAAAGGTCCACGATGAGCTGTGGGCAGGTAGGGATTAAATGGAATACTGTATCATAAACAGACACAATTAGTACAGAACTCTACAAGGCCTGCTTTTATAGAAACACGTCTTTTATCTTTGTAAAAGTAGAACTGTGATTTAAAGATAAATCTTCATATGCTGTGAATGGCAGATAAAGGCTCTTTCAGAGGCACCAGATAACAGAGATAAAAATATTGCTCTTTCACACAGTATTTTCTCTCTTGTCAAAATAGGACTCATAAATCACATGAAATTTAGCAAGCTGAGATACTTAGAACACAGTAGTTTGTGAAATCCAAAATAACTCCTATCTTAATATTGACAGTTTTTACAATCATAGAGTCCAGTAGAGTATCACCCAATCTAGCTACAGATACAAAGCATGAACTTTTTCTGCTGCTTACAGGCTGTGCAACAGGATCATTCTGAAAGGACTGCAGGCCTGTCCAAGACCAGTTTCATGAAAACCTTAAAGTCAGTTTTACACTCTTTTTGTTACATTTACTGCTTATCTGTTTGTTTCCCTATAGATTCCACAAATTTCCTAAGCATTTGCTATCAAAGCAGATTTCCGTGAACAAAATGTTCTGTGCATCGGTTCATGCTGTCAGTTTTAAATCTGAAGAACCTTAGAGAATTTTGGTGCAGTCAGTATGAATGTATGTTAATTTTAAGAAGTTCACAAAGTATAAATGTATTACATATCCACATGTTTATATAGGTATTACATATTGCTTATAATCAAAGATCACATATTATGCTTCAGCTTTCATATCAAGGTTCCTTTGATATAAAGTCAGTTATATCAAAGAAATAAATTTTGAGGTAAATTAAAAGAAAAGGGTGAAAAGGTAGTAACCATTAAGGCAAATGGGTTCTGCCTGCAAACTAACATACTGAAGTAACAAGCTATATGATCCACTCCAAGAAAATGAAACGAGCATGATAACGCACTCCAGACATTGGCATATGAACAGGATTAATGTTAGACTCACTTTTTTATTGATGTAATATGGGTCCATGTCTTCCAAGGGCTCAGACACCATTCCTGGAGGTATGTCACCATATATAAAGGGGAGAGTTTTTCCTGCCTCCAAGTCACTGTTTGGTTTTGGCCCATTTTCATCATCGTCTTTACGGTCTGGTTTAGGATTCTTTGCTTTTTCTGCAGCAATGCGCTGTTCAATAGCTGCAAGAGACTCTCTAGTGAAGTATTGGAAGCTGTCTGGTCCTGGTGGTACAAGCACTGACTGCTCCATCTTTTCATCCTGCACATTTTAATTACCATTTATTCTTCTGCATAGGAAAATACTAAAAGAAAACAGAAAAAAAAAAATCAAATAAACATGTTGAAATCCCCAAGTAAGAAAGATGTAGCAGCTATTTTCAAGTGCAATTGGTTTTGCTATGTTGAATTGTTAAAATACAAAATTTGAAAATAATCTAAAGAAAGACAAACTAAGCAGTTTAGTTGGTGATTTGGCATTTGTAAGAAGCACTTGTATTGTTCTTACACTAGTTATTAAAACAGTAAAAATTTCTCTGCTTCAGGACTACTCCAAATAA
The DNA here is from genome assembly GCA_013399915.1 of Illadopsis cleaveri. Taxonomy (NCBI): domain Eukaryota; kingdom Metazoa; phylum Chordata; class Aves; order Passeriformes; family Timaliidae; genus Illadopsis; species Illadopsis cleaveri. The sequence goes on from VXBB01009311.1 coordinate 1,088,119, forward strand.
GAAAAAGTATGATAGTTAAGAATAATCAAATACATTCTTTCCTAGCAACTCTAGTTATATTATGATCACACTCTTCTGGAATTAATCAGGATTACATTGATAACTATAAATAGAACAGTTCAACAGAGCTAACACAGAAAATTTTACTGAGATCAGCAAAAGTATCGGTATACAGTACATGCACTGTAAAATCAGAATCTCCTTTTTAAAAAAATCAACTCTGTATATTATGAAGTATTAAAGTAATGATTCCAAGTAAATTTTTGTATGGGAAATTATTTTAGATAAGAAGACCCATTGCCTAGCATTATTTCAGTTTAGCTGTTACTGTGTGTCTGGTTCTCTATAAAATAGCTGAAATTGGAAAATTCTGGAAGTATTCTAGCATACGTATTTATTTATATATTGCAATTGCAAAACGAAACCTGTTGGGAAGGAAAAAAAAAAAAAAGAAGAAGAAAAAAAGAAGTCCTGGTAAGACTACAGATTTGGTATCTTCCATGCTGCTGAATAAATTTCTGATGACACCAGACAAACAGATGAAATGTATATTTGGTCTCACAATGGTGCATATATCCCTCAAGCCTGAATGTAAAGAGATAAATGCAGTCTCTACCCATTGCAGAGATCCTTATGAAATGATCAGTCAGCCTTTCAAGAGACTCAAGGGTCAAGGCAGGTCAGCAGTCACTGAAATAAGCTAGAGATATGGAATGAAAGAGAAGTAGGAATACAAGAGATGGTTAGGGGAAAACACATGAAAACAAATTAGAAAGTGACAAACAATCCCAGGAATTGTAGAAAGATGCTGGAAATTAGGAAGGAAATAGAGAAAAAAAGCAGCTTAAGAGGAGATTGCAAATGACTGAAGAATTAATGGAGAAAATGAAGACTGCAAAAAGATAAAAAAATAGGAAATCTGGAGGATTAGCAATATAAAAATGACATGAAAACAAAGAAAAATAAAACATAGGTGGAAGAACTGATTACTGGGATAGGAGCAGAAAGGTAAGCAAACACAGATAGGATAACTTTCTACTAAGTAAAAGTCAATATGGAGAATAAGAAATTAAATGACAAAAAAAAAAAAAGAAGAAAGAAAAAAAATAAAGCTGGGAAATAAAGAAGAAGGCCACCAAATCATATTAAGTAATAAACCCTAAATTCTCTTCATCAGTAATACGAGGGTGAGCACAACATCTTAAACACATATATGTAGTGAGTACTAGAATATAGTGTATAAAACAAGAAAGAGGGGTGAAAGTGCTCATGGTCTCCACGAATTCAAATGTTGTGATTTCTGAAAAAAGTTAAACCTCCCCCTATTTCACACATATGTAAGACCATCACCCACAAATGGAGGAATGACTGTCAAACAATCAAGGTGCAAGTTTCCCAGTGTAAAAAAAATTAAAGCGAGCTGATGTCACACCAAACACAAAGTATTCACCCATGTAGACACACTCATGCCAAAACCAGTTCTTTACAGCTTCCCTTCTTCCCAAGGAAAAAGGAATAATGTTGTCTGTCTCCACTGGTGGAAGGATATAAGAAAATGTACCTCAGCCAAAAGGGATTTAAAATCTTGCCTTTGCCACATAAAGACTATCCTCTAGACAGTCCTCAGCTCCCTATGTCATGGTTGTGTTTACTTCTGCGAAATGCCACTTCAGTCACTTAATTATAGAAATTTTAAACTCACTATTTGTACACTCTGACATTGTATCTTAATGTTCAAAGCCACCTTGTGGGTACTGGGAAAGAAGGAGAAAAAACTCTCAGCCACATCACTGAATTTTCTGATCTCAAACTGATCCCCATGAGTGGCACCACAATTTGGAAGATCTTGTACTAAGCTGTTATCCAAACGTCATGGGGTACACAGGTGTAGGTGGATACTACTTGCTCCGTGGGCTTCAGGTAGATACAGAGACTCCTCTCCTCTCCTCTCCTNCATCAGACCCAGGAGAGTCCCTTCCTCTTTTCCACTTGAAACCTTCCTTTATTGTCCAAACCCAGCACTGCAACAGCCCTTGGTGTTCCCTGCCACAGTAGCCAGTGAGGGCACACCAAGGCAAACGGGTCCTGGCACAGTGGGAGGAAGGTGCTGGACAGCAGCAAGACTGATCTCATGTGTTGGAAGGAAGTGGACAGCCAGTGACAGTCAGCAAAGATGAGATCTGAAGCCATAGGGTGCTGTGTCAGGATCACCTTTTAGCTCAGTGAACGTCCCCACCTGGCATGCAGGACAAGGATTACCTCAGGATTTGCCTGCAGGTGCACAGAAACAAAATGCTTCACAGCCATTAGTTACGTTGCAAGAACATTTGATTCAGCTACTGTGTTTATATACCAAGTTTAAAACCAGCAAATGCTGTGGGCTTTTCTAATAATATGTGTATTTCGTTATATAGAAAGGAACTCCACGTTATTTTTCTATAATTAATGCTAGAATGTTCTCTGGTCTGTCAAATGTCCATGGAGCTAGCTAGCTACACCTTTGGATTTAACTAAATCTAAGTAGGCTATACTTAACAAAATCTTTCAGGAGGCTTTATGAAGATTACCTACTTTTTATCCTCTACTTAACAGATTAGAGGATGATACTCCAGATACATTTTCTCCTTCTTCATACATTTCAATGATTATAAGTCTTCAGAATTGCAAATAGAAATATTGTATAAATTTAAAAGTCAATACTAAATACATACAGAATTTACTACAGTCTTAATCCCAAAACACTTTCATCTCTCATATGGCAGTACTTAACTAATAGATTTGTATTTCCTTTACTATAGTCAATGGATTTATTCTCACTTATATGTGATGGGAATGGATAAAAATTGATACCAGACCAATTATTCAACTGATAGCCTTCTGATTTCCACCAAGTGACTTATTAAATATTAATTGAATAACTACAGATTGCTTACATGATCCAAATGGGCTTCTTTTTTTTTTTTTGCTTTAGCATAGCACCAGTAATTTAACACAGAAAAGAATATAAGAATACTCAAAATATTAACTTCTTTCTAAGTTCTTTCCTACTCTCCTATAGGGAATGAGATTTTTCTTTCTACATTTCCATGTCTGAGTGAGCTTCTTATGAGCAGTGCAAAACATTTCAAATTTTGGAAAACAAGGCACTCCGAACATTGGAGAATAGAATCATCATTTCTTCTGATATTTTCCAGGCAAAATATATTCACATATACTTTCTAGTATACATTGTTGTAAGCCAGGTAACCGCAGAGCACACTCAGGTGCAGGGATCAGACCATCTGCAGACCATGAGCAGAGTAAGTCAGAAGTTGTTCAGCTGCATGTGTGTAAGTGCACAAAGCACAGCTGATTTGCCCACGTGTACAAGTCTGAAGCAGCCAGAAGTACTCTGGATTAGCTATGCACACAGATATACATATACATGCAATCACTGCCCTCCTGGATGTGAGCTGCTGTACACATGGTGTAATTTTAGATATATGCATTCCTTGGGAATAGCTAAACTATCAAACACTCATAGAGCATCTGCGTATTTTTACAGTCTTCAATTTTCATCTAAATAATTTTTCTAGGCAAAGTAAAGGGACACATTGGAAATAGATGAAGAGATGGTGCCTTGTCAAACAATGATTTCAAATCGGTTACACACTGCTCCTCGAAAAAGTCAATTAGACAATACAAAGCTCTCTGAAATAGAGACAATCTTGAGCAAGATTAATTCCTAATCTGATATCATCTAGTACTGGCAACTTGCATATCCTTCATACCTTCTGAACAAGAGTTTCCAGAGAGTTTGGTCAGGAGGACCTTAGCATACATGCCAAACTACAGTGCTGCAAATACTTAAATTTTAACAAGTGAATTTCTTTATATTATCCATACACTTAAATCTGAAAATGAAACATGCTTTGATGTTTGACCTTCTGATATAACAGCCATAAATAAATTTTAACTGCTGCAAAATAAAGATAAATTAATGAATTTACATGCAAACTCACAGAGCCCAGATCTCTGTTACAATAATCTGCATCATTAATTGTCACAGTTTCTCATTATTTTTAATTTATCAATGAGTCATTATTATTCTTGTCTTCAGCATACAGAATAATGACATACTTTCCTCAATTTGTGGATCTGTAGGAGGAGAGGAAGAACGTTGTGGGAAGCCACTACAGTTTTGTATGTGTGGCCTTAGAATCAAGACTGTATCTGTCCCGTCTGTCCCAATTATAGGGTTACTACAGGTACCAAAGGTAGGTAGGATATCCAAAGCAACAAGCTTGGCAGAAGGGCAGGAATCAGATTGGAATATTGGAATTATACAACTTTTTATGACTCCCTGTAGCTCACATAAAAAATTAAATTTAATTCTCATGGACAGCTTTATAAGGGAAACATCCATATTACCAGACTGATAATAGGATTCTCCCATATCTTTTTTTATCATCTTCTTGATGTTCCCTCTCAGCCTGGATAATGCAGATTTGGCACAAGGGCTTGCTTGCACTACATTACTTCGACTTAGATAACTGCATTTATTTAATGCATATTAATTTTAAATAAAGGGTAGGTACAGTAATACTGCAGACATCAGAATAGGGTACACAAATATGCATTGAGCTATAAATAAATTATCTGAAATATTGGAAGCAATCAAACAGTATATACCAGTTTAAGTGAAAGTTTATGCTTTGCTGCTGGATGTTTCCATTACTTAACTTGACGCACAGAAAGAGTCACTGAAGGGGAGTGATGAGGTGGGAGGATGACTGTTTAATTTGCCACAGAGTTGCAAACAGCCATGAGGTAGCTCTGTGATTCAGGAAGGTAGTTCAGTGCTCAGTCTGGGCTGCCCAACAGCCAGAAAGCAGGACAGACAGGGATGGGAAATGCAGCTCGTGTTTCTGATATCCACAGTCCTACAATTGCTTAGCTTACATTGCATAAGGATTTATGTTAAATTCCCTCATCAGCTCCAGAGACTTCAAAGCCACACTTCCCATCAGTCAGCAAAACTCTTACATGACCACAGCAAACAGACCATCTGATTTCTCTTTCCAGTGCTCCACCATCACTGTGCAGGAATAAAATAAAGATTAACGGGATAGAAAGTAAGTGTGTAAGAAAACATGAACTTGGCATCTTAAAGGAAAGCTTTCATTTGGGAAGGCAATCATGGCTTCTGATCCCTGCTCCTAGAGATACTTCTCTATTATACCTAGTAAATTCACTTGAGAAAAGTCAGTTGAAAATCACTAGGGATATATTAGCTGAGAAGAAAAAATGTAGCACTAACTATGGGAAAAGAGGGTTTAGTTCTAGTGTTCACTCACAACTAATTTCTTTAACTCAGGAAGAAAATACAAGCATAGGTTTTGGAAAATAAAGCAAAGCAAAATAAGCAAAATAAGCCACCCTTCCCCAACAACATAATTAGCATGCAAAACCTCCATGCTGGTAAAATCAAGATGCTCCCTGTGACCTGTTTGCTGCAACCTTTTCTCCCACTAACACCTAGATTTTCAGGCCTGTCCTTGTGTCCTGTTTAGAGGAAATTAGAAAATCATACGATGTAGACACAATATATTACCCATCTCTATTACTTATATATATGTGTGCATTCTTGAAATTGCTATTCTCAGTATATTTTTAAATTCAACTGATGTATCTCTAAACCAGAATATAGGTGCTAGGCTTTGTTTGAGATCAAAAAGAAATAGCTTGCTTCGGCTTACTGCTTTGCTAGTCCAATTCCAAGTCTAATTAACAGCAAACAAGTATTTTCTATTTTAGAAAGCTGAAAAAACCAAAATTAGTTATGCAGTTTCATAGAAAGAAAGAAAGAAAATATTTTAATGGGATAAGTCACAATGCAGCTGCATTAGTACTCCATCTGAGCAAATGCATTTAATAGCTTAGAACTACTGGACTGCTACCAAGCTGAATGGATTCTCTGCTTACTCTGTTCCTGCAGCATATCTTGTGCAGCAAATGACTGCAGTACAGAGAAGCAGTCTTTCTGCTTTCTTTCATTTGATCAGAGCACTGACCCTTTTTACTGGCAATCTACATTACTAACTCAAGTTAATTTTCTTAAACATCTGTTTCTTAAACACCTGTTTATATTTACCTTAGCAAATATTATCATACCTCTGCACCTTTCTTCAGTTAAAAAAACAAACAAAGCCACGTAGGCTATGCAGTGTACATTACATAATGCTACTGATTCATTTTACATTATGGTAAAATCGAATTTAAGACAAGATTTAAGTTCTGGTCTTGGCATATTACTATGCTTGGGAAAGAAATGAAAGTTGATGGGAAACAGATTGCTCCATACCCTGGAATGATGCAAAATTTGCAGGGCTAACAAACCCAAAGACATTGCCTACTCAAATTAGTGGGTTGCCTGACCCCATTAACAGCATTCTGGTACTTGCTATCTCATATGGTCAGTGGAAAGGCCAGAATCCTGAAAGACATAATGACAAAATTATTTACTTTCTAACAAATTTAGCAAGCACAGATTTCATTCTTGAGGTTTACCTGGGTCAAGGAAGCAGATGCAGGAACAACAGGAACGTGTTTAACACACAGGACAACAGGGGAAAAAACCAACCATAATTAAGGAAACAAAAAAAGTTTCTGCTTTTCATGAACAATGCTCAGGCCACTGTGAATTAATAAACCCTCCAAACTGTAGAAACTTGTACTTTTTATACTGTAAAGAAGTCCAGACACCATATGAAAGCAACTTTAGAAACTTTATCCCCTTGCTTTTACACACTGCACTCAGGGCACGGAGAAGGACATGGCTGTGCACAGTGCAGAGAGGAGGCAATGGCAGCCCCACCACCCCGTGTCAGGAGGTGGGTATCATCTGCTGGGTTACTGCAGTGCAGCACCCAAAGGGAGGGATCCATCTCACAGATTGTCTGTGAAAGAAGAGAGTGCTCAAGGAATGGGAGATGCTTATACCACAAACTAACTCTGCAGCCTAGGAAGCACTACTGCCACTGCCTGACTTTGGGATGGTTCTACGGCCTCAATTCCCTGCTGCAGCCCTCAGCCTGTCTCAGGCTTTACAAGATGCAACAAATACATAGGCTACATGTGAATTAGGTGTTTTCCAAATTAACTGGTATGCTATATGCTAATGTCATGCAGCAGGTAACACAAGTCTGTAAACATATGACATTTGAATTTCTGTTTATGTGGGCAAGGCTCTGCTCCTTGGTCATTGGCATCTTCTGATCCTGCTAAGGCAACTGATCCTCTGCAGTTCTCCCTTCATGTCCCCCTGCATTTTGTGATTCTGAAAAACTTCTACATTGATATATACTTATGAAGAGAATAAATGATAACAAATTTTGAAGCAAAACATCCAATGTTTCAAATTCTGAGCCTACCTGGTGGTTTTCTGAAGATCAGATAAACTGCTAAAGGCAGGCAACATTTATCAAATACAGCATTAACCTGTCTGGTTAAACATGGAATTATAGTGCACATTTAGTGATTATTTTGCAAAGAAGCTATTCTCAAATGTAGGTACAGAAACATAAAAAAGGGAAGAGGTTTGAGATCTGTAGTTTTAAAAAATATCACTTGGTGCACATCAAATGTACACAAACTAAATTAATGAAGCTAATGATGCAATAAAATATTTAATTAAGTTTTATATCTTGTATTCCACCTTGAATTCAAACTGATAGATTACAAGGTCTGGCTCCACCTGTAAGATGAGAACTCTAATAGGAGAATCAGTGTGGTAAACTGAAGACCACAGCAAATACTTTCAGTAAATAATATCTCTTCCAGTCTCAACTTTTCTGATTGAAAAATACTGTTTTTCCCATTTTGTAGGATTTGTGTTTGGTGATTTAACTACTTTCAGTTATTCTCATTCAAACCCAATGTCTTTTCATTAATTGAAAATACTCTTGCATTTGTTGTTTTTAATGTTCTATTAGAGGTTAAAGTGGTTTGGAATTTTTTTTCTAATTAATAATTTTTAGTTTATAATAGTGAGTTGTAATGCCTTCTGGTATTTAGGCATCGGGTGCCCAGGGCAATAGTTTAAAGATAAATTATAAATTAGTAATAGTTGTCCTATAACTCTTTACTCCACTAATACCAGACCAGTGTGAAAGTTAGTTCTAGCCCTACTGGATGTGAGAAAGCTTCAGCCACTCAACCTTCCAGAGTCAGGTATTGATTTACAACACACCCAGCTGAGAAAAATGAGGAGAGGCATTCCTCAGCATGTCATGTTTCTTGTCTGATCAAAGCATCTGAAGACAGGGCACCATTTCCTACCACACTGAGAGCTGAGAAATGCTTCTGCAGGTATTGTATGTACAATCCAGAAGCATTTGTATAAATAAGCTTACAGTGAGAAACCAAAGTAAGAAACTTCCTTTTTAAAAAACCATTTCTCAATGCACTTGAGCACAACAATCGAAGAGCACTACATTAAGATTAATAATAGTTCTGAAAAATTAGTCCTTAGTATGTCAACAGTGAACACTGTCAGAGAAGTGATCAATGCAACTTGTAGGGTCAGGGCTCTAAGGAATTGAAGGACATTTAAGTCTGAGGGAAACATGCACAGTTAAGAAGCTTAAAAATATTCATGTTTCATTCATTGTGAGTCAAGGACAAATTGGGGACTTAATATCATAGGTGGAAATGACATCAAACAGATTTTAATTTGACTTTGAGGAAAAAGCCTATGAAAAGTATAAATACAGAATAATTTTCAGCACTTAGCAATTTTGAGTAGGAGTTGGTTTGTTACACCCATTTATGTAGTTTTGCATATTTATTACTCTTAAAATTCCTTGTCTTCTCTATATTTAAAATTTCATCAGGAGGTATGAAAATGTCATGAAAATTTTTGTTCTCCCTTCCTCTCTTACTTTTCTTGTTCAGTTTTTTCTCCCTCCATGAAATCTTTTTGTCTTTCTGGCAAACCTATGGGGGACACGATCTTAACATGGTCCTTAAGTGGATCCTAGAGTGAGATGCAAGTTCCCTCCCTCCATGCCTGTTTGAGCTTTCCCAGGCAGCCAGGCCAGCTGGAAGCTGAGTGCTTTGGGATTGTTTTGGGCTTGATGGCATCAGGACTGGGTTTGCAGGTAATGTGGCTGTGAAGTTAGACTTTCTGTGGCTCAGTGATGAGGGAATTCTTGGGTGAATTACCACGGAAGCTTGAAGCAAGCCAGCAAGTGGGAAGCTGTGCATGTATCTAAAATATCCCAAGCCCCACTAAGATCAAGATAAAAATTGTTATCACTGTAAAAGACAGTTAAAGCCAGGTAAGAGCGCAAAGCAAAAGGCATTTGTTCAGTGAGAACACTGTGATGTGATGCATTACACATGGCCAAAGCACAAGACTGATTAGGCACCTTTAAAAGACTATCCCCTTAGTGGTTGTCCCCTAAGAAGAAAGGACCTCAGTGAAAAAGCGCAATATATTACATTATCTAATCTTAAGATGTTTTTTTTGAAACATGAGCATATAGATTTATCAGCAGCAATAAGAAATGTTAAGATTCTGTTTTACTACTTATTTTTCTTGGGCTATGTCTGTACTACATTTGACAGAGTGCAGCAAAAACTTTATTCTGTCACAAGCTGCTTTTCAGGCAACATGAACCTGCCTATACTGCCTTTTATAGGCAGTTCTTCTGGACTTGGGAGACAGTATGCTTGCAAATCTCCAAATCTGCCAAGTCCATCTTGAATTACTGGAAGTTTTGTGCCCTGAACAGCAGACAGGCATGTTCACACTGCAGGTAAATGGATTTACACAGCTGTGAAGTTTACCTTTTCAGAATAGCATCAAAGCTGTCCAAACCACATGAACCCTGCTGAAAGCAGGAAGAATGGATGGCTGTAGCTATTTTAGTCTCCAAACTCCTTTCAAAATCATCCTATTTATCCTATATGTAGTCCAATTGACCCAAGTCTTAATTATTTCAGACTTCCTTCTTCTGCCATTACTGGTGTAAATTTCCTCAATTTTCAGATGTAGTGATTCATACCAGACTATGAGTCCTTAACACAGCAGCTCAGTACATGAAAAGCATTCAAGCGTAAGGGCTGCTGAGGTTAGTGGAGCCTGTGCTACTAGCAGTCATAATGAATCAGACTCTTATATTCTTGCCTAAGTTTTGGAGTCAAACTATAAATCATACTGTACTCCCCCTGCTGCCATACATATCTAAAGTCTGTTTTCCATCATTCTTACAAAGAAACAAGAAAGTTTCTTTGCCCTTATCAAAAAGCCTTCCCCTTATTCAGAATGATTTTCTAGCTAGTTGCTTTGGCTCCATCATCCTGCTGTATAAATTCTCAGAAAGCAAATGACTGCCTCTCAGAGGCCCTTTGCAGCCTTTCTTCATTATCTTGAATTTAATTTTTTAGATGTTAACTCTGTTGTTTAAATTTTCAATTTCCATCAACACTGTAATTTTGAAGATTTCCAGTCACATTTAGGGGATACAAATATCTGCAATGACCCCTCATTTTGCTTATGCTCCTTTTAACCTCTTCTTTTCCAAGACATCCTCTAAAACTCTTCAAAGGTTAGGCTGCTCATCTCCCAAAACTACTTCATCACCTTAAAGGTCTTCTTTCCCCATGTGAAATCTGAGCATTTTTCCTTATACTTAGGTTGTATCATGGTTGGAGCAGCAATTCCTCCCTCTCTGTGTTTGAACAGCACAGTCAGATTGGGATCCTACATTCCATGTCTGAACTCCTGCCTACTATGGACATCCAAAAGTATCCATACACCATCCCAAGGCAACCCATAATGCTGGCCACAAATCAAAATAGAATAATTTGCAGGTAAGAATCTGGATGTTTAGAAGTGTTAAAATTCAAGAGTGTGTACTTCAGATGAGCAATATGAAGAAATGGGCCCAGAATTGAGTCTGGCATAGCCAGAGAACACGAGGTTTTTAATAACAAAGTTCCTGAAACTTCCAGAAGTAAAATACACCCTACAACACTGCAATGTGGTATTCAACAGGGATGGCACATTAATGTCTCAGAAAACCTGAAATCTGCCTTGATTTAATCCCCCAAAGAAGTTAACAAATACGGCTTCAGCAAAGCCACTTGAATTAAAAGCATTACACAGAGAAGCATGGACCTGCAGACCTCTAAAGAGAAACATCTTACTTTGTGGACTTCACTTCAAAGACTGCTAATCACAGTTACACAGCCCTCAGCCATTATTTGGCCATCTTCACAATCTCTTCTCACATGAAAGAGAGAAAATGGCTCATACTTCCTATCTGAAACTTATCTGAACAGACAGCTAAAGGCATAAGCCATCCTTTTCCAAAGTGCCAAGTAATCAAGAATTCACAAAAAAGTGAATATACAATTCTTGTCACTCTGTATGGAGGCATTGTATTTTTTGCCTCAGCACTAAAACACAGACTTAAATATATAAGTTTAGACGTATCGTATGCAATTTCAGCCTTATATCATAGTCAATCTTACTTTAATCACAGGAGGGGAAAAAAACCCATTCCCAAAACTGACCAGTTTCCTGCATTTCAGAATTCTGCAAAGCATGTACCCCTGAGAAATAAATGTCACTGCTGAGACCTGCAGAGAAGTATCATGTGCAAGGCAGTCAAAGGAAAAGGGAGAGAAATTTGGAATAAAACACTATTAGAGAATTAAATAAATCTTAATGTCCAGAAGACAGATTTTTTTGGAACAAAGAAATAGTTTTTAAAAATAAAATTTGGTATTTACTACTCCCCTGCATTTTAAAAAATTGATTTATTTGCATTTCTTCAGCCTTTATTTTTTTCTCTTCCCCCAAAAGTGGTTGTTATTTTCTAGGAATTAGACATGCAGACATAAGAGAGAGGGTATTGTATCAGCTACTTTGTTTTCTCCTGCTAGCACATCTCATAATTTATCATTCTCTACTCTCAGGCAGTAAGCATTTTTTGTTTCTCCCAGCAGAACCATTAAATATTTTTTAGTGCTGGTTCAGTAGTAGTCTGAACTTAGACTTCACAGATGTACAGAAACCTGCTTGAGGGGGAAGCAGAGGGCAAGTCTGAGGTCAACACCCACAAGTGACAGACTGGCAGCCAGGCTGTGCAGCAGCTGGACAGCACGTAACCCACAGCAAAACTACCACCTGCACTGCTGAGAGAGAGAATGGCCCTCACCAGGCTGCAGGCACATGGCTCCCATGGACTGTAAGAATGCTTGGCATTGGCACTACATGTAAAATATATCAATTTCTTAAAAACTCACCACAGAATGTGCGTGCCTCTCCAAGCTGCTGGGCACTGTCAGCTCACTGCAGCAATGCCCTGGGCAGATGTTGTTGGCAGAGCACAAGGAACAATGATTCTCTCTAGGCTGGGCTGAAGTTTGTGTGTGAAACAAAGTGGTGGCACCACTGCTACTAGTGTTGCAAGAAAACAGTTTCAAAAATTATTTCAAAATAAAAACCTTAAAATATTGTTTGAATAAAAGTAATCTTCAACTGGATTTCTATTTAGAAGATACTCATAGTAATTAAGACTTTTTTCCTAGTCTCCTTGCACATCTATATCAGTAAAGCTGAAAACTTCTGTCTACTCTATGTCCCACCCACGAAATATGACAATTCAGAGTCCTCACAGCTCACAATGTAATATTACACCTACATTAGCATTTCCAAATTTTCTAATTTATATTTCTATTAAAAGAAATAGCTTTATAATTTTATATATTTAATATAGACTTCACATATTTTATAATTTATATTTATATTCTCATTTGTTGTCCTTGGTGCATAGCTGCTCCTTATTAGAAATGAACAGGCTGGTGACAGCCTCCACCCAGCACTCTTAGGATGTGGTTTTGTAGTACCACAGGAGGCTGAGGAGGGAATGCACCTCTGAAGATCAGCTGTTGTGTTAGAATAAAGACATTTTGCAAAAATTTTCTCAGATATGTAGCTCAGGTGGGTGGAAATTCTGCTTCTATAAAATGTTGCAGGCAATTTTATAATTGCCATCAAAACGCAGACAGCAATATCCTGAAATAATATCTGGCAAGCTTACTTAATCTGGGTGTGCCTAGAAAACATAATTTTACATAACTCCACAGTTCCAGAAGCAGTGCTATAGACTATACTATTTTGCAGAATATTTTAAGTTTATTCCATACATGTTTCTTTTCTTTGACTCTATATCTCATCATTCATTAAACAAAACCAATTTAATCTACCTTTAAATAGTAATGAATTTTTAATGATTCATGTACACTGGCTTCCATGCAAATATTCAGAATTATTAAAATTTTGTTTGTTTGTTTCAATCAAGTCCAGTTTGGCATCTCATTTTGAAAGATGCTTTGCAAATTGGTTTTGCATTTCCTGTAAGTATTTATTAATAATCTTCTACACTACAATAAAGATTTTTTAAATTAGTATTAATCTCTCTGAAGGTGTGTCCCTCCACAACATTGAGTTTAAGGGAAGAAAAAGAAGATACACATTTAAGATTTATTTTTTCCAACTATAAACAGTTCCTAAAGGACACTCAAGATAGTATTGTACTGCTTCCTTCACAATTGTTAATTCAGAAGTTGCAAAAGTTTGTATCTATAAAATTAACATGTTATACTGGTTTGTGGATTTATTTAGCTGATTCTAAAACCATATTCTAAAAAAAATCTGCTCAATAAAAATTAATTATCTCTTCCTAGTTAATCATATACATTTTTAATTATATATATTTATATTGATGATATTTATTTTGTTTGCTCCATAGCTTAAAAGCCAATAGATTAATCAGTGGTAAGAAATACTCCTGGATCTGGGGACACAATCCCCTGTCTGCTAAAAAGAGCTGAACCTGATGCAACATTCATTCATTTTGGTTAGTAGTTTCCCCACTAGCTGTTTCCCAAGGAGTTTGGGAACACGCCTCAAGAGTCAGCTCCCATCAGCAGTGCCCTGCTGACAAGGTGCAAACAGCCACTGCACTGGTAAACACAAGACCCTTGCAGACACAGGATATCCCAATGTCAGTTAGTTCTGGTCTTAGACCGAGCCAAAATGAGTAAGAAAAAATATATTGTGATACATAGGTAATTTTTCTTGGAGTGAAATTTTTTTATTTCAGAGAAAATGCTTCATTAATACAGAGTAGTTGATTTGTAATATTTTGTTCTGAGGCAATATGAAGTAATGAAAACATAATAAAGAGTCATCCTTTCTGGTTTATCCCCTCAGTGTGCACAAAGAGAAAATAAATTGAACTGAAGGCAAAAATACTCAGATGCAAGATTTCTAGATTACACTTGGATCACATAGTTCTTGTTTAAGAAAAAAAATTAAATTGCTGTATAACTTCTTTTTCAATTAAGCATTGTCAATGTACCCAGTATGGAGTTCTGAACAGTTCTCTGTCTCTATCCACCACTGCACATTTCAAGTGATACATATATATATATATATATATATATATAAAATATATATAATTATTTAGGTTTCATTTTAGAAAATAAATGTATCAGACTGGGTTTATCAGCTGTGAAAAATACTGAATATGAACATTAAAAATAGAACTTTGAAATGGCTTTGGTACACTCCCTTTATTTAATCAGATTCTGAAGTGTCCTAGTTCTTTCGAAAAAGAAAAACAATCAGTTTAAAAATCTTTTTAATTAAATGTGTACTATTCTCCAGACAGTATGGAAATTTGATCAGATCTGCAAATATCCTTTTTCTACCCCTTGTATTCACACACTTGCTGTGGTTCACTAGTAAAGACTATGTAATCTAAAAGAAACACTAAGAAATAAAGTAACTTTTCAGGACCCATTTTCTGCTCTCTCTTGATATATTTGAACCATTACAGAGCGCATATACCATAGGATAAATATTTTCAGGGGATGTTTATATGCTTTTAGGCAATCCTAGTGAAGATAGCTTTTAGTGGGTCTATTTTGGACCCTACATAATTTTTTATACCCTGTTTGTTATATCTCAGACATCTTCTTGTAGACTCACAGAAAAACTGGGTTGGAAAAAAGAGATCAGAGGCCACCTAGTTCATCTCGCTGCCCAAGGCAAGATTGCTATACCTATTTCCCAACAGATGTTTCATCTAACCTCTTCCTACAGACCTTCAGGACAAATTCCACAGATTCATCTGACATTCTATTGCAGCTCTGCACTATCTGCTCTAGTAAAATGTTTGTTCTCATATCTCATCCGGGTGAGCCCTTTCACTCTTCACTTCCGGTCCCACTCACTCTGGACACAGAGAACAACAAACACCTTCAGCATTCAGCTTCTAGTGATCCACCAGCCACTTCACTGCTGTGTTCATGTGTGGGCTTACTCCAGGGATCCTGCGAAGCTACTTGAAGAGCCCTGCTGAGACATTCCTAAGAGGAGCACCTATCACCTGCATTCAGAAATACCTCCCTCACAATTTCCTCTTAACAAAAAAATTCAACAATAATTTTAAACAGAGAAGTTAAACACTTCAATAAAATGAAGGCTCTCATTCTGAAGGAAACAACATTCAGTAACAGTACTGTAGTTGCTACTTTGATTTGTCCTTTTTGAACAATGCCATTATTAAATTGAGTTAGTAAAAAACTGAATCACACAAGTCTCTGCATTTACTCCTAAATATTTATTTCTGACTTTGGCAGGATTTGAGTTTTTGTTTGGTTTTGCCTTTTTTACCAGGAGGATGATTATCAGTTTTTTTGATTTGTGTTATTTAAGTTAATTAATTAAGTTAATTATAATGTTAATTTAAAAAAGCCAATTCTAGAAGCAAATTAGAGAGTCTCTTGAAGAAGTAAGAGAAAGATAAAGATCGGTCTGCATGTTTACAAGGCACTGATATAAATTACAAAGATAGAGGGAATTAGGAGGAATAGATCTTGGAAGCTCAAACTGAGCTGGATGTTTCTGAGACTAAAAATATAGGGGTTTTGTCCTTTTCTCAGCGACTTGTGGAAAAAAAAGGAATTTAATAAAAAGATGGATGGAAACACTTTAAAATAGAGCACTGGAAGGATGGTTAGAGATCCTCCAGATACTGCTGAGACAGAAAGCAATGGAAACTTGGGTTCTGAAAATGCAACGTAATGAGAATTTCACAGCAGAAAGAGAAAGGAGAGAGAGAACTCCTGGGGTTGATAAATTACAACAATAAATAGCAGGGTGGATGAATCAGAATTGTGGATTTTCAAGTGATACTTAATATGGCAAGGAAGGTTTCTACCCAGATTCTTTTAACAAGTGTGAAATAAAATCAATTTTTTTTTTCAGAGCTAAACAGAACTTCAGAAAAGCACAAAAGGGCACCTGAAACCACCACTCATTGGTGAAAATGGAAGAGACAGAAATAATGATTCAATAATCAGTAAAAGACAGCAATCCTAAAACCACAGAACACCCATGTATTTAGTAAAACATCACAGTGATTCTTTCAACAAATATTACTACTACTGAATAAAAAGAGATCAGTATATTTTACAGAAGTTGGAGTAACCCCAGTATGGAAAGAATGATGATTTCTATGTCCACATCTGCTATTTTATTAATTTCTTCACTCATACCAAATTTTCAGTTGTTTCCATCCAACTTCTATGTGTTTTTATGGATAGAAATCTACAAAGAACAAACCTACAACTAGAAAAATGGAAGTAACATTCTAGAAGTATTGAGCTTTGGTAAAAAAAAAATCTAGAGAATTTGCATGACATTTCCCATCTCCCTACAATATTACATCAGAAATATCAGCTGTAGATTTGAATAGTTCAAATTTACTCAAAGTTTTTTTTTCCCCACATCTTATAATATTTCAGCTTTAGAATTTTTTTCTCTTGTAGCAATGTGATCTCTTAAGTGCTCTAAAGTATTATGCTAAAAAAAGCCTAATGGTATTCCTTCTCTAGTATGTCATACTGCCTCCATAACACTGATTGTCTCAATTTAGAAGTGTGAATAAATATTGTTCAATTTTTAATTTGGTTTTTCTTCTGCTGTAGTCATTTTGGCACCAACAGAAAGTCTACAGGTCTAATACAGGACTCTTGAGGAATCCCACTGCCTCCCAGCTATATAAGCTGTTATCAATGGAGAAAATAAGGCAGAATATGTTTGTGCTACTGGAAAAAAATCCACAATTCTCTTCATGATTTTTAGCCCAAAAGACCCAATATGTTTTCCCACAGATGAGCTGGGACTGGAGTTCAAAAATGAATAAAATTAAGGAAAAGACATTAATCCATAAGAATGTCACAGTTCTAAGTGCACACAGAAAAATAAGATCAAGATTTCTGCCTCTTTTCAAAAGAATTTGCCAAATACCCCCTTCTCCTGATTATCAATAGACTATTTCTCATAACTAAGGGCAGGAGAACACTCACATTAGTTAACCTCAGTTCTTCAATTTCAGGCAGCCAAAAATGATTGGGAAGGATTAGTAAAATATAATTTAAGGGACAAAATTCAGTGCTAAGATATGTGGGTTTGCCCTTAAGTGTGCTGTGTTGTGTCATGAATGCACAAAACTCTGGAATTAGAATTCACATGCTGGAAGGATGCAGTGCCATGTGGATAGCAGCAGCACTGCCATCCTTAAAAGTCAGCAACAGTCAATTGTCCTTTAAACTGCTTGTCATTGGGTAGTGCATTATGTGCATATTCATAAATATTGTGAAGGTCCTCTAGCTCAAGGCCATCTTCATTTTAAGAGTAAAAGAACCTGTAATTGCTTTTAGCTTCCCAGCTGTTGATGATTACAGCTTCTGAAACTTTAAAGGAAATTTAGGTTTTTACATGATAATTTCACCAAAGGTTTCAGTGATCAATAACAAACTGCCCTTGCCCCTACATAAGTATTGTTTCAAATAGCTGATAAGATATATATTTTCTTGATATATATTTATCTATATAATTTTTCTGTAAGTCATCATAGAATTTTAAAATTCTTTATTTTTGGTACTGGATGGTATGCAAACTGCTGTTGTTTTCCTAGAAATTCACTAGAATTGTTCTGGCTAGACTATGCCTTATGCAAGCTCTAAATTCCCCTAATTTCCTGTTCGATTCCCCTTGATACTTCCTTCAAAATAATGAAAACTTTCCGACAAAGTGAGGACAACCAGTTTAAAGCTGCTTGTCTCTAACTTGCTTCCCTGTGTCTAAATACTTCAGCAAGTGTTCAAGATCACACAAATCGGGCTCAACAGAATAAAATATCAGGGTGACAGTCTTGACAGCAATCCTGTCATTGTTTTGCATTAGATTTCAGAGTAATTTTTAGCACAGCCTTTTTTCTTTTGTACTTGACATCAACACATTGGTCAGGCATGAAAAGCACAATAAACATGGTAGGTGCAAAAAATGCAACACTAACATCAACCAGTATAGCTCAGGAGTCTGAAACTATAACCAAAAAATAAGCATTTCTGGAAAAAATACAGTTGAAGAGGTTTTCAATAGTGACAGAAAACACCAATCCATTTTCAAATACTGCTGAGTGGGTAACAACAGCTTTCTCAAAGTGGGGCTGAACAAACAGCCCAATCCCAGGTAAATTAGTACAGTGGGATTCTTTTAAGCACATACCTCAGACAAGCAGCAGAGAAGAAATCCATTTGAGAAAAGGTGCTGAAAGAGCTTGAAGTCCACCTGGCAATTTCTTGTGCTGTTTGAAAAAGCAAGACGGTTCAGATTATGAACCGAGCCATATCTACAGCCTTAGAACCAGTCCTGGGCAGAAGGTAAATCAAAGTAAGAGCTGCTAGCAGTGCACCTGGTCAGAAAGACTAAGGGCAGAGGGAGAGAGAGAAAATAGAGAAAAGAGAAGGCTGCCTTTCTTCCTTTGCTAAAACATTTGTGTGAGGCATTTAGCCTTTAAGCAGAGCTCCTCTATGGGAAGGAAAACTGTACAACCCTGCAGTGTTTGCTTTAGATTTTAATATGTCATCCATGAGAAGGAACAACACGACCTCTGTTATCTTCCAAGAAGTTCAGGGGAAAATATGCAATAGTAATTTAACCAAAATCAGCCCCCAGCAAAAAGGCAAACACCCAAAAATATAAGGCCACTGAAACATATCTTGCAACAAAATGCTGAGACGCCAAAAAGAACTGACTGCAGCTTCAAAAACATTTTTAAAGCAATAAACCACAATTCTCTTCTTAATTATATGCTTAACAATAACTATAAAGCAAGCATTA
>VXBB01009311.1:1107825-1119989 GCA_013399915.1 Illadopsis cleaveri
AAAAAAAAAAGAAGGGGGAAGGGAGGAGGGTAAAGAGAGACAGAGGAGGGTAAAGATAGAAAGAAAGGGAAAAAAAAGATACTAAGCCATCACCTTAAAAGACAGCCCCATCTACCGGCAAAAGCAAAGAACCGGCCGTAAAAGAACGCTTTTTTAGAGATTTCCTGACCTAAACGAGACTGAAAATCTGCAAGCCCGTTTTCCTTCAGGGAGGAACAAAGGGCAGGGACAGTGCTGAGAAGTAGATTTTTTTTATCCAGTGTTAAATGAGCTAAAGTTTTCAGTAATTTTAATTTCTTTTCAGTTAATTACATGTCTCTGAAACGTGTGAAGGAAATAGTTTGTGTTAGCGTCAGCCCTTAGGAAAGCACCAGAAACCTTTCCAGGTCAGCCTCTGACATGTCCCAGCTAAAAGCTACCAATCCTCTGTCTCATTTTACACCTGCCCACTGAGGAGTGCTGGTAGATTCAACCCCATCAGTCATGGGTTCAGTCACCAAAAAGAGGGTTCCTGTGCCTGTGTCCCGTGACGTGTCCATCTATCACAGCCGGCATTGCTAATCACGCCGCCCGGTACACGACTGCCACGTCAGCTCTATACATCCCCTGGATTCAGATGGCAGCTGCGCAGCCAAATATGGAACCTAGACAAAAAAAAGGCTCCTTTTTAAAATTCAGACTGCTAAGTAACAGTCACGGTAACTGCTAACACAATGAACCCCATCTGCATTGGATCAACCTCAGCTGGAGCTAAATCAGATCAGCGTTCTATACTTCTCATTTTGCTTTACTGACCAATAAAAATCAAAGTGGGGATGGCCATGAGTGAGCTCTTGTGAAAGCCCCAGCCATGCTGGAGGGGGGTGGGTGCAGAGTAGCAGGAAAGGAAAAGAGGAGCAGTGACTGCAAAGGTGAGGGGGAATGGAAGGAGGCTAAAAATAACATCGCATTTCTTTCATTGTTCACTACCATTTCTGCATGTAAAGACAGAAGAATATGAATCTAATTAATACCTGTATGCAATGAGGCACATCTATGATATAACATACACTTACTGTTAACCTCTGATTCAGTGACCCCAAGCAGCTTTAATGAATTTTATGCCTTAGAGTCAATTCTAATATTGCCATATGGGGTTCTTTTCTAATATTTTTAAATCATGATATTTTGATTACTTAAAGTTTGCTTGAATCCAAGCTATGTGAATCACAATTTCTCCACCTCCCAGTGATGACCTGAGGTACTTGTGCCTTCACAAGAAGCACTTGGAATTCTCTCAGTATAACACCTAATTTTCAAGCATATATCAGTACAGAATGTTATGAACAATTATTCTAATAATGAAATCTAATTGTACAATTTTAAAATATGTTGTTTTCAAATACTGCAGTGATTTAAAGGACACAGCAAGCAAGCTTGTTACACTAAATATTTAGTTAAAACACACCATAATAGATTCATTTGCTAATACTAAAATGCTGACATAGAAATGGCAAGACCAAACTGGACACAACTGTCTCTTCTGAATACATCTGAGCTCTGATTTAGAAAGACCTCACATGCTTCCATCTTTCACTGCTGTCATGATCACCAGTTTCTAATTTAGCTTTTCTGCTGGCATTGCTGGTAGGTTGTTAAGTGGCTCAGGCAGCTCTCCTTTACCCAAAAGCAGTTTGAGTCTATGATCTTCAGGTAGAAAGCGCTTTAAATCATTATCTTAATATTAGCAGCTAGTAGCACACAGTTCAACTGTTTGTTTCTTTCTTAGGTACAATTCTAAAGGCAGATTTGTGTGTTTTTCATATATTTGCAAAGCTCTTCAGGATCATGTAGAGCATTTTCAGGTGACAAATGACTTTGTAGCACTAGTAACACCTGACTTAAAAGCCTAAAAATTCAAAATACTAAACAGATGTTCAGATACAATTGCTGATGCCAATTGATCATTCCCAGAAATCTTTCTGTTCATGGAGGATGTTTCTGGAAATGATGGATTGTCTGAGGTTTATAAACACAGATTTATCAAAAGGATAAAAGGTAAAATATTTGCTCCTCAGCTTGACATTTTAGTATGAGTCCCTCCAGTCTTTGTTACAAGCTGGACACATTTGACATGCTACAGGCATAGTTCCTTTCAAATGTTGCACTTTGAAATGAAATAAACAACACGAAATTAAACACTAAACTAGGGACAAATGAACTAAGACATCCTTCTTTAAGCATCATGAGAGGTTCAGCACAGGATGCTTAATATGACCACTGACTCTGAGAAATCTCCAAGTATCATAAACAGAACTCTGAAAGCTGGATTTTCCAAGCAGGTTTCTCCTGGCTCCAGTTTCACTGCTCACAGTATAACTAGGTGCTCAAATTCAGCTCCAGCAGCTTACACTGTCAGGAAAATTGATAGGGTTTCTGATTATCTGAACAAGCTTCTTTGGTGGCTTCTTGAATCAGACTGTTGTCTGTTATGGGGTTTGAGAGAGATTTGATCAACACAACAGCAACTTCTTTCCAGCTGCTAAAGAGCTATATCCCACGAATTCTTGTATTTTTGAAGTTTTATATATTGCACCACAACTGAAGAAAACAAAACAGGCATAGATTTCTCAACCAGAGCTGCTCTAATCCTAAGATAGATGGAAAGTTAGTAAACAAAATACGGTCTCCTTTTCCTCTCCTCCCCAATACCTATTTGCCTTTTTTACCATTTGTAAACAACTAGTAAACTGCTAATAGCTAGTGAAATCATTTTCAAAACCAAGCAATTCCAGGATGCTCATTGCTTTCCATTTGGAAATCTTTGAGCAGTTCTTCATGCAGGAGGAAATGGCCATGGGCTGAAGCAGCCATCCACCAGGCGCTGAGGAGAACCCCTCTATGCCAGGCACAGCAGGGACACAGCTGCCAGGCAAACTTCCAATGCAGCCATGAGCTTGCAATCCTGCAGATTTCAGATTCTGCAGACCTGGTAACTTTGCCTTAATGGGGATCTGTGGTTCACTTGTCCTCATATAAATTTTCACCAGTCCTACTTCAGGAACACTGTGTAAATATTTAAGAACACTGGTGAAGAACAGCCCAGTAAGTTTTTGGCTCATGAGCATTAGTGATCACCAGGCATTAGGAGAGTCTGTTTTTCTCCAGCACATAAAAGGATTCATCTGGAAGTCCTTCTCTAGTGCCCCTCTGTAGCACAGTTCCCTTTCTGAAAAGAACTTAAAACGAACTGTAAATAATTAAAAAGGGAATGTCAGTTTATTTGTCTCTATCCAGCATTTTTGCTGCAACAAACAACTATGTTTCAGCATTTTTTTGCTGCAAACATAGTTGTGTACAATATAGCGAAACCTTCAAGATTAGCCTTAGAAGTTCAGATGTTCAGCCATGGCAAGTAAATCACATAAGCAACAATGCAGAATGGTATTTTCAATTAATAAAGTGTTAAGAGTGATATATATGTGTCTTTTTAATGAAAGTTTACAAGGTATATTTTATTTATCAAAGCATTTTTAATATTTTTACAGTATGTCTTTCTAGTGTTCTAGCAATGAATTCTATGAATCACAGTGGGTGTGGAAAACAGCTAATGGAGTAATTCATCTAATAGATAACGGATTAGCCAACCAAGATCCTCTGTGGACACGCTGGTGAACATCATGTTCCAAGGGACATTTTCTCTTTCTAAGCTTGTGAACCAATTGTACTGCAGTCACAGAAGTGCTATCCAAGCAGTTAAGGATGGGAAAATATCAAAATGGAGACCCAGGACCTGAAAAATGAGACAAACTGTAGCAACACAGAAGACTATATCCAACCAGTTTCAAGGAAGAGCATGGAAAACCTCTGAATAAAAAGTATAGTAACTTCTTGCACAAGGAACAAAGCACATCTTCCAGCTTCTAAACAGCTCTCTTCAGAATAGCTAAAGCACATGTCTACAGCAATAGAGTTTTGTCACATTAGGAATATTTTTGTGTACTAGATGCAAATAAAAGTTGGCAGTTCTAGACAGTGAAAGATCTGCATTTGTGAGCCCAAACTTACATGGAAAGCTTGGCAGCTATACCACTACCGTAATATTTAGTTATTACATGACATAAACTAAAACACTAATACTTTTAGTCTTTCCTTTTCAATTTAGCACTAATTTAGCATATGTGTGTCATCACAATATGTATCTCAACTACTTAACTAAAATGGACAGACAAAACCTGAGATCTGAACAACTTACTTGACATGCTTGGTATTGTTTCCATGCTCCTCAGTTTTAGTCTAATTTCCATAACTATGAAGAGAGCAAAGAAACTTCTTTGCAATACAGAAAATTCTAGTGCTCTGAGAAAAAGTGAAGGGAAAAGTTTGTCAGAAAATTCAGCTGTATACTGTGATTTGAGGAAATATAAAGAATATTGAAAGCAAGCTACTGATGTAGTCATGGATTGGACAATTCCAGTAAACCACAGAAAAATACCAGGAGGAGGTACTGACCACTAACAACCAATATCCTGTATTGTAGTGGGTTCAAAACATATTTAACAGCTCAAGTTCAATTTCTCAGACCCAAAGTGATATACCAGAATATGGGATATATGAACACACATAGGAAACACCATTTTCTAACACTTTGCATCCTACTGTAGTATCTGCAGCTTGCTATGCTGAGAAGTGCTGTGTGCCCTGCTATGAACCATGACACAAAAAATAAAAATAAGCCTTCCAGAAGATCACCATACATTTAAAGACAATAAGCCTTTTTTTTCTTCTAATTGAATAGATATGTTATTAATACTCCTTGAGCCTCTAAGAAAATACTTCAAGCACCCACACTTGAAATGGGATGGAACACAGTGTACTCATATATAATAGCGTAACTATTTTAGAACACTTCATGCAGCAAGAGACAAAGAATGTGAAGTACATCATTGCAATAATTCATGGTACCTAGCAGTTTTTTCTAAGTTCCTATACTATGCTATTATTTTAAGTTTGTTTGAAAGACATACTTCTGTATTTTGAAGTCTGAAGTGGTACCTATAAAATATTATACAATGTAATATGCTGCATTGCAACAGAGGTGTTATCAAGATACCAAAAATGAGCTACACTTTCTTGAACCTAACTTTCACAATGTAATTAATGAAGGCAGCAACATGGTATATCTAATAAATCACAGCATTGGTCTATATGACTGTCATTACAAAAATAATAAAAAAAATAGTAACTGGTAAGGTAAGACCGTGATGAAAAGACAATTGACTGCTTGGCAGTTCTTTTCCAGAGAAAGAGAGCTTTCAAAGACCACAAGAAAATGATAAAACAATTCACCTCACTTCAGAACAAGTGTTGCAATGAAAACCTATTCGTTATTTCCAGAACAATGTGAAAAACAACTAGTTTTTTATTGGGAGAAAAAACACATTTAAAAGGCTTCCAGGCTTCCATTCTTCCCATCAAAATTAGTTTTAATCTGATATTAATACATAACCTTATATAAATATCCAATCTTATTTTGATTTAAGGGACCTGGGTATTTACACTTAAAAGTGAACATGAAAATCTTGTCAATGCCTTATTGTAAATTACCAACAATTTTACATTCTTAATTTACTATTTTGACACTCATTAACATAATTCAATACAAACACCACTATTTTAGTTAATATTGAAAGAAATCTTGGCAGTAAGCTGTTAAATACAGTGCATTGATACAATGCTGACCAAAGTTCCTCTCAGTTATGATTTTGGGTTTTTTTACTATACATTCCCCAGTATTTTAAATTAATTTATATATCTCAAATTTGTATTAATTTTCAAAAATTGCTGAGTCCCATGAAGGAGACGCCCTGTGCCACAGAACAAAAAAGTTGCTGTCCAAGGTACTGCACATAAAGACGTGTTCCAATTAATCTCTCAAAAGTGTTAAAAATGTTTTCAGATTTATTAGCTGTCCTTAGCAAGATAGCCTTGTTGAAATTCCTTATATGATACTGCAGTATCAGTGTTATGCTGCTACTTTCCAGGGCCTCTTCCACTGCATTCCAGTATGATCAGACATTCCAGCACCTGACAATACCCAGTATGTATAATTAAGGACAAACCTGTTCTATTCTTTGTTACAGACTGATTTTCAGCTGGGCTGAAACACAAAGAAATGTCTTTGAATTCTACATGGTGCATGAATAAAAGCTACCCTCTAATATAAATCCAGCTCCCATGTACTCTTCTGGAATTCTGCAGAGCAGTCACTAAATGTAATTTTATCTGCAGTATTCACCTTACTTATCTCAGAAGCATAAAGATTCACACATTCATGCAGTACATAGCAAATAGCATCCTGGGTTTAATTGCTGCTTAAAAAAATAACCACAGAGTATAAGAAAACTAAATACAATTTTTGTTTCTTTTGTTACATTTAATAGGAGAAACATAATTTGCAAGGCTAAAAAAATGCAACAGCCAAGAACTGCAGTAAACCTCTCTAAGAGCTAATAGCAATATCCAATAATGCTTTCCCATACCATCTTCAAGCAAATGGATTTAATTCACTGCTTAATCAGTCAAATTAACACTAATCCCCATATGGTTAGAAAGGACGTTTCTTAACAAACCCAATTTATGATTTATTTATTTGCAAAGTTTTAAAGCTGAGATGCCAGAAGAACTACTGTGTTATTTCAATCATGCTGACAGAGCTGGTTTTACCTAAGAAATTATCTCTGCAATTCACAGCATGGCTGACAGCTATCTGTATAGAAAAGCAGCATGGTAACCATTTAAATCATGCAGAAACACTCACCCAAGAAGATGTAGCAAAAATCAGGATCCAGCTTCCAGACCCCATGAAGCTGAGGGAGCAATCCAGTAGCTTGCTCAGGCCAGCAGTGTCTCTCCTACACTTGACCTAGACTGCCTTACATAATGAGGAATCAGTGCTGTATCCTGTGTGGAGGAGCAAGCTGAATGTCATCACTGGCAGAAGTAGGGAGAACTGGCAGCAGGCAGGCTGGTAGTTAGCATGGAGATCACGAAGTCTGCTTCCCCTGACTGTTCTGGGAGAAAAGACAAGAACAGCTCAGAAATGCTGGTGTCATTCCTCCCCTGGAACGAATGACCGGAAGGAGTGAGGGTGTTACAAATGTGAGGCAGACAGCAAGTGCTGGAGCTGCAGCTGTACCTGCTCTGAGGCAGCAGAGCTCCTGTCACACAGAGTCTGCAGGACTGCTCAGCTGCAGCTGGGGAGAGCAACAGCAAGGCAAAGCACTGAGACACACACTGCATCTGCACACCTCTGCCTGGGTATTGTTTACTGGGGTGAGTAGAGGGAAAGCATTGGTATAAAATAAAGTCTGGGATTAATTTCCAAAGGGAACTGCTATTCCCTCCAAAATATCTTACTGCATGCTGGCTCATTTCTGGAAAGTAACCATTTTTTACCTGTTGTACATGGTGTTATTACAGGGGTTAAACTGCTTCTATTACAGAGGTTTGATTTTTCAAGAAAATGATGGGTAAGATACATTCTCTGTTGTGAAAATATTTACTGTCATTTCTGGTGCTTCTTTGATTTTATATTTGTTTTTTTGTTTTTTTTGTTTTTTCTTGAGAGAAGCCTTGGTATATTTCATAGTTTATTATTGTTTGGGTCATATCAGCACTTCTATGCAGGGCATAACAGGAGAAACAAGTATTCAGGCTTAGCCAGCCATTAAAAACCTACACAACCTTGTTTAAAAAAAGCACTTTATATAAATTAAAACTACTGCATATAACTTGTATTCCATAATCTATTTCATTTTAATGCTTCACTAGTAACTAAAGAGCCTTAAATACATATAATGTGTATACAAATTATTCTTGAATTAATATTTGGATTGATAAAGTTCCTCTTTACAAGAGAAGGCACAGGTTTCACTAAGATGTTTTGTGGTTATATTTGAGACTGCTTGATTAGACATAATCAAGAGTAAATGCAACTGGACACAAAATCCTGTGGCAACATTAAAAGACGGATCAAGAAAAGTTTTAAGTCTCAATGTGGAACATTGACTGGGGTTTACGGAAGTCAGCTTAGGTGCAGACTCTATTAATATTTGTTATGTCCTTAGCAGACTAAACATGACTTGAGCTTTGATCTCAAAGGGGAAAATCAAGGTGAAAGTGAGAAAAATAATCCAAATGTTTGTCTTCCAAATCTATTAAATTTATATTTCTCCTTTCAAGATAAATTTACAATGACTTTTCTATCAAATTTGATCGGGTAAAATGAATGCTTGATTTTAATTAGTTTTTGAAATATATATTTTCATTGTCTCTTGTTGAATGCTTTCCTTTTTCCTTTCTTGAGAATTACAAAAAAAAGGAAAAAGGAAAAAGATAAAAAAAATCTGAAGCATTTGATATGAAAGGCAGATCACTAATAAGAATTACAGCTAGAATACCCTGAGTTAAGTACAATGCGGCAACAAAAAAAAAAGCAAGAAAAATATAATTTGAGAATGATTTTTAAAAAACTAATTATTTCTGCATTTGAAATCACTGTTTTTCCAATCTTCAGAAAATAACATTAAAGATACGTTAGTGCATTTATTTTTTTCACATATTGATTTAGACTGCTAATGAGGAGTCCCTATTAAAACTTTACATAATTTGTATGTACCAACCTCTACTTTTGGCGTGTTTCAAGTGTTAAATAAGAGTGGTTGCTTTAGAAAAAATCTGTTTACATACTTGGCCTGGGTTAATCAAGAGTTGAAAATACCATGACCTGTATTAGGCTTTGGAAACATACAAGGACAGTTCAATTAAGGTGCAAAACCAGCAATTCTGTTGGCCATGGCCCTCCAAAGAGCAAAACAGACAAAGTTCTCACCTAAAGCAAGCTCAGGTGGCTCCACAGCCATGGCACTGGACAGCATAATCTGACTAGAGACAACCAAATGTCGACTGCATCAGGTAGAAGAATAAAGGAAGTTCACTGGTAAACTACAGGTTACCTAACCCAATACACAGAAATTGAGTAGAAAAGACTACCCAAATGCAAATTTGGCTGGCAGCATTGCAAAGGCAATATACAGTTTGCTTGATGTTGCAGTTCAGGCAAACTTGTCTTAGTTTGAAACAGCTGATTCCATCTTTGGGCTAAATGATGAATCGGGTATTCCTTCAAAGTTTTCCAGTCTTATTTTCTATGGTATTTCCTTTAACTGTGTATCCAACCAGAGAACAACCTCATCACAGTCTGTTCTCATGAGGATAAGTAAATCCAGTGTAATAGTTTGCAGACATTGAGTTTTGTCATCCAACATACACCTGAAAGCCATAGCTTTTGTCTGGAGAATAAATACTCTTTACTTCTCTCAGACAGTAGCCAAATTGCTCTTCCATTGAGCCACAGTACTTTGCAGTTTACAATAACTCCTATAAGCATTTTTCCTTGGGTGTGATCTGCTGGCAAGTCAGACTATCTAAACATAAATTGATACAGAAATCGCTGACATGTAGGACTTTCAGCAAAAGACTCTTTTTGAGCCAGCTGCACTGATAATGTGAGTATTAATGTCTAGTGCTTAACAGTGGTAAGAAAATTAGTTTATATAATACTCAACCAGCAAATTAATTATTCTGATGCCTCAGCAGATAGAGGGTCAAAGTAAATAACGCAAATGCAGTTTGAAAAAAAATCTTTTAAAAACTGTAGTCTGTTGAAAATGACTGCAGAAAAATCTGCCCACTGGAAAAGAAGAATGGACTAGACAACCCCTCATGAGGATGGAGATGAAAATACGCATGTCTGGGGGCTTAATATGTGAAGTAAAAAACAATCTGAACTCTTTTGCTACACACATTACAAAGATAATGCTAGTCATTATTACAGAAGACTGTAAGCCTATGGAACAAGTTCTAGAATTTTTCTTTTATGGAAAATATGGCAATAGAGGTTTGCAGTGCTTGTCACTAAATTGCCCTTACTTGCTGAGTTTATTTCCACAAGAGTCTTTCTATTCCACGCTGAAATGAAGGAAGCAGTATCTCATAGACCTTACTCCTGCCAACAACCTTGAGTAAACAGGACAATTTTTTTTAGACACCTAGCTCTTAAGATGCCTTGCACATAAATAAATCATTGTTTGAGGTTTGCTCATACTAATATAGGTTCCATTTGGGATCTGCTGCAACACTAAAATGCTCTGGTATCAGTGACTGGAGAGACAACTACAATGTCTTGTGGTGCAGGTTTTTGGCGTTTTTTTTCCGTCCTTCTCTGACCTTTCTTTTCTCAAAATAATTTATCCCTTGTGTTCCTGAACAGCCTGCACAAATGAGTCATGCTCAATGTGTAAACAATGGCTCAAAGTCTTCAAAAATAAACTCCTGTATTTAGACTCAATAACACATAGTCTTATAAATGGAGGAGGAGGGGGATTCCTTGTAGGAGTTCTTTACCCAAGTCTCTCCGAAGACTTTGGCCATTTATCTGCATGTGCTACTTCTGTAAGCAAAACCTGTAAATGCATATGACATACCTCCTTTTTGAAACAGGTAGCAAAAGCTTTTGATTTCTGTCTTCAAATATTATCTAACAGCTCAAGACATCAACTTACTCTGTATATATTTTTTTATTATTTGACCTGGTCATATCACAATGAAGACCACTGGAGGACTGGTCAAAGAGTAATGTTTTTCTCCTTTAGTTGACCAAACTTCCTGGTACCTGACTAATGTCAATATTCAAACAGGCAGAAGAACATCTCTAAATACCCTTTTGTCCTTAAATGATACCTTACCAAACTTGCAACTGAATTAAATGGCATTTTAAAGAGCAGTCATATTTCCAAACATCTTAAATTGTATGATTCAGATGTTAAGATGTGTCAATATTTTCAAGCCTCCTTTCCTTAGTATTTGACAATATTTAGTATCATACCTATTCACAAGAAGGTCCCTGATTTTCCTCAAAATGAGGAAGTATTCCAGTCATGAAAGGTCAACACTGAATTCTTGAATTCAGGGGATACTTCTCAGATAGGTATCACTAATTTTGTAATTTTGTACTCATATGCAGTTTCTGATATTTAACAATATACACTATCCTAGAAAATAACTGAAAAATTGTAATCCAATTAACCATAAAAACCTTCTACAATTAAACTGTGAACATTAAATAGGTCAAGGTCACAGTCATCTGAATATTCATGGACTTTTCTTTCATTTCTCTTTGACATCTTTTCCTCTACAATAAAACTAGCTATGATAGTCCTTTAAATTCCTTTTCAAGATTCTTTGTAAGATTTACAGGGTTGCCTATTATACCTCTGAGAGTGCCTATAAACTGATTTCCCAAGCGACTATTTCTGCACTTATCTCAAAAAAACCCATCTGCCGTTTTGCATATTAATACTAAAAGAGAATGGCAAAAATAGGGAGAAAGAAAAAAGTTGAAAAATGAAAAAGCAGTTAATTAACCATTCAATAAATATGCCTATTTATTTTGAGTAAATGAATGATCTTTATCAACTGAAAATAATTAGTACTGGCAGGCTTTTCTGTTGGATTTTCTTCTGTCACTGATTCCAGGATGTTGAATTTAAATTTTAATTATTTTTAGCATCTCCCTAAACTAGCTTTTATGAGCTTAAGAGCAGGAAAGGAACCACACTTGGTTTTGGAGATTAAGTTGCCCGTCATCCATCAGAACATTTCTAGAAATTGTAGTGGTAGTACCTTGAACTCCCAGCCATGAGTTATTGATGCCTAAGAACAGTGTCAGGCAAAACAGATTTATGGTTCAGCATAATAAATGTACCATTAGCACTAAAAGCAATAAGGTGCCTTTTTTTCTTCTTTATTTTTCCCCAAACTCCTCCTAAATAGCCCCCAGCATGCACCATTTGCGATATTGATTTAACACAGATGCAGAACTGGCTAACACAAAATCCTGAAGGACCTACTACAGCGAACATGTTCACAAGACTGGTTATCCCCCCTAGCAACACAGGAAGACACAATCAGCACTCACTTTTAGCTAAAAGGCATAAATTCATCACTTCAATTTCATTCTGGATCCAAGTACCTTATTTTTGTCTTTCTTTAATTGGGCCCAGACTGTTGCTGCGCGTGTCCCGCTGGTCAGCTCGCGTTCAGCTGGGCAGCCCGGTCAGCTC
>VXBB01009311.1:1120011-1131354 GCA_013399915.1 Illadopsis cleaveri
CTTAGGTACACAAAACTAAACTAAACTTACAATTAAAACTGTTAAACAAAATCCTACAATCCCACACCAGACCAGTCAAACTATATTACTTCCATTAAGTTTTAATGTCTTTCCAAGTCTTTGAAATGTCTACATTTTTGGGAAGAAAAGAAAAATAATTCAGATGTAGTTCTTTATAGAAAAGTGATACTTCTTGCATTTTGCTTTACCACAAATTCAGGAAATATGCTTAATAACTGCAGGGTAACAAAAGAGTGGATGACCTGTTAAATGTTTTCAATAGATCTCTTCGGTTCCCATCAAAAAAATTGTTCCAGTTCCTGTATTCTTGATCCTCTTGTTTTCCATCATTTAGATACTTCCAGGAAATAATAGATTCCCTTTTGGTTTCTTGCTTTTCTTCCCAAGATGTTTCTAGTCACTTGGGCATAGTTTACAATATAAGAGCTCACAATTACCTGAATAAGAAGCCTGTGTCTCAGGTAGCTTTTCAAGTCTCTAGTGTCTGTAGATGTTTTCCACAGAGGACTTATTGAGCAGTAGTCAAAGCTCTTCAGGTCATGGATTCCACATCCAAATTTTGAACTTGCACACTATAAGCTCTCATACGCAAAAGACTTTTCAGCCTTCAAACTATGTAAATATGGATGGTGCTCAGGCATCTAGGTCAGGGCATGCTTCTGTCTTCATTTCTCCTTCAGCAACCCAAAGATTAAGCTTAGTAAGAATAAGCAAGTCTTTTAGGATAATACCTTTGTACTAAACGCATCAACCTTCATTCAGTGATGAATGACACAGTGGTCCAATGCACTATATGTCCCAAATCTTTGTGTGTTCTCAGGGTAGTCCCTTGTAGAGCAGGAGGATTCAGGGGCTGTCAGTGATATTCTGCAAATCCCAGGTTCTGAGGTTCCAGTCCTTTGCTGACTAATAACCAGTGTTTATTATTTACATAGCAAGATACATCCTTGCCAACACCTTAGGTCTGCATACACATTTCACTTATACATAAGTGATCCTTTGTCTAATGCTGAGCTTAGCAGCACTGCACAAAAGCATTAAAAAAGATATGAATACTATCTCATCTAAAGAGAATTCAGCAACTTCTCGAATGCCTCATTTTAAAACATTTGTTTTATCTGTCAGAATAAGCATTATTTTTTCTACTATTATTTGATCTTTCATTTAAGTAAACTCTGAAATAAAAAAAAATTAACACAATAATTGCATAATCAAGATTAGTACTTTGAAGTTTGCAGGACAAAGAGACATGAAAGTCTGTTATATTTGCTTATCCTGCTCATCTTTTTGACATAGCAGTCTCTTTTTCCTTCCCTTATGTGAGAAGGTAAACTGAATGTCCTTCTAAGGCTTGATTTCAGGCAGAGTAAATCAAACAAACAAAACCAGCCATAAACAGACGAAAGCAATGCCTAAAATGCCTCATCATCAAACAATATTAGCTCTTTCTGCTAATCTCTTTCAAACAGATCCCATGTTGTAAAGCAGTGATATCTCAGAGAAATCTACTGAAGAAGTTCACTCTTTCTCAATCATTCCTAGTGGGTAATTCTTCAAGATTCAGCTGTATATACTCAAATCACTAAGTCCTTAGAATATAAGGGAAAATGCTTCTCTGTTCCTATTTTTAACAGGTTAGCTCAGGTGAATTCAGCAAATTCTATTGTTTAAGGTACTTTAATGAAGCAAAATTGTTTCCTTCATCATATTTAGTTTTCACAGTTTTTAACTTTTATTGGAAGCTGTGGCATTGTGACCTTGGGAAAGATAGGTTTCTACTCTTCCTTCTTCAATTGCTTACAGTGCAGTATTGGGATGCCTATCATAGTCCTGACAGAGACCTTCCTCCCAGAAACAGCATCTCGATTTATGTCAATGATTCAAGATTTGAATCATTGCCTTGCAAAATGCAGATTTTGGCCTCCTTGTGTCCAAAGATGGACTTGCAAAGGAAATAAAGCAATCAAGCAATACAAATCTCTCTATTCTTTTGCCTAAGAAAAACTGGCTGAAACCTTCTGAAAGCTCCAGGTCTAAACAGAGTCTTCCAGGAGGGAGATGAAGCTCTATCGCAAAACACATGTCAGAATTTCTGTGGAACTTAAAGAGAATCACAGAATTATTTAGACTGGAAAAGACCTCTAACATCACATCCAACCATTAACCCAGCACCGCTGTGCTCACCACTAAACCATGACCCCAAGTGCCATTAGAATAGAAACTAGAACAGAAACATTTATGGACTTTCTGCCCCTAACAGCAGCTCTCAAACCTTCCTCCAGGATTTCTGGTTTGATTCACCAGCTTCCTGGAAACACTGAGTTTTCCACTGAACTTTCATTACCTCCTTATTTAAGACTAAGAGAAGAGGATGATTAATTTTCTTATTATTCCCTTTTTAACATAGCACTTCTGTGAGGATGCTTGAGCTTCAGGAAGGCTACCCTGATTTGGGGTGTGAGGCTATATCGATATTTTATTTCTACAACTTGTGTCCCCCCCCTCCTTGTTACTCTGAGTCCACTGAAATAGCCTTGTCAGTCTAAAATTGGAGCAGTATGATAAAATCTGCCATTGCCAAGAGCTGTTCTTATGCATTTTCAACACCAATATAGAAAGGAATGCTAATCCATTATAAGTTTACTCAATTGCAGCCACATTCAGATAAAGGAGTGATTTCAGGCAAAAAAAAATTTGGAAAATATAAGCAACCTTACTTCATAGAACTTCAGGCCTCATGGGCTAGAATGTTTAGTCTCAGCTCCATTCCACTGGATTTAGCCCAGTTACTCCTCTAATGAAACCATAATTCATTTATTTTGACTGGAATCAGAAGGAAATTAAATAATTGGGTGACAAAGGTCATAGAATGAAGACAAAAAGTCACACAAAAAGCACAGCAGGTGCCTCTATGGTAAGCGATTGCCAGATGAAATGTATCAAGATGTCCTGTGCTGCAGAAGAAAGGTTTTCAAGGGCTTTCACCATCCTTTCTTGCTGACTTGAAGTGTAGCCCTAAGATCAACAAACACTTTAAATCTGAGTTCATGAGAAAGATACAGCTGGATCATTCTCATTAGTCCTTCAGACTGCAGGTAAATTCTGAAAACGATCTAATTCTCAGTGCTAATTTAAACTTCCTCAAAGCAATTCAGAGAAAAAAAATAAACAGAATATAGACTAATTTATGCATCTTGGAGAAGTTGTTTAATGACCTCTAAAGAACATGATTTGATTATAATAATAATAATCTTAAAGCAGAACTGTGCCTGTTAATCATAGGAAAAACTTCAATGATGAAGGGAAAAGAGGAATTACTAAGTTAACAAATTGTATGATTGAAGTGAAGAATTTAAATTTGATCTGAATCTGAATTAAAGGCCCAGATCAGTTCTATGTTCATTGCCTTTTGTATCAGCTGTTCCAACACTTACTTAAAATAAACAGCACTTTACAAGGTGAACTCATCTACTATCAACTGCTGTTTTCTAGAAAATATTATTCCATCTGTCAGACAAGCTGGGGAGTTCCCAGTGTAATATCTTCTCCACCCAAAAGTAATATGTGCTTCTTAATTTTCTTTTCATCAAGTTCATAAGCTGAATTATTTAAACTCAGTTTAAATCTCATTGCCAGTCCCTCAAAACACTTCTTTGCATCTTGCACAATCTGTTAATAGACCATTAAAGTCCTTCTTGAACAAAAGGCAGAATATAGTAAAGAAATCTCATCAGTGCCACATGTTCCAGCTCATGCCATGCTCATGTCCCTGCTTCTACTTGCTGCTCTCCATTCCCATCATCACAGTAGTACATTGGCCTTCTTGCCCAGGCAATAGACTTTAAGGTGGTTTTGGCTTTTAAATCTTTCATTCTTGTTTCATTTGAAAATGAACTTTCTTATCCTGCATTCTGAAGTCACAATTCTTGTACCTTCATTTGACTACATTCCAATTTAGTGTTTTCAACTCCAGTATTTAAACCAGACTACGCAGCTTGCCTTGAAATATCAACCTTATCAACTTTGCTCCTTCTTCCATGTCATCGACAAACTTTACTATCAAAAACATTACAGCATAATGTGTATAACTGAAAAAAAATATTAATTACACCAAATAAAGAACCTATTTATAGAGAGTCCTTCCTAGAAATAATACCACTCAGAAATTCCTCATTAGTAATATTTTTAAATCTATGAACTCAGCCTGTAGCCCACCTAATTTAATCATGTGCATCCAAACTCAGTGTTTAAAATGTATGCTATCTAGTAACATAAGAAACCTCCACAAACTATGCTTCTACACTGGCCTTTTAAAATAGATTTATGATCTTTTCAAAAAAGAGAGTAATTTGACAAGATTTATCTTTGTGCTCATTAGCATAATTAGCACTTTAGCCTCTAATTTTTTGTTCTTCAAATCCAAATATCTTCAGTATTTTACTTGGAACTGACATTCATGTAACTAATCAATAGCTCTTCAAAATGCCATTTCTAGTGTTTATAAATTTGGAGATAGATTGGAAATCCTCCAGTATTCCTAAACTTGCTGTTAGTTGTGCTGACAATAAGGGAATATTACTGTTGTTCATTAAGTCTTCACTGATTCATCTAATTTATTTCAACTTTTGATACCCAGTAATAAAATGGAGTCCATGCCTGGTATGTCAACAGACAGCTTTCAGAATATTAAAAAAAATGTATTTCTTAACTCCTTCTCATCTGTCCTAATGATGTGCTGCTTATCTTTCTTCTGCTATTTCAGTAAGATGCAATCTACCCCTAAGAGTCATAAGCACTACTGTCAGTGCCATGAATACTGAGTGTGTATTTCCATGTTTACCTTTGGACCACACTGAACATTCTCACAAAATGCTTTGTGGCTCTCAAACCCTTTTTGACTATCATTTGAGCACATACCTCTATCGATAAACTTTGGGGGGGTTACATCCCGTGCCTGTGCTCACTACATGCCACCCCATCAGGAATGATGCAACTGGCTTCAGTGAAATGTGGCGACTCCTTAAGATGGGAATGGTAGGAAAGTATTTTCTGTAACTTTAACTGAGATTTGGAATTGGAAACAAGAACCAGCAGCAGGCCTGTGCAAGTCATCATGTGGCTAAGACATGACTCTTGACAACTGGAAGTTAAATTATTATCTACCCTCCTGGTTATATTTGTGTTGCTATTTTGTTCATGCTTCAAATTTTAAAATTTTCATTAAAAGTAATTTTTGCACAGAAGTGTTCTTTTCTGATCTATGGAAAAAATATGCAAAGGTATTGGTTTGGATGTATTACAACCACATGGTAATTAAATGTTTTGGACATTGCCAACATAAGCAATAGATGGGGAAATTTGGCAATGGAACTGAATCATAAATAAAGTGGGGTATGGTGCATCCCAGCAGGTGCAAAAGAGTAGCAAGTTGTGTATTTTTAATTTCCCCAAGTCCAACACACAACCAGGGTGTGCCACAAAAATGCCCAAAGTCACACTGAAGCTACTCAGAACAGTGTAAAAGATGGCAAAAGATGGCCTGTCTTCTTACATAGGTGGCATCACACTACAAAGCACAGTTCCTTTAATGATTTAAAATACCTCAGTAATGTTTATCTTAATTCAAGTGCTGATCTAGTATGCTTTGCATGCTTCATATTCAACAGGGGTCTGAAGTCTTACAATCACCCGTTCCCTTGGCTAGGAATAGCCATTAGAATGTATTAAGCTTATGGAACATTTCCAATATTCCTTCAGCATGCTCCTGAGAACAGCTTTCTCCTATTTCCAAATATCTTTGCACTCTATCTGATATAAATATATAATTATTAGAGAAAGATGATTCACACAAATTGTGGATGAATAGCAAATAACAGACAACTTAATGCAAGCTTTTGTGGGGATGAGAATTCATCATTTATATAGGATAGAACTTCTTGCCTGCAGAGACAAGGAGCTCTGCATAGCTATTGTGTACCAACAGCTATTGATCTTAATTTTTTATTGAACAGAAACTGGAGGGAGTTGAAGTAATTATAGACATATAATTTGACATTCTCCCCAAAGACCTTATGCTTATAATAATCACTAGAAAAATAATTATCAAAGTTGTTTTAGATAATTTTAAACCAAAGTCCTGCAAGCAAAGTGCGGAACAAATTATTAAAATTTTGAAAGAAAACAAAAGAATAATCTTTAGAAGGATAGGAAGGAGACAATAGGAGACAGGAAGGAGACTGATACCTTAAGTCTAAAAAATTATCAAGCCAGTAGTAACACCAGTAGCAAAAAATATATTCCCCCAAATAAATCTTTTCTTTTTTTGAGAACCAGAATAAATAGCTGAATAAAATGCAATATGTCATGTCAAATGTGTTAACTTCTATGCCTTAAAATTGTACTAGTTTGGGTGAATTAAAATTCCTGAGTTTGTTATTTAAAGATTGCCTTTTTTGGTTTGTTTTTTTTTTTTTTTTTTTGGGTTTTTTGTTTGTTTTTTGGTTTTTTGTTGTTGTTGTTTTTGTTTGTTTGTTTGTTTGTTGTGGAATTATATTTTTTCTATTTTCTTTGTAATAATAAATAATCTAAAACATTGCATAGAATTATGTATGAGGTTTTTGTAGGGATGTGTCTCACTTTTCATCTGTCTTGAAGGTTTTGCTATTGAAGTATTTACTGCTTCCTGAGGTATTCCCAGTGTGCATCTCTGGGAAGCTGCCTACTGTTACTGCTACGTTTAGCTTTCAGGACTGCATTTGCAGGCTGAAGTCTGAAACCATTACAAGCATAATTTTAAATTTTTTTTTCCTACGCTTTTTCAGAAAAGAGCACAATGATTTTCAGTAATGAAAGTGATGGGAGTATGCCTTCCTGCTTACATTACCAATTCGTTCAACCAGTACAGCTGGGAACGTACTGTGCTGGGGAGCAGACATTCCCAATTATTCAGTTTAACAGAGAATTAACAAATTATAAGCTTTTGCAACCCCTTTTTTTTTTCACATGGCAGGTACACATGTAGATA
The DNA here is from genome assembly GCA_013399915.1 of Illadopsis cleaveri. Taxonomy (NCBI): domain Eukaryota; kingdom Metazoa; phylum Chordata; class Aves; order Passeriformes; family Timaliidae; genus Illadopsis; species Illadopsis cleaveri. The sequence goes on from VXBB01009311.1 coordinate 1,127,057, forward strand.
GGTATAGCTCTATCACTTTGTACTTACGTGTTGCAGTTCATGGTTACAAAGTCTGATTTCCCTGCAGACACTGCAGGATAGGAACTCTAGGAAGGATTTCTATTTCTATGACCTCACCTCTTGGTGTTTCCTTGCCTGTACCCAAATGATTTGGAGATAAAATCCTGTCTAAGCCAAATCCAGATAACACAGAATAGGAAATATGCTGCCAATGGGAACTCTTTTCATCATGAGACATAAGGACTGATCAGAAACACAGACATCTTTTTATAGCTACCATAAAGGCATATGGGTGAGCTTATGTTCAGGAGGGTCCCTAGAGGAAAGCACATATGCATGCTGTTTATCATAAGAACCTCTTCATCTTCCACATATGCCTGGCATCTACATTTCTGTTTTCAAAAAGATTGATGCATTACATATTCCAGTAACTTGAAAAGTAAAGCAAAGTAAATTTCAGAAGATCTTAGTCTGTTACTGAAAAATCTCAATCAGCAAATATGGAGTAGTTGGGTTGATGGATCACCATGCCTGAAGTCTTCCCCAACCATTTCAATGTAGAAATAAGTTGGAATTAAAAAAATACTTATGTGTTGGAAAAAAGCCTAGGCCTAATTTTACAAATTACCACCTTTTAGAGAATTCAAAACTCTTTTTCCAGCACTCTGTAGATGCTGATTGCCTTTCAGTACTCTGTCTAGATGGTTACAACTACAGTAAGATTCATTCCCCTCACTTACAATTTATGTTTCTCAGATGGTATCCAGAATGCTTAATTTTAGAACTGACTACACATTCAAGAACTTCAAACGTGGAAAATACTTTCAATTATCTATGTTTTGATAATTACATTGAAGTTGTCTTGAGTATTCAGTATCTAAGCAAGTTTTGCTTAAATTTGCTGAAGAGTGTCTGAAATATTGATCCTAGACCTCTTATTTGCTTCTGTGGCCTATTCTAATGTACCTTCGGGGTTCAATTGGTTTTTTTCTTCAGTTGATCATCCCCCATTAGACACATTTTGAAAGAAGATACACGTGGATCAGCTTGGTATCCCTCCTGGCCTATTCCTTAAAACAGATGTAAATTTGTCAAGATCCCCTGGGATCGCACTTATTGCAAAGTATATGTTGATACTGGTGGTGCTTTCAGACTCTTTATAATAGATTACTGATACATAGACTTGAATATGTCGGTAAAAGGGTGTGAAAGTAACAGAAAGGGCTATAATGTCAACGAGGAGTTCCTGGTGTCCTGAAGTGAAAAGTGAAATCTTAGTGAGCTGAGTGGCTGTGTGTTAATTCTTCTGAGCTGAACTTACCCAATTTCTTCTGGCATCTGTATGTCTTCTATTTGTGAATTTAATGATAGGATCATGACTAGACAGTTTTGATTTAACAGAAGGGGAAATATTTAGAACAGCATACATGGAGTACCTGTTTTGCTAAATATATTATCTCAAGATCTCTGAGTTCCTACACACTGATCAAGAAGAAGCTGAGCAGCTCTTAACACCTACCAGCCCTCCCAGAAGACAGCTCCCTTTCTTGCAGCCAGCACTTCCATAGTCCTGACAAGCTCCAGGCACTGACTCACAGGTCAGCATCAGTGGGATCTGTAGGCAGCCAAGCCAGGAGTCTTCCAGCTCACTTGTGACCTGGTTCCTCAACTGCCCTCTAGTCAGGAGCCCCCAGAGTGATGGCTTCCAATCATATTTCCATTTTTCTCATTATAATCTGCTGCCCTATTAAAGCAACTGACTCATTCATAGACCAGACTATTAGAAGCAAAACATACACTACTCAAAAACAGTTGCAGAGGTGCTTTGTTTGTCATGATTCAATCACATTTTTTTCCTCTTTGTATTTTTTCAGAATATTTTTATATCTCTCTCTTTCTCTACATGCGTCAGGTCATTCACTTCCTATTTCCTTTTTTTCCTTCCATTTTATCATTTATATTTAGTTACAAATTCTTCCTCATTCACCCAAATCTTAACATTTAACACTTTGTTGCTATTTATGAAGCTTTCCAAAAATTGGTGACTATGCTTGAGATTCTGGAATGAGAGGGATTGGAACAGGTATATCCGTAGACATAAAAACCCCAAATGTGCCATGTACTAATTCTTACCTGAGAAAAAATCATACAAATAAAATCATACACATTCCATTTATAAAATGCAGGGTAGTGGATTTTTGTTCTTCAAGAGGACGCCACATGTGCCTAACCTATTAATTTTTTATTCTCCCCACCCCCCCAAGGAAAGTCATAAAACTTTCTGCCTTATGGAAAAAGGGGCACAGATTTGTCAGAGATCCTTCCAAGTAATATTATGCCTCTCATACTATTCACTATGCATCAGTTCTGGCCTGCCTTTCCATCCAGAAACTCATTCTTTCTCCTCCAGAAGAGATTAACGTGAAATTCGATAGCTTTCAAAAGTGGTTTGAAACCTTAAAGGGGAAATAAGAGCAGTCGGGACCAATTGTTCTGAACAGTGAAACCTGTCACACTGCATATAGCCAGGCATGCTTTGACAGTTCTTCCACTCTGAACTGGGTAATAGGAAAGTCAGTAAAGAAACGTTGTGTAACCTGCCTTGAAGCCCATATTCTCCGAGTATAAGAGAATTTGAACAAAACACAATGAAAACTGTATTTGTTGTGTAGGTAAAGCACGTGTTGGTTCTGCTTATCTTCTAAAGTAAGCTCCTCCAGGCAGGGACTGCATCTTTGTACTTTTTACAATATCAAGTGTGCTGTAAGCACTTAACAATTAATAATGAATTGTAAGTAAATGCAAAACTTGTGAGAGGTGCCAGACTGCCATCTCTGGAGAACTGGCCTGTCTATTTATGTAGAGAATAGGCAGCACAGCATTGCAGACTTGTTTATGCTGCTCCAAAAATTTACTAATTCATTTCACATAGGCTGTTGAACAACCATCAGATGGTAACTGCTCAAAATCACTAAAGTCTTAGAGAGATTTAATCTGCTGCCTTCATGTTCTAAAGCTACAACAGGGGGTGTATCTCATTTTCCATCAGTGGAATGAAGTAGCATCCTCTATTTTTCAACTGGAATTAACATTAATTCAGGAAATAAAAGGCTTTTAATATACGCCAAGAAATATTAAAAATAGTATTAGGGAAAAAGCTATTTACCAGAACTCTGTTTAAGTGCCATAGTAAGTGAATTCAAAGTAACTTGTTTGCATTTTAGCCCCATAATTTTTAGTTCATTTAAAATATCTTGCATTTTCTGAAATTATGAGGAATCTAGGCATAGTATAACTGACAGTACTTAAAATGCTTAAGTAATATCTAACCATCCTCTTTGAATTTCCCCTTTAAAATACCTCTGTATTAAAATGAAAAGTATGAAAACCTTTTAAAAGAAAAACTGAACAAAGTAGAGTGCTTCATTCAATGGTGTGCTTACCAGTAATTCTTTGGATGGCAAAGTCAGCAGACAGGAGGAACTTCTTCAATTCTATGCTGAAGTAAAAAAGAACAAAATCCAAACCTGAAATTATTTCCCTGTGGCTACATCATTCCAGAGAACTACAGGTTCACCTTCACATCAGTTGCTCTGCAATTAATAAACCAGGCAGCAAATCAGGCTAATCTCAATTACAGCCACCAAAATCAAACCACTGTCTTTCTCATTAGGCAAATAATGGAAAAAACGGGAATAGTAGGGTAGCATTCTGTAGAGGTATCCATCTGTTTTTGCACTGAGGCAGGTAAATAACATCAACCTGACCGAAATGAGCTTCTGTGGACCTGCTCCCACGTGTCTGTGTACTGTGAGTGTGATGGGTTCAGGCACAGATTCACACAAACGCACTTAGGTCTAACTATGTCACCAAATGTTGATGGCACTTGGCTTTTTAGGTGTTGCACTGCTTGCTACCACCCCCCACATCCCTCCCCATAGCTGAACCTACTGGAACCAGCTTGTTTTTATAACACAGAAGTCTCAGGCTCTCTGAACCTGATGCCTCCCTCCCCACCTGGCAGGTATAAATGTACACCTCTCCAGCTCATCTATTATGTAGGTTTTTAATTACCAATAAAACACGGCTCCAAGTAATGTCTGTCTGCTTTGTTTACAGGTGAATAACTTCACACTTTGCTCAATTACCCACTAGAGGAGCCACCAGCCTGCAGATTTTTGCTACCAATCCTGGCTATTCCTCAAGTTAGCATGCACTAGCATTGCTTTGCATGACACATGTAATCAGCCTTTCAATTCTGCCCTAACAAAAAAAAAAAAAAAAAAAAAAAAAAAAAA
>VXBB01009311.1:1131392-1163531 GCA_013399915.1 Illadopsis cleaveri
AAAAAAAAAAAATCAGCAAAAACCACAACCAATAAGCAGATGTATATCATTCAACTTCAAATAATAAATTCACAGGTACTGTTCTGGGTCTTTTTTTGCTCCCATTTAATCCTCAAAATATTGTGACTGAGAATACTACTGCCTTTTTTTTTTTTTTTTTAAATTATTGGAGTGTGTTATTCAATTAGTTTACATTCTGCGTTTGGAATAAACCCCATAAAACCCAGAGAGTCACTATCAGCATCTGTTCCTACTTATGTAAGAAATAGCACTAGCAGGTTTGTTACTATTAAATACAGTAACATAGACACTTCCCTGAGAGTGTGGAGTGAAGACATTTTAGCCAGTTCACACCTCTGGATTTCATAGAGTTAATTTATTCAAACAGTCTCTAAGGAAGCAGAAATTTATTGGATTTCTCAACATACTCTTAAAGGCATGGACAATATCAGTGGATTTCTGAGAGCACAAACTGTGAAAGGTTGCTGTTCTTACACCTGCAAACTGCTGCAGAGCATGCTGGCAGCCTGCTTCCAAAATCTAACCCCCTGCACAGCAAGCATACCGCAGAATCAACACAGTCTCCCCATTTTAGCCCCCAAAATCTTGGCACTGAGCCCAGAATACAAGTGAGTTATTTCTTCCATTTTATTAGCATTTGTGAAGAGACAGGTGAGATCTAATTTTAAAGCCTTCAGTCTAATTTTTTTTGCCATACTCATGAATCTTGGCAGAGAGCCCAAAGATGAAGAAGGATCATTCTATTCATTTGTAGGGGAGTCCTGCTCTGATTAAATCCTTCAATGCTAAAAAATTATCCTTTTTTTCTATTACTGAGGCATGTACAATTACATGACATATGTATGAATTAGGTTAACCAATTATTTTCAAATGTATGGATTACATATTCATATCAGAAAAAAGGTTATTCAAAGCAGCAAATTAATGTATACTCTTTATCAATAGGTATATTGCTGCTAGAAGCTGCAATTCTGAAATTTGATGATTAGTAAGGGTTTTGAGACAGGGAGAATTTCTCAAAGTTGTTCACAAATGTGAAATAACTATACCATGATGACTTAAAAAAATCACCATCTAGGAATCCTTCTATTCAGCTTAGGTAGAGTTTGCTTCCTGATGGCATGACTCAGTTTGATAAATTGAGGCAGCCAAAAGTGCTAAAAAGCCATTAGAGGTGGGGTGGCAGGATGCTAGAATGAAAAGAACCTACCTCACGGGAGATTATGAAGTATTATTATTATTATTAATATATGTCTTGTCAGACATTAAGAAGTGATTGAAAAGATAAAAATCCCTAATTTTGACTATGAATACCTGAAGAAAAATTAGCATAGAAATTGAAAAAATACAACTGCATGGAACTAAACATGTACACAGCCTATTTTGTTAAAAAAGTCATGGAGTCATTTGCTTCATAAAAAGATCTCTGGAATTCAAATATTTATCTTTAATTGAATAAAGAGTCCTTTAAAAAAGTCTCTTCTGCTCATTGGAAAACATGGCTATGGCAAAGGCAGCTATGCATGAAGCACTTTCAAGTTATGCAAATCCTCAATAGGAAATTATATTAATCCCCAGATTCTATCCATTCTTCACTAATCACTTATTATGCATACTCAAAAATACAGACAGCAACCCAACCAAATGATTTTTAATTTTTTTTTTTAGTCTAAAAATTCACAGATCTTCATAGAATAAGTAAAACAGGCACACAAAACCAAAAGGGGAAAGTCAACTTTTAAGTGGATGTCATTTCTTATCCCAGATTTTATACGATTCCCACACATTCAAGTTATCATATTCCTTTTCTATGGTAGTTGCCAAACCACAATATTGGGTTCTCCTCCTCCTGCCTCAGCAGGTCACTGCCTTAACACACCCACCCTGCTGCCATCTCACTTTGCCTCTGCCAAAGCACATTTTCATGTCAGACAAAAATACATTTGAATATACTACAACAGAGTAACAGATGGAATTCCTCTACACAGAACTGCAGCACAGCCCTCTTCTGAAAAGGAAGTAGCCTGTGCTGACTCAGTCTACCTCAACACCCCTTAACATTCACTGGTAGAAGACAGTGTTTTTGGGAGCTGGAATAACCAGAAGGAGCACATCTCAAGAGGTGGCACTTCATATCAATTTTGGACTGCATTGTAGCCATACGTATGTCTCATTATTTGTGGCAACAGTGGGTAGGGAGAGGTATCTCCCAGGAAGGGTTACAAAGCATTCAGGTTTAAAAATCATCAATCAGAAGTGAAGTTGATCAGCTAAGTAACTTCTGCTTCACTTATGGGCAGATTAAATGACTGGCTGGTAAATCAGCAGCTACATATGGAATAGCCTACTTTGGAGGTGACAGGTTAAAGGAGGACTGTGACTAAGATGTTGAAAGAACAAGAATGCAGTTTTCTGTTTGGCAAAACTTTGAAGAAAGTAATGCCTGAACTGAAAATTCAATGATTGAAAGACAAAACTAAGACATTTTCACATCACACTTTTGAGGCTACCAGCAGAAGAGGCATGGAAAATAAAGCCATGTAATTAAAGGGTGGTCCTGAGTATATTTTAAATATTATGATTAAACTTAGGGAAGAACATAAGACTTGCTATGAGGTGACACATCTAAACTACAGACACAGCTTAGAGCAATACAGTACCAGACAATGGTGTTTTCTAAAAAATCTTCTTAGAAGAACAAAAAGTTACAAATAAACTGACATTTGAAATATTAGGTGTAGAGAGACAAATTTTCCATTAGCCATAAAAAATGAAAGTTCTAATATAATGGTGTTGAGTTTCTGAGTTTCTGTACATGTCTTCTTGCATCTTCACTTGTGGGTTTTTTGAGGTGTTTTTTTTTTTCTTGGGATTTAGGGTTGCTTCTTTTTGTTTGTTTCTTTGTTGTTGGGGTGTTTTTTAATAAACATTATTTCATAACTTAGAAACTATGGTAGAGAAAAATGAATCAGAAAAATATAACACACCATAGTACTTGAAGAAGTATGAATTAAATGGAAAAATTATCTAGGTTAAGGATAAACTTTTCCTGTTCTCGCTGAGTTTTCAGTTCCCCAATCCAGTCTGCTGTAGAAAAGCATAAATGGTCTAACCAGAGGGAAAGGACTACTTCTTTCACTTACATTGCCACCTTATGGCAGTTAAATATGTTTGTGAAACTATGGCCTAATTTAGACCTTCCACTTGACAATTAGTAAGGATAAGCCACCTTCAGAGATGTCAGCTGTCAGAAGTGTTACTGAAACAAAAATCACAGTGAGTCACCAGCACCAGAGCTTACTCGCCAGAGATGTCAAGAATTCTAAGGAGGGAAAGAGAAAGCCACAGAGATATAAAATATACCTACTTAAATGAAGTTTTAACTGTATGATAACTAGGTTTATAAACATTATGGCTGTCAGTGTTACTTTTACTATATTCACACTGAATCAGGAGAGTCAAGACTGATGCATTGTATTTTAGGGAAGGAAACTGGAATGCTGGAGAATAATTTGATTTAAGTCTACAAAATAAGAAAATTATTTTGCATTAATAATATGTAAAGAATGACATCTTTTTCTAAATCACTCAAGATCTGAAAAATTCACTTATTAGTAAGATTTGACCCTAACCCTAACTTCCCTGTGCCCATTCAATATCCAGCAGCTGTGTTAATATATGTCTTACATAAACCTGAACATTGGAAGTACCTAACAGCACTATAAAAAATTCTTTTCATAAACTGACATTGCTTTCCTGCAATGCCTTTCACATTTGAGTTGTGAAGAAACTGTTAAATTGTCATTATATCCTACCAAATTTCTAGCCACTTGGAGTATTCTTCTGTTATATTGGAACATAAATGTGCCAATGTTTTTAAAACATCTTTCAAAGTCCCAGACAATGGCAGTTTCTGAAAGTATCAGGGGACAGCATTGATAAAACCAAAGAGCTGAACCAAGTCCTCTGCTACAACTAAGATCAGGAAAGAGTAATGACATGGAAAGCTAACTGAAATACACTGACTATCTGTGATTGTAACAATTCCTCATAACATGTCAGTGTAACTAGCAGTAATAGATCTAGATGGTTTCAGACAAATCTGCAGTAATCCCTTAATACATAAACAGATCAGAGGCAGTAACTCTTAACCATGCATATTTTATAAATACAAAGAAAGCTGTGCAATTGCTCAATACCTCTTATGCCAAAGAACCCTCACTGATATCAGGTTCATATTTTCAGTGGACTCATGATTTTCTGATTTTTTTTTAATACTACATTAAACCAGTTAAGCTAGCTCAGTCTTTGACAGTCTGGAAAAGAAGTTACTGCCCCACTTCATTTTGTTCCTTTCCTTCATCTTTATCTCTACTCTTTTTAGCTCCTTGTCAGCTTTCTGAACTGAGTTGCTTCTCCTCTTCCTTTCCACACCTTTACTTACTTCCCTCATCTCACAGCCTGGTAAACAGAGTAGAAAAATGGGATGGAGAAACCCTGCCTCATCTACAACAGAGATGGCCAGTTATGCCCTCAAAGCTCTCACCACAGTGTGCAGGGTAGAGAAGGGACTTGTTGCCTGTTGTGCTTTCACAGACTTATTGAAGCATTAAGATGCTGAGTAGCTGTTTGTGGTGTGCTGAAAGAACTTTCTTCCTGCTTGGTAACTACCACAACTTATCCAGTGCATGTGCAACCAAAGGCTGGAAAGAATCAGAAAGCAATTCATTGGTCAGTCTCTCACCTTGGGAATTAGATAAACCTTGGATTATCTTGGTAATACCTCCAGTGGCTTTTTGGCATTAATGTTTTTTTCACTGTCTGAATGGCCAGCAGCCAGTAATATTCAAGGAAGGTTTTCCAGACCAACAACCCAGTTGTGCTCAGAATGACTAGAAATTTAGTAGAAGCTTAGACTACGTTCTTCCAGACTGGATATAGATTACCAAGATATCAGAAAAACCCTAAAGCACCATGCAAAATTTTTTAAAGAGCTAGGGAAGTTCATAGCTGAAATTGTCCTAACATTTAACTATAGACTTGATACTATTAAGAAAATGCAGTCACACCTCAGTAAAATCTCACAAGGTTATGAACAGTCCATACTTTACAAAAGTCCTTATTACTTTCATCAGATGGGACACTTCTTAAAGAGACAGAACCAAGTTCTCTATACGAAAAATATACGTAAAAGGAGGAAGTAAGTTGTTTATCAGTTGCTGAATGTCAAATTTATCTGCCTTGGCTTGTAGTTAAACGGGACATTTTAAAGTGGTATTTTTGCCATGTTTCAACATTATTTAAAATCACTTCTGAATGTCCTTTATCTCCACAAGGAACATCTGAGTACTGTGCATCTGTTTTTTTAAGAATTCATACACAAAACTGTCATTTTATGTGGAACAAAATTACCTATAAAACCTGAAACACACTGTCTCTAATTTTTGTTTTTAAACACCAATTATCTTCTCTCTTCACTCTTTAACATTTATTCTAATTGCTGCTGAAGTCTACTTGCTAATGAGGTTACCTACCATCATTTGCTGGTGCTGCCAGATGTGAAAAAGCTGCTGCAGCTGATCCAGTTACTCTTCAGCTCCACCATTTGAATCAATACATTGATTTGTGGTCTTCCTGCTTGAAAGGCAACCCTTCTGTCTTCCAGACTGGGAATAGAGCAGGAAGGAAAAGGAAAGGATTATGCAATTATGCTCTGCTAGAGCTGCCCTTAAGTCAGAAAAGAACTTGCATGTAGAGGAACAGGTATAGGCTCTTACCTACCTACTTACATTCTCTTCCTTTAGACTTCCACAAATACACTTCTGTAAAACCAGAGGCAAAAGAGATTGTAGACTAAATGCAGCTCTGACGATGTAACTTATTTTCCGTGTCCTATGTATGAAAAAATACTGAGGAAACACTGAGGAAACCTTTCAAATGCAGTTCCTTTGACTTAACAATGCAGAATTTTTTTAAAAGCCAAGAATTGCACAAGTACTTTTTGGACAGTATATTACTGACAATGCTAGGGAGACCCGCAAACTCGGCTTTTTTTCTGTCCTTCAGAGGAGAAAAGGCATTTATTTTACTTCATCATGGATTTTTAAAAGGAGTGCATTCCACCACATCAGTCTGAATTGCCATGTGAAACCTTCATCTCATGGAAAGGGATTGACAGTGGAACAGGGAAAGAGAAGCTGGAATGTGAATAGGTACCAAGTAATACATAAAGGTTGAACCCGCATACCTTCCTATTATGCCTTTTCTCTTTTTTTCTTAAGAAAATTTTGCAAATTTTTAAACTGTAAAATTATTAAGCACATTTATATAGTAATACATGTGAATAAATAGGGTACATGGACATAGAGGTGTTTTGGATATTAACTGATATGTAAAGTATTTTTTGATCCTAGCTTTTAGTATGAAGTATGGTCTCCGATCACAAAAGTAAGACAGTTCTATGTGTAAGACAATTATTTCTAATCATACTCTGCTGCAGATTTTTCTTACTCCATGTTCTGTGGCACAATCTTTTATTTTCAGAGTTCATCAATTTCCAATTAACTTCTCCAAAAGACGTTATATTAATAACCTGTCAGCAATACCAGCACTGTAATTTCTTTTCCTGTCACTTCTATGTAGCTTTTGAAATTTCCTGTTGGATGCTCTCCTTGAATGTAGTAGAATTAACTGGGAAATAAAAGGTCTAAATCCTGAAATACAAGTAGAAAAATCATGTCAACACTGTATTATGTTGTCTTCAAATGTCATTGGTTACTATCTTTTCAAAGCAAACATCTGCCTTTCCTTGTTCTTCTAATATTTATATAAAAATAACAGAATTCTAAAAGACTGATACAGTATAGATAAATGAAATTTCAAGTAACTGCTTTTCAAATAAATGAGAAAGGAAGAGTGGTAAATTCACAGTGCTCTTTAGCACAAGTCTGAAATTTTTTCCTTGGATGTACATGCAATTCCAGACAGAGGCTATCAGGAGCTTGCATTTATCTGCCCTTCTATTCAGCATCACATAAATCACATCCAATTTCCAATGTTACACGGTTAGAGCATGAGCAGCTGCTTTCCATCTGTATAAATAAATTTACTAGAATTTGCAGCAATGCTGCAGCAATCATTGTAAGACCACATTTGACAACCACCAGGGCCATGAAGAAGTTAACACAAGAGAAAGGGTATTCACAATGTTAATTATTGGAGAGGATATTTAAACTTTTTGCCTGCCTGAGACCATGAATTTGAGACCACTGCTGGCATAGTTCAGTTTGCATTATGTTGTGGGTGCAGCTGCAATTTTTACTAAACACTATATAGAGATATTAATGCAAGTATGGCTGCAGAATATGAGCATAAAGCTACTATATAGCTTGCTAATCAAGAAGTACCACATGATGGGTTGCTATGGTATCTGCAAGCATGAATTTTTTATAAAGCAATATTGCAAATAGCAATACAGCATGTAATTCTCCGACCATTTTTAAACATGACTGTTACCGATACTTACTGCTGTGGAAATGAAAACAGTTTATTACATTCTATTTCAGACATACATTTTTTGAAAAATATATTGTGCTGTTTTTTAATCAGCTGTCACATTCCACAAAGATTGTTATCAAGATTGCTGTTAAAGTAACATGCTTTTAAGACAATAGAAAATGGAAGTGCAGAGCATGTCTGGAACTGCAGGGTTTGATTGTTATAAATTGTTTATGAAGCGTCATTCCTTATTTTTATCAAAAGCTTTTCTTGCAGCAGACATCATGAGTGCTTCAGCATGCAATTTCCCTCTCCAGAGGGATGAAAATGTGCCGCAGTTTACTTTGCTTGGGTTACACCGCAGTGTCTTTTTTTTTAAGACAAGCACTAGAATATGTCTCTTTCCACTGTGCAACAGCTCCCACTGATCAGCGAGGAAAAATAAATATGCTGAGTGACGGAGCCTGCATGCTGTATCACGTAGACAAAACCTAGTTGTGCTCTGAGAATGAAAGAAATTGTACCATCCCCCACGGAAAAAGATGCTGCTAATGCAGAGGTTTGTGAGACATTAAATATTCTACACCGCAGAGATTTCAGATTATTTCTCCTAATGCCTAAGCTAGATAAGCCTTTCTGAATATATACTATAGAATGAATATTGTAAGGATTTTCTCTGTCCAAAAAATCCCCTGCATTTTTAATACTACTTCATTATATATCACGGTTTGACATGCAAATGACACGGATACTGTCATACGTGATTCTTTTAGAAGGCTGGGGCTGTTTCAGGGCTGCACCGTGGGATTAGATGAATAATGCCTATTAAGAAAAGTAAACCTAAAGCTATTTGAGGAATTCCCCGTTGCATCAAAACCCTTCAGCTGTAGTTTAGAAAGCTCAGATGATCATGGCAGTTCTTAACCAACGTGGTATCAGGTCTGGATATAAGTCCACATGTTTTACAGGGTACAGAACTGAAATCCAAGAACCTGCTCTTTCAGCCACACAATATCGACAACGAACCTATCTTTACCCAACCAGACGAATTATCGGGTTGTAACAAGCACCAAATGTGTCCATTCTGTGCGAGGCCAGGCTCTCCCCGGTGCGTGTGCCCGCGGTTGGTGTTTGCTGGCGCTGCCGGTGGCTGCGGAGCGGGCGGACGGCGCCCGGCTGTGCCCTCTGCCGGATGCAGCCCGGGAACAGCCGCGCCAGCAGCCGGAGATGCTCCCGCCGCCCGCAGCCCTGCGGCCGCAGCGAATTCCTGCTCGAAAATACCAACTACCCCAGAACATATTTAAGGCCCTTTATGAAAACAAGAGACTGAGCAATATCCTATCTATTCCCCCTGCTATCTCTCCCTTTTTCATTTTTACAAGTGATTTTGCATGATGGAGCGGGACTAGTCTTGTCCTTAGGAGTGAAACAGAATTTTGTTACAGGGTTGAACCAGGCCAGGATATGAAAAATCCCAGAACTGTTCCACTTTTATGTTCCTGTACAGGTTTGGGGTACAGTTGGAGCTCTTTTGGATGGTGGGGAGGGGAGCTGGACGTTGATGACACCTTCACAAAGTAAAGTACACCTACTTTTCTGGGTTAGTAAGAGAGAGTAAAGAAAGCTGATTTCTTAGGCAATTTTAAGGCAGCTTTTCTTATTAATTTTTCCTCCTCTGTAAGCTGGGACAATAAGAGAGTGCACTGTTCCTACTGCTCTAAGAATTTTGCTTAATGTTTTGCAAAACAGATGACTGACCCATTACTTGAAACCACTGTCTTACATCAAAACTAAAACACAGATTTGTTTTATGCCTACAGGTTAAGGAGGAAGTCTGCAAGTCAACCATGTCTTCCATAAGCTTTTTACCTTCAAGGTATACTGGAATAATTTCAAAGAAATATATACACTTGGAATCCAAAAATACACTACTTTTCTTGTAAAGGTCTAAGATATTGGATTTGAGATACTAAAAATGGAGTTACTCCAGCTGGATTATTGGTTCAATAGCCATAATTTAAAAATAATAGAAATTTTATAGGGCAAAATGATTTTATAAATGACCTTATATATTTCTGTGCACTACCAAATTTGTAGAAAAATAATGACATAAATATTTTATGCTTATTCCACATAGCATTTTCAAGTTAACTACAGACCTGTCCAGCACTGACTTAACTCTATTCTTTAATAGCAATATAAGAGTATAACCAATATTTTTTAAAAGTATTTACATTATTACATTAATACATAATTATTGTTGTTAGCAACCACGATATTAAAAGACATGCTATTCTGGATTGAAAAAAACATGCATACTAATTAAAATCAGGTATAGTTACTAAAAACGTGAACATTGTCCTTCAGAGCACAGCATAGTTCATGGTATTTTCCTGTTAGTTATATTGGCCCAAGTATACAGCAGCTACTCTTCACAAAAGAAATAACACAAAAAAAGAAAGACAAAAAGGATTAATTACCCCATGCCCAATGCACACACCGTGTCCCTTATCCCGCCCCCTGTGTGAAGCAACCCCTTGCCAGGGACCAGCCCAAGAGCCTCAGCAAAGGCATCAGGTCCTGGGGACAGCTGTGACATGGCCACTAAAACCTCTTAACAGCTCTCCTTCCCTTCTCTTGGCAAGCATGGATTTTTTAGAGGGAAAGGGATTAAAGCAATTCTCCCATGGGGTTATTTTGATGACAGATCCCAGGGTGAGCAGTGTGTACAGGAGCAGCTGTGGAGCCATCCTGCACTGGACTTGCCCAACAGAGAATATCACTGGATCTGTTCCTGGGCAACTTAAAAATTTGACAAAAGGAAACATAGTTGAAATGTAGTTGTTTCTGAATTCTAGAAAAACTCCTCTGGTCAGGACAACACCAGCATTTTACTTCATCTTAATGGTGACAAGTTGATACTGATCTAAGTCATGAAGCAACATGTGATCTAGATGTCTAAATCACCTCACTGCCGAAGTGCCTCCCCCTTAATTTTACCAACCATTACTTGCTAACCTTTATAAACTCCATACAATAAAAAACAAAGACTAAAATAATTACATAAAAAGGTTATCTTTATTCTTTTAGGTTGTTAGCAATGTAGTTATTTTTGGTAAAACAACTTCTTGCATGCAGTTCATCAGTACACTATGAGCCAATAATTTCAATTAAAGCAGGAGCTCATCAATATTCTAGTTCTTTTGCAAGAAATGCAAAGTGTTTCACTGACCATTGCACAAGTTCACTATTCATCCTCATGAAGGAAGGTTTTTGAATAACAAATTATATTTAAAGTGTTTCTACTGCAGTGTGCACCCATAAGCAAAGCAGACAGTGTAAGATTAACTCTGGAGAAAAAGCAATGTTCCTATGCCTAAGATTACCCTGAAAATCAACAGACAGGATTATAACATAAAAAAAGGCCTTCTATCTTGTTTCACATAAAAAGACCTACCTACGGGTCAGAAAATAAATTGTACTGTCCATTTGTATTAAAAGCTGTTTAAAGCAATTGGCAGGAGTTTTCAATTCCACTTTGTATCTTAGGTTTCTGAACAGTAAAGTGTCAAAGACAGCAATAAAAATTAATAACAACAGGAAAATAGGTGTAATGTCTTATAGTGAGTATAAAATGTTATAAAATAAAACTATTTTTAAAATAAAAAGAATAGATATATGTTATAATTTTCTTCTAGCCCCATATTTTAATTCATCTATTTGTTTTGTATAGTCCAGTTCCTTACTGCATATTTGCTGATTACAACACAAAATAAGATCTTTAATAGCAGCAAACCATTGCTTACTGGTATGAGGAATGATGGTCTTGTCAAACAGATTTTCTTTTTACCACTCACATCTCTGCCCATGTTAAACTTTAACAGCTGTAGGATAATAGCAGCAAGCATGCATCAGTTAGAGCTTCCAATTACTTGAAGTATCACAGAATATATCGTAATATCTATTGAAATGTTGTAAGCTAACTTACTATGGTACATATTTGACACATATACGGTAATTAGGTCATTGTCTCTTTGTTCAAAAAGGTACCACTGTGTAAAACAACTGATTAAATAACAGAGGGTATTTTACTTACATGTATAGTGTCAGCCTGAATGCAAAAAAACTCATCTAAACCCCAGTGCAGGACAAAGCTGATTTCAGTAGATCTTTTTGGCCATGTCAGCTCTCCACGGAAGGTTACATTACAGTGGGAACCTGACTAAATTGCCAAGAGGGTGTCAAAACCACCTCTCCCATGTACATATTTTGTGTTTCTATGATTCATCCTTCCAAAGCAGGGGAATTTAAATCTGAGGTATATATTAAGATAGTACCCAAAGGTACTCTTCTATAAACTTATTTTCATAGCTTTACTTTCCTATTTGGGATATACTCACAAGAAATAAGAAGTGTAGCACCAAAACTTTGGAATAAAGTATGGAAGCCACTCATGATATTACAGGGTCAAAACATACCACAAAAAAACCTTATCATTTCCTATAGGCAGAATTTGGCATTTGTAGCTTTTCTGTGAAAAGAATTGTTTGAATGTTTCAGGAATTATGAGCTATCTTGTACTCTGAAAGTAATTTTTTTCATAGTTTCACAATTTTCCAAACAAGATCTCTATGTAGCATCATTTATTTAAACCACTGTATCTGAAATGGACAGTACACTAAATTAACAACTAAAAGATAATAAAAATAAATATATTTAACTTAAAAGACTAAGTTACCAACCTCTTTTCTGTGAGAATTATTCCCTTGTTTGATTACTGACAAATTCTCTATCTGGACTTGATTGGTTTTTTAATAGTTTGCTGCTTCTTCGATCTACAGCCTGAGATTCAATAATCTGGAATCTTGTTTTTTTGCATTTAGAAGTGGCTTGAAGAGAATTATGTTCATATTATGATGCCATAATTACCTATTCCTGATGTTTGTGTTCCTCTGCACGGAAGAGTATTATTTAGTGTTTATCTAAATAAGGAGTACTTAGATTTTGTTTTCTCAGAACAGCAGAATTAATAAAGCTGTATGTTATTAAAGCAAACAAGATCATGAAAAAGAACTGACACACATGGAACACAGATAGGCAATGAAATGTACACAGTGGACACACTTATTCCACAAAAGTAGAGGCTTAGTAGGACCCATTAAGGGTTCCAATAGTCCAAGTGGAAATTTTGTGTCTCCTCTCAATTAGTAACAGCTGATAATCAAAACTATTGCTCTGCAAGTTTGTTTCCCTGTTACAGACCAAGAGTTTACTAGTGAAGGATCCTTGTCTTGGACAGGCACTGACTGCAGCAGTGGGTAAATATGTAAAAACTTATAATTTTGGCATAATCTTCCAGTAAGAGTGAAAAAACCATCATATTTTCAAGCTCGCAAACATTTATGATGGATAACCTCTGCCTTTTACTTTTTCTTTCCTCTCCTATCTTTTCCTTTGTCTTCCTTTTCTGATTTGTCATCTTCATATTTTTCTTTTTCTGGTTTTGTTACACTATCATAAGAAGGCGGAGCTGTGGCAGATGCAGACGTATCCATTTTCTCTGGAGATGAGATTTCACTCAGCTTAACAACAATCATATCTTTTTTTATAAGCTGATCACCCTCATCTTTCTGATACATAAATGAAAGCTTCTTCACTGACTGTCTTAGAAGATGACGTCTGTAAGCACGCTGAATGATAGTGGCAGAAATTTCTTCCTGCTTTCGTTTCAGTGTGGTTGTAATTGGTTCATAGGAAGCTTTAGAGGGATTGGATGCCATAAATCGATCTTCCATCTGTATTCTGAGGGCGTCCATCTCCTCACTTTCCCCCAATACACGCTTTGTGAAAGCAAACAAGATGTCAAGGCAGTGAATTCTGTCACCGCTCACCACAGGTAGATCCATTGCAATAAGCTGGACTTGGTTTGGTTTTGGTATATTAAGAGGAGGCTCAAGTGCTGCTGCAAAATCAGACAGTTTGCTATATTCTATGAATTGTGTTGCATCAGGATCAAACTTCTCCCAGACTTCATAGAACATCTCAAAGTCATCCTCGCTCAAGGGTTCAGCGCTTTCTTCAGTAGCAACACTGAAGTTCTCCAAAATCACAGCAATGTACATGTTCACCACCACCAGAAAGGATATGATAATGTAGCTGACAAAGAAGAAAATCCCAACAGAAGGGTTGCCACAGTCACCTTTCACAGAGCTCCCCGGATGAGCCTTGTTAGGGTCACAGTCTGGCTCCCCACTGTTCAGAATTGGGTTCAGCAAACTATTCCAGCCAGCGGACGTGGTGATCTGAAACAGGCAGATCATGCTGTTGCCAAACGTTTCAAAGTTGAACATGTCATCGATCCCAACTTCCCTCTTGACATAGGCAAAGTTGGACATGCCAAATATGGCGTAGATGAACATGACCAGGAAGAGCAGCAGCCCAATGTTGAACAAAGCAGGAAGAGACATCATCAAAGCAAAAAGCAGAGTGCGGATTCCCTTGGCGCCTTTAATGAGGCGCAGGATTCGACCGATTCTGGCAAGTCGTACAACTCTGAACAAAGTGGGTGACACAAAGTACTTTTCAATCACCTCGGCTAGAAACATACCTGTGAAACGTAAAAATAAATTAAGAGAGTAACACAGATTACATTTTCCACAAAAAACTAGAAACACCCCTCAACTCTATTTGTGGAATTAGTGGAAAATATAATTGGAGATAAATTTTATCTGCTATGGATAATTTTAGAATTTTTCTAAAATATTTCAGAAAATAACCCCAAACCTAAAAGTATTACAACTGATATAGACCTATTAAGAAAGTTAGCACTCTCAAGTATGCATTTCATTTCCTAAATAATCAAGAGAAATTAAGTAACTCCTCTAATTTGCACAACTTGACACAGACAAAGCATTAAATACATATAACTTAAATACATATAACTGTATTTCATTTTGAATGTAAGGATTTCTTACCTATTATTGAAAGAATAACAACCACAAAATCAAAAATATTCCAACCAATGGTGAAGTAATAATAACGGAGTGAAAATATTTTGAAGACACATTCACCAGTGAAAAGGACAACAAAGACCAAGTTAATCCAATACAAAATATCTTTCATCTGTTCAGTCTGGTCATCTGTTTCTATCATCATTGTGACCATGTTAAGACAGATTAGAACCATAATAGTGATGTCAAATAGTTGCTGTGTTACAATATCAAACATCAGACCTTGCAATTTGTTCTGAGGAGAGAAAAAAGAAAAGGTTACAGTATTTTTATGTAATAAACATCTGTCTCCTCCCTTCCATTTCATTCTTCCTCTCCCAAAATACACAACCAAGCAAAAGGCTCAAAAATCTAACAAAACCATTGTCCACTAACTTATATGCCAGTTCAAAGTTTTCCCCTCAAAACTCAACAAGCCTATATTTCTTCAAATCTTTGATTCTCTGCTTGTTCAGGCATAAAAAATATGAGAGATTTTTTCTACAGAACAGATATATATACATTTCAATTCAGAATGAGGGGATAATTTCAAAAGGCTGAAACCATTTTGGAGTTAAATGAGAAATTTTATTATAATTAATGTACTGCTGTGATTTCTCCCCAAATACTGATGACACAAGAACAGCACAATTCATACCACTGGTCGAGGTATAGGTTTCTGTGGTTTTTTGGACCCCAGTTTCTTCATTGCATTGTAGTACTTCTTTTGTTCTTCTGTCATGAAAATGTCTTGACCTCCAAGGTAAATTAATAAAAGAAACCCCAAATCTGATTATAGCCAAGCCTTTACATCCATTAATTCCAAGCATTGCAGAACATGATTTTAATGAACCCTTTATTCATCCTTATACATTGTTACCAAAACCAAAACATAATAATTATTTCCAAGACTGTTAAAATATTTGATGAATCTTGAAGGAAAAAAAGAAAGAAATTAAGGAACAAAAAAAATCCTCAGAGCTTCTATCTATTTCTTATTAAAAAACAATACATACCTGATTAATTCAGTTAAATAAATTTAAAAAACCAAACAACTTGTGAAATATACATTTCACAGACACTTATAATTCTAGCATCATAAACTCCACATTGTAAATCAATCTACCAGAAATAAAAAAGCTTCAAATGTACAAAGATACACTGTGAGCAGATTTGCCTTCAGGTGAAACATACAAGGAAAAAGAAAATACTGATTTTACTTTTCAGGATGTGCATTTTACCATTTGAGTATAAGAATCTCAGTTCAGATGATATATGAACAGTGTATATGTAGCCAGATCATCCCCCTACATTGTACTGATATCATCAGAAGCATGGGTTTACTCTGGGGTTTCTTGTCTGAATAACAGGATTTCTAGACTGGTATGTGTAATACACATATGGAAAACCTTATGAGAAATAAAATTTATACTGACAAGTAACTTGTTTTCTTCCTTTCATGCATTTGTTTGTAACTACATTCCAGGTATGCAGGATATCAAAGCAGTGACATTTAGAAATGAACTTCAGAATCAGAGGTGATTCTGTGACTTTGTCTCACCTTTGTTCTGTGAATTTGTCAAACGTAGCATCAATCTTATAGACAAAGTAATGATAAGTCTGAAGGTGTGTTTAATTTGCAGGTGTGGCTATATATTGACATGAAAATTTAGAAGTCAAAAGAGACTGTCTTTAACTAACTCTCCTCATAAATCAAATATTCAAGTAAACTTAACTTCTTGGAGAGTAAGAAGAAAAACAAGAAATTGATTTGATAATTATGGTGGAAATGTGCTGTAACTGTTGGAAGATTTCACTCAGTGGGAAATAAATAATAAAGACAAAAAAGCCATAAAGAAAGTGGGATTGGGTTGGGGATTTCTTCAGCTGTCTCACTGATGTAATGGCTACTATGAGTGAACAAGTCATGCTTGTTTCAGTGTACTGTCCCTAGGGAGAATATAGGCCTCAAGGCAAGATAATCTTAAGGATCAGTTAGGAAACTGACAGTAGAACATCGCCTTCCTCATGGAATTAATAATGACGGTAGGATGCACACAGGAACCACAGAGAAGCACAGTTTTACTACACCGAGATAGTATATAGCAACATGAGGTCTTTTTCCTTTCCTATCCCAACATACCCAAATGTCAGTGATAAAAAGAAAGAACAAAATCAAGAAAAATACTGCTGGGTAGCCATGAACTGTGTGATTTGCACATTTCTAGGAACACAGGTGTTCTGTCCCTGACAGGTATACTTCTATATTCAAAAGACAGACAGCTAATGCTTGCTAATTTGCTGCATAAAACTGAAGAATACTGTACAGATAGAATTTTCCCCAGCCTAATTGCATGTCCAGTATTTTACTTTCTTGGTGACTTACAAGAGCTCCTGCCAGAAAAAAGCCTTTCGCAGGAACTCTTATCTGCCTTCTGAGTCATGATGACTCCAGTAGACAGTGTCTGCCAAGTGAACTTAATAAAATTTATAATTACCTCACTAATGAGTAAGGTCACCTTGTTACATATCAAATGCCAAAAATGCCAATAATATTGTATATAGACTTGCTCTCCAAGAATGAGAAATGGATCCACCTTCATGCTAAGTACTGGATGCCCCTGAAGTTTACTCCAAGGAAGCTGCATATATCTTGAGGGACAAAGATGCCACCATTTATGGTTTAAATAGCACGTACCATTTAATTTGCCATCATAGCCTGAATTTTCATCTATTTAAATGTTCCTAGAGTTCTTGACACAATCCTGTCCTCATTTAAATAATAGAAACAACTTAGGTTGAAAAGAAAACCTACATATTTTCAAATGACACCCATTTTCTTTTTCTTGCAAATTCACTTACTCAAGACAGTTTCCCAACCATCTCTAATCTTAAAATACATAGCAGTACTTTCAGCATACAACTTGTCTGTATTAATCTCTGCAATGGAGGCCTTCACAATACTGCTATATTTTATCTCCTTGTAAATTTTGACATTTATAGTTTTGCATATTCTCTTCTTTCCTGCCTTTTATTTGCTTGCACCATCTGCACTTTCACATAGCTTGGTCACAGCACTGTAAGGTTAAGAAAAAAAAGGATGTAACTTCCGATGGACAAAATATCATTGGGCTGTAGAGGGATGTGAAGAATACTCAGACTCTCAGTGTAAGTTTAAATTACTTCAAATGCCTTAAAAAGAAAAGACTGTTATTTCATTATTTTAGATAAACAAAAATCCTACAACCTGATTTCTTTTTTTCTTTCTATTACTACAAGAAATTTCAGAAACTCTTATTTATCCTTGCATATATTTGCTGAATGCTAAGTAACAACGAACTATTGTGAAAATGAAACATGTGGCACTTATCTTCTTTTTTTGTTGGTTGAAGTTGTCTATGATGACACCAATGAATAAGTTCAGGGTGAAAAATGATCCAAAGACAATGAAGGCCACAAAGTAAATGTACATGTACAGGTTTTCTTCATAAATGGGCTGTTTCCCTGCCTATGTAACACAGAAAAACAGCAAAGCATCACAATTAACAGTTAAGGCAAATCAAAGATTCCCAAGCAGGAAGAGAAGTTGCATCCAGATGGACAGGAGGTAAACCCAACTCTTTCGGAGCATACATTACATTTGCCTTATATGTGAAGTTGAAAATCTATTTAATGCAGATTTCTGTAATTGCACACATTGCAGGACTTGCCATTCCTTCCCTCTCTGTCTGTTCTCTTTGATGACATTTGACATTTCATGTAGGTCCTACTATATTTGACAGAAATACGCAAATCTCAAAAGCAATTCAGTTTATATAGACTATATGCAAATCAAGAGCTGGAAAGGAGAGATGCAAACAAATATCAAGATTAAAAGAAAAATAGGCAAAATTTGGCAAATTTGGTTTTTGAGATCATCAGAGTCCACAGCTCTGGATTAGCTTTTGCAGTGATACCTCTTGACTATTTGGGTTAATTCTGAAGACACAGGAAAAACTTATTTTCTGATCTGTACAATCTCAGACATAATTAACAGAAAACCACATCTCATTAGTTTGGATTTTTACAGAAGAATTATTAAATTAGTAATAATTTACATAGCTCTACAGCTATAATTTTTTTTACCTGTTAAAAATGTAAGCACTTTATAGGCATAGATTTATACAGAAAATTCATCAGGGCTTTACATTTATTTATTTATATTTTAGTTCATTTCAACTGCCATTCAACAAGCATTACATCAATCTTACATTTGTTTTCCCTCAGTAATTTTTTTTTACTTTGTAGATTTTATATTGCACTCACTTCTGTAGAATCAACTGCAGCATACATGATCTCCGTCCATCCTTTAAATGTCGCCTAAAAACAAAATTTGTTAATATTTTCTATCAAAGCTCCAGTTCTGAAAACATTGTAAATAAAACAGTGTCTTCTGCAATGTATTTGTATTTGTAACAATAAAGAGAATATTAAAAGTCTGGTAAGTTACAGGTGAAGCATACACAGGAAGTTCATTACTGTGGAATATTTCCCCCTAATTCTTAAAATACTGAATAAATTCTAAACTTCATGGAAATTCATATAAACTCTCTGAGATGAGCTGCAATCAATATCACCATAGCAGACAGACAGCAATTTATCTCCCAGGGAAATGTGATGTTCTGGTTGCCATCTGTAAAGCATTGCCATAGCAGGAATGGCACTGTGCTATTTGGCATCCCAGTAAAGCCGAGTCCCTGATGACAGGGTACAGGGAACCTACATCATCAGCTAGTCCACCTGCACAGAGATCTATGTCAAAATCTAGTTCAAATCCACTAGAAATCAGGAGCTCCAAGAAGAGACTGAGTGAAGCTGCCCAAGGACTCAATAGCTCATCAATCCTTTTCGTGTGTGCCAAGGTGTCCACAGTACGCCATGGTGTCCATGGGGGCCACAGACCACACACAGCTCTGTGCACCTTCCAGAGTCAGTACCCAGCCTGGGTACTGCTTCTCCTCCAGGCCCTCCCCTGCACAATCCAGCTCTCTGGCTCCCCTGTAACTGCATTATTGATGGAACCATTCTGAACTGCACCCTTCCTCTGCCCCAGCTGCAGCACATGCTGCTGACATCAGCTGTTCCCAAACACTGCTTGGTTCTCCTCAAGGTGTTATAATAAGGCTTTCAGTGCTAACTTTCTGACTACCAAAAAACTGGAGGACTTCTCCAGGAAAAAAAATCAGCCACCATCTCTTGGCATTCTTCACACAGAATAAGGAAATAGTCCTAGAAGAAACTAAAAGTTAAGTAAGTTGTCCCATGAAATCTTAAGAAAATAATGGAATCATAAAATGGTTTGGCTTACAAATGACCCTCAGAAATTATATAGTTTAAACCCTCTGCCATGGGCAGGGATGACTTTTACTACATCAAAAACTTCCAGTGATGAGCCATCCACATTCTCTGGGCAACCTGAATGTCTCAATGCATTATCACTAAAAAAATAAGTAAATCTTCCTTATATCCAATATAAACCTACCCTCTTTCAATTAAAAACTATTGCCATTTGTCTTCTCACTACAGGCCCTTAGAAAANATTTCAACTGCCATTCAACAAGCATTACATCAATCTTACATTTGTTTTCCCTCAGTAACTTTTTTTTACTTTGTAGATTTTATATTGCACTCACTTCTGTAGAATCAACTGCAGCATACATGATCTCCGTCCATCCTTTAAATGTCGCCTAAAAACAAAATTTGTTAATATTTTCTATCAAAGCTCCAGTTCTGAAAACATTGTAAATAAAACAGTGTCTTCTGCAATGTATTTGTATTTGTAACAATAAAGAGAATATTAAAAGTCTGGTAAGTTACAGGTGAAGCATACACAGGAAGTTCATTACTGTGGAATATTTCCCCCTAATTCTTAAAATACTGAATAAATTCTAAACTTCATGGAAATTCATATAAACTCTCTGAGATGAGCTGCAATCAATATCACCATAGCAGACAGACAGCAATTTATCTCCCAGGGAAATGTGATGTTCTGGTTGCCATCTGTAAAGCANAATGGAATCATAAAATGGTTTGGCTTACAAATGACCCTCAGAAATTATATAGTTTAAACCCTCTGCCATGGGCAGGGATGACTTTTACTACATCAAAAACTTCCAGTGATGAGCCATCCACATTCTCTGGGCAACCTGAATGTCTCAATGCATTATCACTAAAAAAATAAGTAAATCTTCCTTATATCCAATATAAACCTACCCTCTTTCAATTAAAAACTATTGCCATTTGTCTTCTCACTACAGGCCCTTAGAAAAATTTTCGCTCAGTCTTTCTCATAAGCCCTCCTTAAATATTGAAAGGACACTATAAGGTCTCCCTGGAGCCTTCTCCAGGCTGAACAACCCCAACTCTCTCAGCCTTTCTTCAAAGGGAAATTGTTCCAGTCCTCTGATCTTTTTCTTGGCTGTCTTCTGAACCTCTAAGAGGTCCATATCTTCTTGTTCTGATGAGGTCTCAT
Source organism: Illadopsis cleaveri (assembly GCA_013399915.1). NCBI lineage: Eukaryota > Metazoa > Chordata > Aves > Passeriformes > Timaliidae > Illadopsis > Illadopsis cleaveri. The sequence goes on from VXBB01009311.1 coordinate 1,152,411, forward strand.
GAGAATGGAATGTATAGGGAGAACCACCTCTCTATCTGTTGGCCCCATTTCTTATGGCCAGCCCAGGATATGATTTACTTTGCAGTCAAATCCTGTGCAATTACATGCAAATGCACATTTCCAGCTCATGTTAATTTTTTTCCCACCACTATTCCAAGACCACATCTGTGGGACTGACATCAATCCATTCATTTTCCAGTCTGTAGTGATACTGGGGATTGCCCTGAACCAGGGCAGGACCTTGCATGTTGTCTTGAACTGTGTGATGTTCATGGAGTTCAACCTTCAGCAGGCTGAGGTCCCTCTAAGCCTATCACAAAGCTCAGCTTGGTGTCATCGGCAAACTGCTGAGGGTGCACTCAATTCCATTAATGATGTCATTGATGGAGCTACTAGATAGTACTGGTCCCAAAGCAAATCCTTGAGAACTCCACTTGGTACTGGTTTCCTCTTGGACATTAAGCCATTCACTGTAAGTCTTTTGATACAGCCATTCAACCACTTCCTTATCCCTCTGGAGAGCCTTCATCAAACTTACTCTGGTGAGCTATGATAATGAGGGCATGAAAGGTCTGAATGATATATTTACTGCAATCAGTACAAAGGTGAACTGTAGGTGCAAGACATGCTACTAATGCTAAAAGCACGGCCACTCTAAGCTGGCAATTTATGCAATTGCCAGTACTATTTAGCTACTATCACTCCCTGAAGCAATCAGATGGCAGCCTGCTAGCACAGTACTAACTACTAAACTCTACCGGTTGGAAATTTTTAAAGACAGAATAATTACCAACTGCTTATGAGTACAAATAATTTCCCAGAAGCAATTTGTCAAATGAACCTGATTATGAATATATGTTTGTCTTATTGGCAGTTTAAGAAACTTTCTCTAAAAAACGCTCATGCCCAGAAATCTAGCACTCTTCTTGTTTGAAGATCAGGTAAGTCCTAGAAGGTATTTATGACAACCATGGTAAAAATATTAGTCAATGTGCCTTAACAGACAAAGAAAATGAAAGAAAATGAAACCTAGCTGCAGTTTTTAACCAGATATTTTATCTACATACTGTATTTCTGTAACACTTGAAAAGGTACTAACAGCTGGGTGCGAAGGAACTTTATATCCATCAGGTAAATATCAAATTTTCCTCCTCTCCCAAAAGAGGAAGAGAACGTATCACATTTTTACCATAAGCAACATTAATTAGCTCAATAGAACAAAACTCTAAAGTCAAATACATATCCATTTATTTATTTTAAAATAACATTGAAAATTATGGAATTAAATGATACTGCTGCTAACCTTAAAGCCGGAAAATTTATGCACTTACCACTTGAAGAAGAGAAAGATAACCAATTGCAACATTATCAAAGTTTACTTTCACATTTTTCCACCGAACATCTCCAGTGATCCTGTTCATTTCTTCACACATACTTTTATTGCTGACTTCCTCTGATAAGAATCTCAGATCACTTGTGGTGTTAACACAGTAATAGAACTTGCCAGCAAACAAATTTACTCCCATAATACTGAAAATTAGCCAGAAGGTAAGACAAACCAGAAGTACGTTCATAATGGATGGGATTGCTCCAGTAAGAGCATTAACAACCACCTAGTCAATAAACACAGAAAAAAAATTTAAAAAAACAACACAAGGGTTATTTTTTAGAAAATCTAGAAGATGATTTAATGTAAAACATTATATTACACTGAAGCAATGGAAATAGAAAAGGAATAATGCATGTCATATATCCAAACATGCTACTGTTGGCCTTGTTAACAGACATGCAGTTAAGTCTTCTTCCATGATTTTATAATTTGTCATATTTTTAAGGATTTTTTTTACACTTTTTTTTTTTTTCTTTTCCTTACCCTCATGCCTTCAAAGCGTGACAAAGCTCTTAGAGGTCTCAAAGCTCTTAATGTTCGGAGGGATTTAATTGCACCGAATTCTGAGAAACCAAGAGCAGTAGCTACTAAACTAACCAACGAGACCTAGAGGAAACAAAACAAAACAAAAGTACTTTTCTTTTTTAAGTAGCTTCAAAATAGAAATGCCTTGAGGGGTAAAATTTTGATCTGGATATTGGGAAAGAAATTCACAAGATCCCTAATCTTTCAGTGAAAATAAATTTAAAAAGAAAAAGAAAAGAAAAAAAAAATCTAATATTGCATGTAAATTTCAGAACAGTTTGAACAAAAACAGAGACACTGTTTTTGTACAGAGACACTAATTCTGAATACTCCTTAAATAGTAATAGATTTATTTATTACTGTTTAATTTTCTTTCTTTTTTACCAATGACTATTGTAATGAAAAAAATATTCCAAATTTAAGTTATCACAAGGTTCTGAAAACATACAGTCCGATTATTCGTAACATGAAAAGACTCTAAAATATGGCATCAACAAAGCTTGGCATTATGCAAAGGTGACAGAATCTATCTAGATGACTGCTGCTGATTTACCATTAATTATAAAATTGTCATAATTTTTCACTTAACACTTAAGGTATAATAAAGAAAAATCAGAATGCTATAGCATCCACAAAGACAGCAAATATACAAAAATTATACATTCAGACTTAATCAAAGATGGTCTTAACATTTTTTTCCTTTTGTATGCTGAGGTTATCTTGTCTTGGAAAATTTAAGCCTAGGGGAGAACCCTTATACTTGCTAAGTTCCCTGCAGGTCAGTACATCTGTCCTGGGAATATGCTGACTTTATACTTAGTGTAAGTATAAACCGGGAGATCACAACAGAAGAAATGGACAGGCATGAAAATAAAAAGCAGGAAACTGCATGTCCCAGAAAAGCCATATCACATGTTTTCTCATGTCACTGAGTTAGTCCATTTGCTAAGAATGGGGATTCACAGAAAAGAGAAGCCCAGGTAAATGAGGAAGACAAATAATAAACACTACTTGTGCCTTTCCCTCCAAAAAATCTACTTTAAAAAGAACATTAGGTAAGTTTAAATTCTACTGGTAGAGAACAAAGATTCTCTCCCAGATTCCAGATACCAACCAATCAACAGTTTTCTTTTGTTCATTTGTTGAACATCTTCACAAAAAGAAAGATATTCCTTTAAATGAACATATCATGCAATGTCACTAATTTAGTTTCTTTGGAGTGCAATATCAACATTAATTTTTAATGTTATTGTTGAAAAAAAATTCTCCCCTGCAGTTCTTTGTCAGTGCCTCATTAAGCCCACAACCAAATGCCCAACCCCACATGCTCACTTAAATTTCTCTTTCTTTTCTTGTGTCTGTGTCCTCCTTGCTCTCTATTGCCACATCCAGCAGACTGAAGTCAAATCAGTAAAAAGTGCTCCCTTACCAGCTGGAACCCCACACAGTAAAACACAGAACACATAGTGTCAATGGCAACACAAAGGCAGATTTAGTTACACTGGATAATTGCAGCAGGATCTTATTCACCAGCATGTAATTTTCTGTTCCTTTAAACCAAAATTATATTATTCACTGCATATATCTCTATCAGATGGAAGTTACATAAAACCACCTGCCTAAACAACAGAAACAGACTACTTAGAAAGCATGGTACTTACATCAACAATCAGGAAGTCCAGCCAGCACCAGGCATTAGTGAAGTAAGTCTGAAAACCATAGGCCACCCATTTTAGCACCATTTCCAGAATAAAGACATAAGTAAAGATTTTATCAGCATAGTCCAGCAGGACTTTTATAGTCTTGTGCCGTTCAATATATATATCTTCGAAAGCCTATAAAGAATGTGTTACATAAAAGTCAGATACTGAAAAGTCTTTGAAAATTACAAATTAAGCCAGAACAAAATGAAAACAGCAAAGTAAAATCACTGTCAACTCTAGATGTTTTACCCAGAAAAACCAAAATAACAGAAATTACAATTAGATACTTTCTGCATTTTAGAATTTCATTATTATCTGAAAATGGAATCACAATATAAATTCTGAGGTTGCCAAAAACGATTTTTAGAAATTTCAATAATAGTCAACACAGAATTATAAATTTTCAGCCTCAAAAGTCCAGCCAGGTTCTGCCAGAAGGCAGTCTCATTATTACATCAACTTCAATTAACAAAAGAGACCAGATATTATGTTGATGATCTCTAGTGAATGTCAGTCTTAGGTGCTGATGGCAAGGTTTTACTAGTGGAAGGCTGTAGATGTGGCCACTGTGAGAAGAGACCAGGGGACAGCTTTGTGCCAGCTCCACAATCCATCCTACACAGGAAACAGCCGAGCACAGCAACGAAGCTGACAGTGCCTCTGGGAAAACGTATTTAAGAAAGGGCAAAACACTGCATGGCAGTATAAGCACTGAAGGAAAAAAGTGAGAGAAACTACCCTGCACACACCAAGGTCAGAGAAGACGGAAGGCAAGTACGTGGTGCTTTAGGTGCTGGAGCTGAGACCAAGACAATATATAGCAAATCCTATGTCAATCAACAACCAAAATGAACCCACATATGTGAAGCACTAATGTCACTAAGAATATTATAAAGAAATTTGAGAATTCCTATGTAACAGTCCAGAAATACTGCAACTAAAACTGTAGCAAAATACTAAGAACATGATTAATTCGGTATCTGCTTTTGGGGACAATTTTCATTTGAAGTAGAATAATTGTATCATGCATACATTTCCTTTTTCATGATTTTTATAATTTCTTAAACAAAATTTTTAGCATAATCCTTTTTATGAACACACACATCACGCTGAATTCATCAAAATTTCAATGTAAATTAAACGTAGTACCCAAAATATTCTGGGAATTTAGTTCCAAGTTATCTTCAAAGACAACTTTGTGTTTTATTCCTAACGAATACTCATGTGTTAAAATATTAACTCTGACAAAACATTTTATAGGTACTGTTTTATGGGTGCAAGCTCTACTTACCAGAGCACCACTGCTGAGAAGAATCATGAAGACAATGAATGATTCAAACCAGTTGTGCTCTACTATCTTGTAACAGGTTTTTCGAAGGTTCCACCAGATTCTTCCTTGTGTGCTCTCCCTATTGCCTTTACAGCACTTAAACTTCTGTACACAGCCTAATAGCACAAAAATTAAGCAACTGTTATATGGTAGAATTTTCATTATCCTGAAAAATCTAATCTTTCTTAGTTAGCTCCTGTTTCATGAAGATCAAGTTACTTCATGCTACTCATGCTACTTATGTTTTCAATTTTATACTTTGGATATGGGAAAACTTGACTATACACTATTTTTTCTCTACTCTGATGCTACATCAAGCTTATTAGTAAAGGACAGTCATCTAATTGAGCTAATTTTCATTTACAAACACATTTAAAATATATATTATTCAGTTTATATACAGATAAAGAACATATGCAAATTGTCAGGGAGTAGAAACAAAGAGCATACATAGCAACTTTCACATGAACTTGTTGAAGAACACAGAAGCTGCTTCTTTTAAAAGAACTTTTGCCTTTTAGAAAAGGTTCAAATAAATCAGACATAGATACTATTTCTATTATGTTGAGGAACAACCGATGCTCCAAGGGCTGACTAAGGACACCTCTTTACATAAACAAATGTTTTAACAGGAGATTATAAAGGCTTTTCCAATGTGATATAGATTTGTGACAACTGTCCACAGAAATTTGCCTCACACTGAAGAGCTCCTTACTTTATCACAGGGCCTCAAGGCATTGTTAGCAATGAACCTCAGTATCTGCCTAGCCAAGAGTAGCCTCCTTAATTCTTTAAAACTTATTAATCACATAGAAACAAAACCAAGTTGACATGACCTTAAGAGGTTCCAAAGGCATTCTGGTTTTCCTGTTAAGTGTCATTAAGTTCATATGTTACAAATAAGTTACACTATATTTCATCATCTCGCATAAAACAGCTGCCACTGTGAAGAACATGAACTACCTTACCTTCAACCACTCAAAATGTTTACATTATGAACAAATAAATCTTATGCCCAAGAATGAATTGGTATCACATAACACAAGGATAATGAAGAATTGTAATATATTGTCAAATCGCTTGAGAAAGGTACATTTGTTTGTTGGATTTCTTTAATTAAGAACTTGCTATAGTCAATACAGCTGACAAACAATTTTGGTTTTATTCAGATGAGTAAAACAATACTTCAAAGGACAAAAGTCCTAGCCTAAATCAAAGACTTCTGCAAAACAGTAAATTAAAAAGCATGGACAGGATAGGAGAGCTAATCCTGGACCATATTTTGTTCTCAATTATTTTACTCATGATTTGAAAGGAAATTAAGATCTGTAACATCACAGAAAACCAGAAATTCTTTCCTACATAGTAAATTTCACTACTCCCCTAGAAGACATAGCTATACAGAAATAAAATAAAACAAACATTTAAGGACATGCAAGTTTTAACCCACAGTATATTTATACACCCTCCCCACCATTAACCATATAATGTCAACAAAGTAAGTTTATGGTTGGAGTCAAACTTTCCATTGAATGATGTTGGGTGATCTGAATCACACACTGGATTGCTTTCTTGCACTAGGAAGTGACCATGAATAATCACATGACTCCATTTTAAATTTCTCAGTGAAGTGAGCCTAGTGTAGGGTTTGATGTCGCAGATTTCACTACTGACAAAGTAATTTAAATCATCAGAATTACTGTCTGCTGAGAACAAGTTTATAGAATTGTGCCTGGTGATTATTTTAAAATACTATAAATGACCAAATACACACATATTGAACTTTACTTGAACAAACAGTACTTCACAGAGTCCAGTGTTGTATCTACAACAGGCAAAATTATCATACCCTAAGACTTGCTGAACTAGGATCCAGGACTGCTGTAGCAAATAGCCTCCTTGAACTGCCAATGTTTGTTGTAAACAAGCAAAATGTAATTGCTAGGCCAAAATTTTATTTCCATACCTTCTGTAAAGCAAGCCTGTAGTTCTGATGCTTTTTCTGACTCAGTCTCACTTTTTTCTTCTCCAAAGGCAGCTAAATTAACTGTACTTCCTTCTGATGAGCTGGAAAAATCTAGCTTCTGAAAATAAAATTCAATTATATTTTTACTTTATTAATATTTATATTTTTAGAAGTGTAATTCACTAAGCATGCAACACCATGTGCCAGTAATAAGAAGAACAATATTTTTCACCAGAAATGCAAAAAACCACCCACATATAGCAGTCAATGCTGTTGAAATGTGCATAAATCATCCGCTTTCTATCTAGAGATTGCAGAGCATGGAATTTCAGAATTTCTAGAAAGTTAACTGTTAGCAAGTTGATTTGCTGATATATATTCTATTTATTTTGCTTCCTACTATTACTTTTTTATACATTTCAACTGGCATTAATTTGCGTTCTTTTTTGCCAATGCACATATGTAGTACATTGTGCATTCTGAAACTACCCATTACTCTGGTACACATACCTGTACAGTCAACACCCAGAAATAATTTTGGGGGTTTTTAAAAAATAATTAATATTACATAATTCACATCAGTTAAATGATCCCCAAACATAAAAACAAACACATACACACACAAACCCCTCCATCCAATACAAGAATAAGCCTTAATATATTATTTTGTAATCTGCCTGTGTGTTGCAGAGATTTGGAGATTTTAATGGAAGATGTGGTGTTCTGTACACTTAAATTAAGTATGAGTACCAAACTAAATCAGAGTAGTTTTGATAACAGCATTCTCTGACATTTTACAATGTTATTATCAAGAAGTATAAACATCAGTGATGAAGTCACACAAGTAAATGTCTTAGGGAATGATGTAAGCAGGCTTTATAAAACAACCTTGGTTTTGTCAAATCAACATCATTTTTACTAATTTAGTTTGATTTTAATGATTAAGAGATATTTAAGAGATAAATGTACATAAGTTACTATCCAAGTTGTTTTTACACCTCAATTGTAAAATGTGAAAGGACAAGATTATTTTTGGTATTAAAAAATTTTTTATGTTTGTGAAAGAAGACAGACAATATGATAACAATAAGTAACCCAGTATTCTGCATTAACTTTTATTTTGAATAGTTTTGTTATATTGCCTACTTTGCTATTACTTTACAAACTGATTATCTGGAATAGAATCCCCATATCACTCATGTTTATGGTAAACAGGTCTTTTCTTTTTTAGCAACATAATTTCAAAATAGCAATATTCACAGCAAACAACTTTTCCTATCATTACTTCTACTGAACCCAGGGATAGCACAATATGCCCTCCACAATTCTATTATTATGCTGCTTTCATCATTCCATGACATAGCATATATATTGCAAAATGTTGCAGTGGTGGTGAGTAAAGTAAAATATTTAATTAAATAAGTCAAATTATTAGTTTTAAAATATATACTATTTAAGAATAAGAAATTTTGTGTCAAATTACTAATAAAAATTTAAAGCAATGTGAAGTACCTTGAGTAATTTGAACTGTAAGCTTAGTACACCATTTGAACAGATGACATTAATTCAAATGAAAGAATAAAAGATGAACAACCAACCACAAACACAAAAGGAACTGAAAAGAATCAATGTGTTTAGAACATGAAGTTATATATTTCATGGCAGAAGAACCAGAGATTAGAACTTTTCAAAATTATTTTTAATTACAAAAGGCAGTTTTCTTGACTCTAGAAATAAAACTAGAGATTCCATGAACTATTTTGATTTAAACCAGGTAGTCTGGTTTCCTCTTTCTTCCACAGATGGTGTAGAGTATAATCCTACTGCTTGAAGAGTTACAGATTTAATTAAACATTGGTTCTCATTTTTATGTGAGGGTCTCATACTTTTCACTAAGATGCATGTATCAAACAACAACAACATGAAAAGTGATCATAAAAATCAATATGCATAGAAGAGTTTCTCCCTCTAATTAAAAATTAGCAAACTAGTTTCTTTGCTATTTACAACAGAAGTCTTTCCAGGAGTCTAAACTCCAGGAAGAAAACTTTTAGGAAACACAGAAATGCTCATCGTTCAACTTCCAGGGCCCTTAGGTGCCGTTCAGTTTATTAAACAGAGGTAAGAAGGCCACACTGTATGTACACTAAGCACTAGATTAAATACATCAACTTAGAAAAAATTGGCACACATCTCTATTAAAAAAAAGCATTGCCTTATTATGCAGGGAAGATAGTGACAAAGCGACATCCAAATGAAAAAGATTAGTGTATATTTCAGTCAAATGATTGGAAGCTCCCAGTTTACTGGTTTGCATGCTGCTCTACGCTTGTCCAGACTCGTGCAAGCAGAAGCTTGAGTTAGGAGCAGTGTCACATAAAAATATCCATCAAATAAGACTCACTCCCTCATACCAGTGACCACTAGGATGGGATATTACCACATTCTACTTTTCCCTACCAAAGTGCCTTTTTGAAAATAGCTTCAAAAAATCCCTAGAAAGATATTTTTCCATTCCTTCTGAACAGTTTACCGTGCCCTCGGACACAAAAGAAAGACCTAAATACTTCCAATATTTAATACAGTGCAAAAGAATACATGGAATATAATGCAAGATTCCACAACAAAACCATACAAACAAAACTTGTATTTGCAATATCATTACGTCAGTGATCCCTAAATGGTAAAGAGCAGAACTGTCAAACCATTGAGAAGAGATCATCAGGAATAAGAAATGCATAGTTTGGTACAATTAAGCTAAATAAAAAACTTTTTGAGTTTTACGGTTCTAGAGTTTCTGAATTTAGAGGTTTGGGAGTGTAGTAGTTCCTGTTTTGTCTTTTTAAAAATTTTCTTAATTTTATCCTTATCTGAGTTTTCCTATATGATTTTTTTTTTGTTTGAACATCATTATTTATATAGTTTTAAACCATTCAGATTTATTTAGACACCTGCATAGCAATTTTGATTAATGTTTTATGTTTGTCTATAAAAATAAAGCAACTGGATTAAGTTCACTAAGAAACAATTACTTATGATGAAGAACAAAACTTACATAAATTATCTCTTACATAAATGATTCTCTATATTCCATACTTGCAGACATGTATAAACTTTATGACTAAAATATAACTAAATCATTACATCCATATTCAAAGGAACTATGCATATGTAAAAAAAAAATATATTTGATTGCTCCTAGGAGTGTATCTTTCATCCTGTATTTTAGCTTCTCTTATATGGGGAAACTGAAATGTGAATTACAAAAACGTCGTGAACAAATACAAAACAATTTATATCAAAGATATAAACATTTTAGCATACAAGTAACTGTATATATGTAATATTACAGAGGCATTGGTCAAATGAACGTGATCAGAAAATGTTCATAATTACACGACAGCTAAAAACATGGTACAACAGATGAACAGAAAACACCAAGTGAGGACAACCTTTCCATTGTCATAAAAACATAGGTTGTTAACCTCTTTTAATCTTGAAAAGTGTGGATGCTTAGTCATTCACTTAACAGTAATAAAAGTTACAAAGCATGCAGGTTATGCCACGGAAATAGTACAGAAAATACCAGAGATGTAACAAGGAGAGAAGAACATGTTGGTGTTGCCCTGAGTCATGCTGTGATGTGAGTCATGGGACTCAGAGCGGCTGAGCATGTTCCCACTACATTGCAACATATGGGGAAAAAGGTATTGTAGCTGAGAAGCATGCAGGCCAATCAATCTCAGAAGTGATCAAATATGTATGATTTGTTTAGGTAACCTGTATAAACATGCTGACACGTTGCTCTGCCTGGTTTAAAAGCACCAGTCTTGACTGATCCAGCTTGATTTTACTCCTGTGAGAAGAACGGTACGCAATGAAATTAAAATATGGTACCCTTGAGGCTGTTTGAGTACTGGAAACAGAAGCGTGGATTCCTTCTTACTTAAAATATGTTTTCTAGATATGTCACACATTTGCAAAACATAACATTTTTAGGTGTGGATTAGAGCTTTAAGCATATTCAAATATATAATGGAAGAGGTAAGATCAGCTGAACACCTGTAGTTCATAGATGTAATATTGGACTTAGGCCTGAATATAAATAACACCCCACAAACAAAAAACCAAACCACCACCAAAAATTCCTTCACCCTCAAATCCTCTTCCTCCTCCAGAAAAAAAAAAAAAAATTAAAAAAAAAAAG
>VXBB01009311.1:1163590-1188168 GCA_013399915.1 Illadopsis cleaveri
CCTCCTCCAGAAAAAAAAAAAAAAAATTAAAAAAAAAAGGCCCAAAAAAAAAAGGCATACAGACATACAGATACACCAATGGTATGTGTATTTCAGCTTTAGGTATCCTTTAAGTGGTATTAACTAAACATTTAAAATAACAGAAATATATTTCTCTTTGCATTTCATTTTCAAGGTTATTCCTGGTCTTCACTAGATGCTAAATAAGAGACATCTAGGTCCTCTTTTTCAGAAAAAGCTGCAGGCAAAACCAAAAGTAAACCATACCATGTCAAACACAGAAACTTCTGCATAAGAAATTTTTTCCAGCATATTTAAAATATTTAACTGAATGATTTAAAAAAAAAAATCAAATAGTTTTAGGTGCATTATGGATTGTAGCAGACACAGCAATGAAAAACAAAACCTCACGCTTAGCTGTAAACATATAAGTTCCTCAGTTTGTCTTCTGGTATAAATCTGATCTCACTTCTTAGCAATAACTTGTCAAGGATTTATCAAATAATGTAGCTATGTAACAACTCCAACATCAACTGCTCCATTTAAAGGGGAAGTCTGAAAGAAAGAGCTGAACTAATGTGCAAGATGAAAGACAATTTCCCTACTGACTTTGAACAATTGTACATGAAATCAGGGTGGGGGGTCGTGTTAGTTGATGTATCTCCTGTGGTTGCCAATTCTCAGGCAGTTTTTCATATCTGAGCAAGTCAAAATTGATACTAGGCAACAGTATCTTATAAGCAGCTAGTGCTTATCTATCATCTTAAATATCAGAGGTAAGAAGGCACAGATTTTGTCACTCAATTCTAAAATATAAAATACCGAAGAATAGGTGTCTTCAATTAAAGGCTAATTTCCAGGCAAGTGGTAGATTTAAATTACCTGGATTCATTAAATATTCCTTCCACAAAATCAAATTTCATTAAAACACTAAGAAATCCAGTATCCTTCAGTCAGATTAATAATACGCAAAAGTTGTAGTAGCTATTCAGCAAATATTATAGCTTCATTACATAGAGCAGTTAATATTTTAAAAACGCTACTAATACTATTTGCTTTGCTTTAAAGAAGCCTGTTAAGTAATCTATGGTCTTCTCAACTGAGTGGTCAATGTAGTATCTGCAGTAACACAGTCTCCAAAAAGTAGATGGAACAAATCAAGGATCAGGAAACAAGCTACTGAAATAACAAAAGTAAGTGTAACACTGAACAGTGTACTCTGCAATAAAAAACACCTAAAGAGTACCTTGTTACACCTTTCTATATTTAATTTCACTACACTTGGCTGGAAAGAACTTATTTTCTAAACTTTCAAAGTAATACTGGCAAATTAACTGCCAGTTCAAAACAACACATCTGAAAACCTAAAAAGCCCACAACCAATCAAAAATGTCTCAGATTCATCAACTGAATGCCCAAAAACCAACCACAACCACCCCCCTCCGCCCCGCCCCAAAAAAAACCCAACCCAAAACAATCCAGACAAAGCAATTCAAACTGGAGCACAGCTGTCTGCATAAGCGATGATATTCTATTTATGTCCTCATGTCTTCAGGTGCCAGAGGTGGTGATACCAGACACAGTCTGCTCAAGTCACAGACTGCAATCTGAATTTTTAGTGTCTTTCAAAATCCTGCCGAAATCCATGATTTCGCTTTTCCCCTCAGACTGAAGCTGCTGACAAATGACTACAGTCCTAGAGCTGACCGAGTTTAAAATCAGGCAGTTGTCTTAGAAGTGACTGGTTTAAAACTCCCCAAAACAAGTAAGAAATTAGTATTCTTTCATTCAGTATTTTTTCCCTGAGTATTTAGTTGATACGTTCACCTTATAATAGAAACACTGGTCCCTTGGCTTTCCCCCATCATTTTGATTTCAGAACATGAAAATTCTTGTTACTGCTTTCATTAGTCTGAGTCAGCACCTTTGTTAAGTTTATCCAGTAAAATTAATGCTAATTTTCCTAACAGAGTATTAATATTCTTTATTAATATCTTCTCTAATATTTTTAAATAGCAGTTTACTTACATTCATAGTTCACAGAAACATTACAATTATAAAAAACCCCCAGTCTTTCGACACTGTTTAGTCTGTACATATATACTAATTTCTCTATCCAACTAACAATTTGGTAAAGTTTGCTTTTGAAACATCTTTATAAATGGGTTCACATAAATTTATACAGTTCTTCCAGGACTTCCTACTCTCTCAAACTCCACTTTCCCACTTCAGATTATTCACTCTCTGTACAGTCCAAGAATCTTGAGTTACAATTGCTTTGCATTTCCAAGCAGGAAGAATTACACTATGAAACGAGACTGTATAATTTGATCATCCAAAATATAAAATACTTAAAATTTTACCTCCTTGTTTTCATCCAAATCTGAGTCACTGCTAAACTCTTCTGTATTCAGATGTTCAAAATCAGACTCTCCAACAGCTATTGGTACTGTGACAGTAAGGCTTGGGTTGTTTATGAATGATGTATAATCATTACCACCTATAACAGCGGCCATTCCATTTTCATTTTTGCCACAGTTCATATCTATCCTTAGTTCAGTGACAGTAGAGTTGGAAATGCAATGGTTTCTCTCATCACTCAATTGATCTGTTGCTGTTCTTTGATTTACAGCAGCTTGTTTTCTCACACAACACTTTCGGACACATTCACCTGCTCTTTTCTTCACATAATCTATTCCCTTCTGAATTCTTGCAACAGCAATCTGCAAGTTGTTCATTTCATTATCTTCTGTAACAGTAAGGTTGTCTGAACTAAATGAACTCAGCAGCAAGGCCAGAAAAAGATTCAATACCTAATTAAAAAAAAAAAAAATTAAATAACTAAATAAAAAAAAAAAAAAAAAAAAAGGCAAAGACAACAGAGGTGATTTTTTTTCCTTTTTTCATTCACATGCTTCTTATGAACCATGTTCTCATTTACAGTATACGATTCTGAAAGTACACAGTAAATAAAATGCGAATGCAATTTAAGCACAATATCTTCCCTATACTCAACAAAGGGGATTTTGTGACTTTACATTGTTTATGTTTGTAGAAGGTCAGAAATTAATGATTCTTTGATACTGTCTGAACAGATTCAACATGTTTACTTTTCTGGCAAATAGCAGCATTTTGATCTGTGCAGAAAACGCATTTTCTACGGGCTGGTCTAAACTCACACAAATATTTTTTTGTATGTGACATAAAAAAATGATGAATGCACTCTGTCTTTTAACCCTCAAGCCATCCTTTTCTCACAGCAAGAAAAAACATAAAACATATATGAGTTATAAAATCCCAGAGGTTACCAGGAACTCAAATGCCAAAGCAGCAGAGCACCAGCTCTTAAAACATTCAAATCAGCTCTTCTATCAGTTTGGAAGATAAGGTAAGATTAAAAAAATCCATTGGGAACACAGAAAGACATATGGATAAAACAGCCCTAAACATACAGCAGGGATGTCTGCTCACGTAAAAAGTCTTCCTAGAGCTATGGAATAAAATCAGAATATAATAAACACTGTGGAAATATTCACATAGGTGGATACTTCATTGCACAAAGTTCAATCTTGTGGTTTAGAAAAATACTTACGGAGTTTAATCAAACAACTTCACAGTTCTCTTCATTATTAGACAATAGATTTATAGAAAATCCTGAAGCAAGTGGCTGTGCAACTAGGAGCAGTGCTGGCTTGGTTTAAAGATACTTACCTTATACCTCTGAGAAATTTTATTCCTAAAGAATGCTTCCAGGGCAGCTAATTTAAAATCTCTTCTGCTACTGACAGTTGTTTAAAGCAGAGATGAAAAATAACAGAGGGAATGAGAAAAGCAGAGCAATAGGCAGAGCAATGAATGTCTTAAATACTGGCAAGTTAAAAAATATAAAAGATTTTTAAAAAGAAATTTATACAAGCTAGTGCCAATCTGACACTTTCCTCTGAAAAAGAAAAAAGCAGATATAACACAGGCCATGTCAGTAGTATCTGTAGAAAGCCCTTATGAAATAGGAAGCAAAAAAGTGAAGAAGCAAAAGAAAACCTGAAGTAATTGAAGCTGGGTTTTTTTCTGCATGACAACTTCCTTCTAATTCAAGTTTCCTTACTCCATTTGTGTCAAATGCTGGCTGTAGAGCAAGCAGGTCTCAAAACGGCATACATTTCAGAGTCTTAAGAATGCAACAGCAGACATTTAGACAGGAGAGATCAGAAAAAGTTTTAAAAAAAGGCCTGATAACCTGCCTATGTATGACTGGAAGCAATGACTAAATTGGTTAGGGAGAATAGGCCCTGTAATATCCTCTTCAGAAAATAGGAAACTTCTACCCTGGAAGCACAACACTGGGAGTGCCTTTGCTCTTCTCTCCCTCTTTAGGTAACTAGGAGTAGTCCACAATACCCTGAACACTGGGTGCTGCACAATCTCATCCACATCCTCTGAACTGCACTCTGGACCCTGAGGGGGGTCATCCTCCAAGCTGAGGACTCTAGAGAGGATCAGAAATCTAACAAACAGAAAACTCTATTTCAAAACCCACGCTCATAACAAATCCGACATAATAAAAATCATATTTAAAAATCATATTAATTATACTTTTATAATTAATTACTGGTTCTCTTACCTTTCATACTCTAAATTAATTGCAAAATTATTTCAGTTACATACCACCAGGTTTCCAATCACCATGACCATCATGAAGACTGTAAGGCACATGGCTTGGCCAGCAACCTCCATGCAGTCCCACATGGTTTCTATCCATTCTCCACATAACACTCGGAATACAATCAGGAAAGAGTGGAAAAAGTCATACATGTGCCAGCGAGGAAGTTCACAGTCACTGGAGATCTTGCAGACACATTCCTTGTAGCTTTTCCCAAACAGCTGCATCCCAACCACAGCAAAAATGAAGACAATGATGGCCAGCACCAGGGTCAGATTGCCCAGAGCCCCCACGGAGTTGCCAATAATCTTAATCAGCATATTTAGGGTTGGCCAAGATTTTGCCAATTTGAAAACTCGCAACTGGAAAAAAAATACACAAGCATTATTTGCAGTAGTTATAAAAATGCTATAGACATGACAGAGTATTATAAACTAGTGACTCTCAGCAATAGTAAAAATAAGAAACTTTAACATGATACCAACAACCATAACTTTCATAGCATTCATGAAACCCACACTTTTAAAACATAATAAATTTTAGACTTTGTCCTCTTTTTTCCTAGGGTTTTGTTTGTTTGTGAGGCCTGTTTAGCGTATCTATTTTTTTCCACATGAAAGAAACAGAACACTGGTTCTATTTGTTCAGACAGTGGATTCTGAACACTTTATACACCTTGGGCATTACATGTAGAAACAAATTAAATAAAAATATATTTCTAATAAAATAAAGATTTATTTTTTTTTGCTAAGGGGAAAAGAAAAACCAATCTTCTTAAAATTTACTAAACCCATGAATTTTATAATTCTTACATTTTAAAATAACACCTCTACCCTTCTTGCTATTTCCAGATATGAAAGCCAACAAGACTACAAATGTTTTCGACTTCTCAATATACACTAAACAAATTGTACATTTCACTGAGCTTTATCCTTCCTGTTTAAACAACTATAATAAAATCACAGCTCTTTCCCTTGAAAGAATATTTGCTTCTGAACAATTAAATGGCACATAGTATTCAATGATAAATAATTTTTAAAACATACCTGCAGAGATATCCTGTGTCACTTACTAAAAAGTATACCTAATGCTAAAAGGTGTCTTATTTATATGAATAGAGTTGAAGTAAAAACATAATTTATTAATTAATGCAGATGTATTATTTACCAATCTGAATGATCGGAGAACGGATAATCCATCCACATTTGACAAAAAAAGCTCCACCAAACTAAGAGTAACTATAAAACTATCAAAAATATTCCAGCCAACTTGGAAATAATTGAAAGGATGCATGGCAATTATCTTGAGAACCATTTCTGCTGCAAAAATTCCAGTAAAAACCTGAAGAAAAAAAATTTATTGTTAGTTTATGGATGAATATGAAAAAGTCGAACCAGTAGGTATGTAACAACTGAAAAAGTAATATCCCTCTTACGGCAGAATGTCACCAAGTAAAATTATCACAAGCTGAACCCCACAAAGAAGGTAAGTGGCAAAATCAAAATGAGCTGTAGCATAAACAGGTAATGTCAGTTAAAGCTAAGATACATTTAGTGTCTACTGAAGAATAAGCTATTCCTAACAGGCCACCAATTTGCTCCTTATATCTGCCATCCATCTAATTAAAGGGACTTTTCCCCAGCAAGAAAATACACTTGCTCTTGTCAAAATGGAAGCTGCTTTAACAAAGGTGTGTGTGAAAACATGAACTGGTCATACATTGGAGTCATATACTATTAATGAAGTCTACATAAGAACTCACAAGTAAGCTTATCTTCTCTGACTGCCAAAAAAATTCAAATGTGCCAAGGTTTGCGTTTGAAGTAAAACTCCTTTCTGACTCTGAATGCCTCTGATATCTTCTGAAGCAGAAGGCAAAAACATCTCTGAAATAAATTCATTGTATTTACTGTAGTTGTATGATCACAAATATCTATAAAAGTGCATAAATTACTATCTTTCATGAGAAAGATGAAAAAGAGTTCAAAAAAATCAGGACCATTTTACAGTCCTTAAAATGTAGAGCTCCAGAGTACAAAAAGGAAAAAAGCAACTGCTGAAACTACACCAGTGTCATAGAGGCATATTGGCTGACTGGGAGCACACACAAATTCTTGGCATGAAGGAACACTTATGCTCACACATACTAAACGACTCCATTACATAGGAAAGGTAGAAATGGGAGTTTCCTGGGTAAAACACAGACACAATCACAAGACAGCCTCCTGAAACAGCTACTGATCCTCATCTATTTGTCTTCCCTATCTTTTCCTCAAAAACATCCTACATATATTTTAAACAGCAGCATGAGATGTTTATCTGGTGAAAACACTGAACTCTATCAGAACTGGCTAAAAATATCAGCATACAATTGTTGATACATTAACTCCGTACTTAAGTCTGAGTACGTTACCAATGTGTACTAGAATTTCACATATTCTAATAACCAAATGGTTTTATTAATTTTCTACATCATAATCACCAGAATAACCCCTTAAAATAAGTACAGGCTAAGAAGTATAACATACTTGTATTATTGCTGTTATAAACCAAACAAAGCTACCTCACCAAATCCGACACACAGACTGCGTCTGCTAAGGAACAAAACCCTGCTGTATCAACAGACACTCTTAGAATAAGTCACACATTCTTTGCCTTCCAAATTGTTATGGTTCAATCAAATAAATGGTCTTCAAGGAAATACAAAATCAACACACAGAAACGGCGGTGAAAAATAATAATCCAAAATAGCATTCAGCTCTTTTTGTGTCATCAATGGTACCTACACTAAAAAGAATCTAATTTGGTTCCTACTTGTTTTTGTAATACTAAACAAAAGCATGTCAGATTTCTTTCAGTTTCATGTAATTCAAACTCTGGCTTTCAGAAATGCTATTGAAGAAGTTGTAATACAGAAATCAAACTTGAAGATACAACACCTCTCAAATACTTTTATGTACGACATATTCCAAATGGTATTTTTAGACTATTTTTAGTACAATTAAACCTTTAATGTTTATTTTACAGGATGACAATAAAAACAATAAAAGCAATTCTATTCCAAAGAGAAACCAGGTTCCAACTGTATAAAATGTTATAGTTTGAAGGACTTACCAGGTTTCCTATTTTAAGTACAGCCTCAAAATGTTCAGTCATTGGATAATGTTCCATGGCCATAAACAGTGTGTTTAAAACTATGCAAACAGTGACAGCCAGATCAACAAATGGATCCATTACAACGAATTCAACTAGACTCTTTACTTTTAACCAGGGCTCACAACAGTCCCAAATTAAGAAAGTGTGGGCAAATTTATCCCAGCAAGGTGGACATTTTTGTCTGGATCCTTCAAGTTCTGCAGAAAAAGAGAAATTTATAATGAACAAGTTTTGGAGAAAATGAAGATAATTTTTTATCTGCTTTTT
This sequence comes from Illadopsis cleaveri, assembly GCA_013399915.1. Classification (NCBI taxonomy): domain Eukaryota; kingdom Metazoa; phylum Chordata; class Aves; order Passeriformes; family Timaliidae; genus Illadopsis; species Illadopsis cleaveri. The sequence goes on from VXBB01009311.1 coordinate 1,171,674, forward strand.
CAGGCTTTAATCTTTATACCTGGAACCACTAACGACACTTGGAGGAACAACTTCAGATTTCCAGGAACTTAATTTATTGTTTCTGACACAAAAAGTTTTAGCAGACTAGATGAAAAATCTCAAGTGTTCTAAGAAAATAATTTAAAAACTTGTCTATTTTTAATGACATGCGGTCTTGTGTGAAAAGCCATAAAAACTATGCTTAGGATTAGGGATCTTTTTCCAGTAAAACGTTATTGAAAAGTCCTCTTAAATCTCTAAGTACTTATTTTCAGGAAAAAAACCCAAACATTAATTTTAGACTGAATAGGGTTTTGAAAATTATTCAAGCTTTTTTCATGATTTTCACTAGTAGTCGTTCCACTGTTGCAAGGAATCCTTGTACAAATTTTCTTCTCCTTATTAACTAAAGGCTGGACTTTAATTTTCTCTAATATTTTTATGGTAGAATTAGTCCAAAATATAACACAAGGCATTTCTTCCAATGACTCCATTGCTAAGCATGAATAACTAGCATAAAACACATACACATTACCTATTTTAATTAGAATAAGTTTTTTACATCAGCTTGCTTATAAGATTCCTTCCCTTCTTTTTTCACTATGTACATGCATTGTTTTTCCTGTTATACAGTTTATGTATTTGCAATGGCTACATATTTTTTTCTCTTTTGTATTTGCATGGTGATATAATACCTCAAGTCTAAGACTATATGAAGAAAGTTCAAGTATCTACAGTCATAACACACCTTCCATTCTATTTGTGATAACATCAGCTAGACTCATGGCCCTTTCCCTTAAATCGGGATCCTCCAGCAACTCCACTGGTATTTGATACGAACTTGTACGTCTGTTTTTTATTTCTATGTCTGTGGCAGTGCTCTAAAAAAAACCAAAAAAATCCAAAAAAAGGTGTGTAAATTAAATTCAACTTCAGAAATTCTATCATGCTTTTTAAATTACTATTTTCAATATATACTTTCTAATACTATTAATACTTATAAAACATTAAGAAAAACATTTGGATACTTAGTTCCCATATTTCCACTGCATTATACTCAAATAACATTACTGCACTTCAGACACCAAGAAATTTTTGGTGGGCTACAACCAAGTAAACAAATCAAAACCCACAGAACTTGTGTAAAAAAAATTCCCAGTTCCATACTTTCTCTACCAATATTTCCATTCTAAACGAGTTCATTCACAAGATATTTTTAATAAGTGATTAATGGCTGGAAGATTCTGCAGCAACAACTATTCCATAAAAGTAAGTTTTAAAGATCAGTTTTGATCTCTACACCCATTCAAAATTCATTTAAATTATATTTTCTAAATTGAATTGTTATCAACTCTGATTTATTTTACGAATTTCAACTGAAGAAATAGCGTGGGTCTGATTTAATTGATCAAAAAAAATATACTTGTTTTACATGATTTTATTTTTAAAAATGAAAACTGTGTTATAACTATAGTATTGAGCACACCTCAGTTATGAAGATGTTTTGAATGCATAAGGATGGGTAGATTTTTTTTTAATACACTAAATAAATGCATGAAAATAAAAGTATAATAAACCGCAAGAAGATTATAACTGCAAGGCATCTGGCTGATAACTGCAAGGAAACTAGCTGATGTACTTTCAGGTGCTGTGACCCATACAGAAATTACTGTTTCAGTAAAATAACATTTTTAGGAAAAAACATGCAGATGTCTCTGCTCCATTCCTGAAGCAGACTGAGTAAAAAGGAAAAACCAAGAATTAAAATGTTTTGCTGGCTTGGGGTTTTTGTTTTTTTTTAAATTATATCCTGATTCTAGGCAGTGAGAAACTCTTTAAAACCCAGGAGGAAAAAATGCTTTCAGAATTTTTAAAATGTCAACATAACCTTAAAGACTATGCTATATTTGCACAATACCAAATGTATGAACACGGGAGAAAAGCAGAATGAGCACATTACTGACAGAGAATAAGAGGAGGCTAAAATCATAAAGAAAAAAAATTTAAATAATCTAATAATGTACAGGAAGCTTAAGAGTTGAACGTCTTATTTCAGGCTCTAGAACAGATTTAGCAATGGAACATTACTAATCGAAGTCATTAAGCAGATGTATGCATATCCTTGCTTTGCAGGTATGTAAAACCTTACTACTTTGTTCTCTTTCATGCTACAGCGTCTCACTTTTAACTGAATCACTTCAAACCCATTTCATTACAGTAAGATCTGCAAAAGCATTCACAACTTCCTGTCCATTTTCAAAGCAATAATTTCATTGAAACACTGTCTACGCAACAAAGAAAAGGCCATGAAACCTGGAGTAATTTATAACTTTCTTACATTGCCATCAATCGTTGGTTTATCTATTATCACCTCTGGCAGAAGTTGTCCAGCAGGGGACAACAGACCTGAAGGTCCATCCACCAAGGAAACCACTCCATTGGAATCCACAGTGCTGTGCATCTTCCCATTTACTGGGAAGACTGTCAGCCTTCTGGATGACCTACTGGCCTGGCTAATGTTACTGCTGCGCCGCTCGCCGTGTCTGCGCGGCAAAAACAGAGAACCTCTTCTGCTCGAATTGTCCTCAAACGTGCTGTGCTCATCGTCTGCAAAGTCATTTTCTGATCCTTTCTCTCTTCCATAGTCTCTAAAACTGAAAAGACTTGTTCTGCTACTAGGCCTGGGAGAAAACAGGGAGCCATGAACACTCAGCAAAGACTGCAAAGGAAACAAAAAATGACAGTCTGAAGATTATAACCATACAAAATTCATGTCTGTGTATAAGAAAAACAATAATAATTTATATTCCCCAGGAATTTGTCAGTGTTATCTTTAATACACTGCCTCAGGCTGATTTCAAAGATCCATTACAGATGAAAGTCAACTAAATGGGTAAATTTACAATTTACAGTGCACCAAAACAATAACTGGAGATAAAAAAACTAACACGTATAAGGCCATAGTAGTTCCAGTCTCTGCTTTAAAGAGAAAAACTAAGATTTCCATAAACTCCAATGATCCACACAGATCATGCAAAAAGTTAAAAGGTATCATCACCTTTAGTCTTCTAAATTTATGTTATACTTAAATTTTCCTTTTATGAATTAAGAAGGCATTCCTATTTCAGATCAACTAGGAAAATGCAATGCTGCTGTGCATGTTAAGGTCCCAAATAATAAAATGACAGAGAACAAAACACTTTTTTAAGGTGCACTCTAGAAAATAATACTAACAGTAGTTGGTATTTAAGAGAATGCTACACAATTTTTCCTTTGTTGCCTTACACTGCAAAATTGCAGTGAGGTTTGTTGGATATGACAGTAATTTCATAAATTCCAAAAATGGCAATTGCATTACTCACAGTACCTGGTGGGGTGACGTTAATGGCTTCCCATAAGTTAGTCTGTTTCCATCAAAAGAAAAACGGAAACCTTTCCTTTTGATACTGCCATCTGATTCAGATTTTGGAAGCTTTTCATCCTTCATGTCATCCTCTTCTCCAGAGAGCTCTCTCTGCCTTCTTTTCTTCCTTCTATTTCTTCTTTCTTTGGCACTTTTTGAGCTAACCTTGGATGCATCTGAAGAACTATCTGAGGGTGCAGCATTCCCACTTTCACAGCTGTACTCAGTCATCTCTACTGCAGCTGCTGCTATTGCCTGCCACAGCAATTATTTAACAAGATGCTTTACAAATCACACCATTTTTAAAGACAGATATAGCCCTTTTTCCTAAGATTTGTATCAAATTACTTCTAGTAAACAGCATGGTTGGATTTGTGCAAAACTACAAATGAAATTCCGCAGTATGAATGGAATTTGGAGTTCTACTTTGCATCTGTATCATGGAGACAGCCCACATCTTCTACAGCCATCAAGTTCATTAGAAAATATTTGAAAATTAATAAATTTATTAATTAGAGTGAATGCAAAAGCAAACAAAAGAGATAAACAGGGTCACACTTCAGTCTGTATTAATTTAGTAAACTAATCCTAACTTTTATTTTAAGTAGCTTCCTTAAGCTACTTTTAGTCTTTGATTCACTGGCAGCAGCACAGGTAGCAAAAATGAATCAGAAACTAATAGATGAAAATACTTTGTAGTCCAATCAAGGCTTGAAAAGTATTGAAATTATTTCTAAGATGAGAATTTGGAAAATGATCATGACAGTTTACTAGATACTACCCCAAGACAAAAGAGATTTATTTAAAACCATTATTCTGATTTGGAGACTACTCATTGTTCTCAGTTCAGAAATTCATTAACACTTTAGGTATTATATATTTAAAAAGCAATAAAGAAGCATAGAAAAAACAGTCTAAAGTACTTGTGGGGTATGTTAAAGAATGGACTTTTTTTTAATATGTGAATTTAATTATTGGTTCTTTTAACAAATAGCATGCAAAGGAACACACAAAGGTCCAGACTCTTGTTAGAAAATACCTGAGCTGCTTCTTGCTGCTTCCGCAATTGTTCAAGCTTCAGCTTAAAGTCTGCCTCCCTCTGCTCTGCTTCAACAATAGTTGCCTGATTTTGTTCTTCATAGGCCATGGCAACCACAGCCAAAATCAAGTTAATCAAATAGAAGGAACCCAGAAAAATGACCACAACAAAAAATATCATGTATGATTTGCCAACAGCTCGTAGGGTCTATAGGAGGAGAAGAGAAATCAACCAGCTGGCAAAGAAATGCATAAGTTTTGCAGTTCATAAGCATTAAAGACTTTGAAAACTAATACTTAGTTGGTTTTCCTTCTGTAGTAAAATAATACAAGTTTTCTGAATTACAAAGTAATCAAAAAAAAAAAAAAAGGAGCATTCTTGTACGTGAAAACCATGCCTAAGGATTATACTGCTTTGCAACAAACCTATTTAATGCCTAATAATATTGAAAAGTATGTGGGATCAGTTATTTATGTAAGTCACATATCACAGGTTGGAGGCTTACTATGCATTAGCATGCTTTCCCTTTGAAATAAGCCAATGAATTAAAAATGGCACAATTGATTAGATAATTAGAAGATAGTATTTATTATAATTAAAATATTCACACACACCCTATAATGAAAAGCTACTGTAGAAAAGTTAATTTGTATCAAGACATGCATTCTAAGTTATAAAAACTAGGATTAAGAACACTGAAATTAAGGCTCAGGTTTTGCTGTCATTGTTTTTTTTACAATTTAAACTCAATATTTTTTTGAAAATAGCATGAGGTGCAAAATGAAACATACACTGTAAAATTAAATTAAGGATCAAAAAACGCTTCATGTGCCTCTTCAGAAATCATGTGAGATTCTGTACAAAGTGCCCATGTCTGCTTAGTTTTGTAACTGAATTTGCTTTCTTTCATAAATTTTAATAGCTAACAAGAGCAATGGTATGTAATACAAATAAGAATGGTCTTTCCATGATTGATTTGGGGCCAGTAATATACTAACCACAATTTTTAAAATACACTCACCAACTGATAAAGGTTTTCCCAATAGTCCTGTGTCATCAGTCGAAACAGTGACAAGAAAGCCCAACTGAATGTGTCAAAGCTGGTATATCCATAGTCGGGGTTTCTACCAGCTTTCACACAGATAAACTCTTCTGGGCATTTACTAGGGAGAGGGAAAAAAAAGAAAAGAAAAAGAGGCAAAACAATACATACACAAATTTCAAATAAAATTTCTTTTTTTAAATTATTGTTTCTTGATCTTCTTATGAAGCTTCATCTGTGGAGGGTGCTTCTATTTATGGCTTAAAACAATTAAAAAATTAGTGAGGAAATGAGAAGTCTGTTCTTTAAAGAATAATCCAGAGAGAGCAAAAAAGTAATGACAACATTTCCTTCTATCTCCTTTCACAATTTTAAACAAAATAAAATTTATTATCAACAGTTTGATATTACCTCTGCAGATAACTCCTATATGAAAACAATACATATACTTAACACAGAGATTTCAATAAGTGGATACTTCCATGCAGAAAAAACCCAGCCAGCATACATATTTTCTGCTGAACTTTGTCTGTCAGGGAGGTTAGCTACCAGATTTCCTGGTTTCTTCAAATCTATGAGCCTAGTTAGGAAATTCCACTGATTTGTCAAGAGCAAATAACCAGCATAGGGATACTTTTATCTCATGAAACTTTCCATACTGGTTTTGAGAGTAGGTGATGCAATCTTGATATCAAGTGTAAGCATACTGTTTCAATTAGGACAGACTTCTTTTCATGTATGTATGTATATTTGATGTGCATTTATACATGTACACAAAATAATCTCATAGTTACATATATAAGTTAAATGTTTACAAAAATAGTTTGAGTATGTGTATTTTAAAGCTATTACCACCCAAAACCAAGGGATGGACTGGTAAGTCACAAGCATACACAATAGCCTTTTTTTGTTACAAAAAATTGTCAAACAAAGAGAGCAAGACACTGCCATGCACGCAGCTGCCAGACAGAGGAAGCCTAAAGATGTCTTCACAAAATCTGGTCATAAGTGAAATTTTCTAGTTACATATGAGCTTTTAAAAAAAATTTCCAGCAAAGTATTTTGTCATTTAACATTTTTACTCATTCAAGCGTATAGCTACTAGGAACCATGACCATGCTATTATTGACTGTGACGTTAGGTAACTAAATTACCTTTTTAAACTTTAGATTGATATTTTTTACATGTTGTTTAGACAGATAGTATGTCATTTTCAGTGTATCTTACCCTGCATCAGAGCTATTGCCACAAAGCAGAAAATCTTTTGCTCCTTCTCGGCGATAGAAATGACCTAAAGAAAAAAAAAAAAGTAACATGTTTACAAATGAAAGCAGTTTTGTTTGGGTTTATTTTGGTGAGGATGAACCTATTCAAGTCATCTTGTTTTGAATGCTCATAATGTCCCATTAATGTTTTCCCAACAGTGGGTTCAAATACTGGTAGAATCATAGAATGTCTTGTGTTGGAAGTGACCTCAAAGATCATCAGCTTCCAAAACCCCTGCCAGGGGCAGGAATGCCACTAATAGATCGGGCCCCCATGCAACCTAGCCTTGAACACTTCCAGGGACGGGGCATCCACAACCTCTCTGGGTAACAAAATAAAGACATATTGCAAAAATAAAATCCTAGAACAATGATTAGTACATCAATTGCTTATTCTTTTCTTGAGTCACTGCACACTGAATACCCTTCCAAAACAGGTAAGAGATAGAAAAGACAAAATTTAAAATTCCTCTTATTCAGTAAGTAGATTGAAATCAGACAAAGGCTATCTCCTTTAAAATGGAACATTTATAATGGCTTTCTGGCAGTTTTGAAGTCAGAGCAACATTAACTTCCAATTTAATTGTTTTTTATCTTTATTCTGCAGTATAAAACAGTTATCTTGTGATTGTGTGTTGGTTTATATACAAAAATTTCAGCAAGTTACAACAGTATTTCTTACTTTCTTCGTTAATGTATGCTGTCCAGCCAAATTCTGTACCATTAAAGTATGGAACTACATATTTTTCAAAGGCTGTTGAATTTTCTGTTGGCCAGAATAGGCATTTATTCTTCAAGTTGCCCATGAACAGCTGCAGTCCTATCAATGCAAATACACTCAGGCAAAACACAGTCAGGATCATCACATCTGAGAGCTTCTTCACAGACTGAATTAAGGCCCCAACAATAGTCTTCAAGCCTGCAAATAAAGGCAGATTTTTATTATAATATTAAATATTTAATTAACTAAAATGCAATGTAAACGTCTCCAACATACTATTAAATACCATGCACAGCTTCAAAAAAAAAAACAAACCAAAAACAGTCTTAAAGCATTTTCCAAAGGAAAAGTTACCACTAAGTTTCATCATTCCTGAAAAATAATTTGGAAATATGAATGGGAACAAATGGCATACATTTCAAGGCACCTGCTCTTCAAATCAAGAGCTTTCAATTCATGCTCTTTATACATGTACACTACATCTAAAGAAAATAGTTAATTTTATTTTCTTTTTGATGCCTCTTGCTCCAAACCTTTGCCAGTATTCTATTCCAATACACAGCATTGGTTCTATAACAGCAAACAAAAAGAGACCACAATTTTATTTCAGTAGCAATTTCAATGCCTGCATTCTAATGCATCATCTTATGTTGGAAGTGGAGTTTGGTGAAGATAGGCATCATAAGCTAATAACTATACCACACAATTCCCATGCTACTCATTATTATGAGTAATAATCCCTGAATTCCTCTTTCAGGGATTCAATTTCTACAAAACATTAAAATTTTCAATCCCCAATTTCTTTCATAAATACATATGAGTAACATTCACATTAAAAAGACTTAATTTTGATCCTTAATGTGGGAGAGAAAATTTGACATCATAAAATGGAGGAATATAGAGGCTATGTAAATGAGTTCTTCATGCAATTGACTATTAAACCCTGAGGCTGACTGTTTTAAAGAATTAGAAAAGGAAATGAAATTGAAATTAAGACAAAAACCTGTATGCTTCTGTTAAAAACATCAGTTCAGGTTCTGTGCAGTTTCAGTTAGCCTCAGTGTTTAACCTTGCTCTCACCTGGAATGACTGATATTGTTTTCAAAACTCGGAGAACTCTGAATGTTCTCAATGCTGAGACATTGCCCAGGTCCACAAACTCTGTCACATATCTGTAATAGGGGAGTTCACACACAAACACAATGACAGCACACACAAAATTAAACAGAGGTGATGTAGAGTGTCTACTATTTTACACAGTAACTTCTTACCTGGACTTACAGAAATAGTTTTCAAAGCCCTCAATACTCTGAAAGTTCGAAGAGCTGAAACATTGCCTAGGTTTACAAATTCTGTTACATACCTGTAGGATTAAATCACAATTACTCAGAATTGAGGTAGAGCTTATACTACTTACCTGGACCTGAAATCCAGAAATCCTTTTTTTCTTTTTTTTTTAAGGAATAAGTTTTGAGAGACTTGCATTCATATTTTCCTGTCTCAATTAAGTTTTCCCTAAGAAATTCACCCTTAAGATTTTCCATTAACTGCAAATTTAAAATGAAACCTATAGACCTGCTTTTGTTTTTAAAATCCTATTTTAAATTGATTCTTCAGTGGTATCTTTTGTACTGTGGAATAGTCCACTAATTCTGCTATGTTCTACATTAGTGTGAAATATTCAAGCGGAAAAACTTGAAACACAATTCAGTCACCATTAATTTCATATGAACTAATATATGCCAAACAAACTATTACAGGTTCAAAAAAATATTCTGTTATTTTACTTTTAAAAAAATTATATACTTACGCAAAGGAAATGACAACAAAATCAAGCCAGTTCCAGGGGTCACGAAGGCAGGTAAAATCATTTATACAGAAGCCTCTTGCAAGGACTTTTACTAGAAATTCAGAAGTATAAATCCCAGTGAAAGTGTGCCTATGAGAACACATCCAAGCAGAAGTTAAAGATTGCTGTGTTGTTCAGTGATACATCATGAGCATAGAGGAAAATAACTCAAACCCAGTAATTAGTACATGCACTGAACAGCAGTTATAAACTCACATAAACAATGACTGTTTCCCCACCATTCTTTTGTGAGATAATAGGATTATACTTTTTTATTTTGTCTGAAATATATTTCTGCAGTTTTTAGCACATGAAATTTTTTAATTTCAGCAGTAATAATAATAATCATGAATAACACAAAAAAAATATTGTTCAAATAACATTTGAGCATGGTTGCCATATCAGAAATAAAGTCCATGGGTAAGTAAAACCTAGTATTTACTGAAGGTACTTGATGGCTGACCAGGTAGACTTAAGAATGATAAACAATAATCCTCAGCAGAGGTATTTTCTTTAAAGAGTGGGTGTGTCCCATAATTAGATTTTGCTGTACGAAGGTGTTTCAGAGGGGCTATAGAAAGTATCTTCCACACTGAAAAACAGTAGTTTTGGGTTCAATGATCATTTTCTTTTTTCTTTTTTTAATGATAAAAAAACAGCTGAAGAGGGAGAATGCATGAAAACATTGTTTGTACGAGCATTCTAAGGAAAAATATTTATCAGTATTTTGTTCAGAGAAAAAGGTTTACAGTGTCACAGCCTCTTTCCTTCAAAGAGCTTGCAGGACTGTGCTGATTTGGGTTGCAGCTAGCATCAGACTCCAAACAGGAAAAAGGAGAATACTGGTATTACACAAGTAAGTAAAACTGCATGGTTTAGCTCTTAATTTGCTTTTCAGTTTTAAAGCATTTTAAAAATTATTAGCCTATTTAAATATACTTACTCTACATACTTCGCCCATTCTGGAAGATTCCTCCGTGTCATAACTACACAATTTGCCAAAATAGTGAGCATAATGAACTTGTTGAATAATGTTGAACATAGTTAAGGAAAATACTCCTTTTAAAAGTAAAATTTGCATAACATAAAATAAGAGGAAGTGACCAGGACATAAAATACTGACAACATATATAATACAAATCAGTTTACTATCACTAGCAATATCATAAATAATGCAAAGATATTTCACAAGAATTACGGTTATACACCTATCACAGAATCATTTAGATTGGGAAAGACTGTTGAGGTCAAAAAGTCCAACTTGTCCAACTTTTGACTCTTCACTTGTCAACTAGACCATGCGCTACCTGCCACATCCAGTCATTTCCTGAACACCTCCAGGGATATTGACTCTACCACTTCCCTAGGCAGTCCATTCCAATGCTCAACAACCTTTTTTGTGAAGAAATTCCTCCTGATGTCCAACCTGAACTTCCTGTGGTGCAGCTTGAGGCCATTTCCTCTTGTCCTGCTGCTGCTGGTTACCTGGGAAAAGAGCCTGCCCCCCCTAGCTATACTCTCCTTCCAGGGAGTTTTAGAGAGCAATAAGGTTCCTCTGAGTCTCCTCCAAGCTAAACACCCCCAGCTCCCCTCAAGCTGCTCCTCATAGCACTCATGTTCTAGACTCTTCATTAACTTTGCCACTCCTCTCTGGACACACTCCAGCACCTCAATGTCCTTCCTGAATTGAGGGACCCAGAACTTGAGGTGTGACCTCACCAGTGCTGAGTACAGGGGACCACCATTGTCCTGGTCCTGCTGGTCACACTGTTTCTGATACAGGCCAGGATGTCNCACACTCTTTCTGATACAGGCCAGGATGTCTCTGGCCTTCTTGGCTACCTGGGCACACACTGGCTCATGTTCAGCTGCTGTCAATGTCACCAGGTCCTTTTCCACTGGGCCACTTTCCAGTCACTCTGCCCCAAGCCTGCAGCACTGCATGCAGCTGTTGTGGGCAGTGGGTAGGACGCAGCATTTGGTCATGTTGAACCTCATGCTCTTGGTCTGCCCCATGGATCCAGCCTGTCCAGGTCTCTCTACAGGGCTTTCCTACCCTCCAGCAGATCAACATTCCCACACAACTTGGTGATATCCCCAAACTTACCAAGGGTACACTCACTCCCTTCATTTAGATCACCCATAAAGATGTTAGAAAAGGTTGGGTTCAATACGGCACCTTAGGGAACTCCACTAATGAATTATCTTCTTCTGAACTTAATCAGCAGGTTAAGTGACTAATCTTAGCTCAGACTGATTTTGAAAGAATTAAAGGCAGGAACACATTCAAGCACTAAATCAAAATTCCTAGTGTTAACATTAGTAATATTAATCTGTAACAATTTTTAACAAACCAGCTGAAAAGGATATGAATGAACCAAAATCTTAATAGCTAGTCTTCTAGTGATATTGAAAGGAGAAAAAAGGTACAAGGCAGGTGTGGCACTGAACCTGTAGATTGTCTTTGCTTTATCCAGTACTATAAATGTCTTTAAAAAATAGACAAAAAGGGAAGGGGGGTAGTGGGGTTAGAAATTAAGGATCCATTTTATTAACCTTGCCATAATAGAGGCTGCTGACACACATCTCAGTAGCCCAATTTATTTTCAGTAGAATTATGGAAGGAAGTAACAGATTCTAAATGTTCACATGAGCAATGAAAATGCTACATCATGCATTTTTTGTCTCTGCGCTCCTTAAAATCTGCATTTCAGATTTCATTTTCTAGTATTAAGTAATTACATTAAAACTATAATTAAAAATGTGACTTTTTTCATTTAAGTAATGCAGCTCTTTTACTTGCATTTCAGAACAAAGTTGGCAATGCAAAATAAAGCACCTAAGTAACCATTTTTGGGACTTCACAAGGAACTATTTAACCATTTCAGCATGTTAAAACTCCTTTTGGGATGAGACATTCTTGACTTTTAAAATTCTCGCCTTTACTGCCTTTATTGTGCAGCTGTCATTAATACCATCAGTGTAACCATTTTTGATTTTGAATAGAAGACACAAAGAAAATATCATCTAATGAAACCTTAATTCAATCTACATTTAATGACTATTCTCCCAAAATCTAATATCCAGAAATAAGCAGGTTATAACACTGAATAATTCTATTTTCCAGCAACATTTTACCATAAAACAAATGGGTCATTTGTCAATAGTGTTTCTGAAGTTAAGAGAACAAAAACTAAAATAACAAAAAAATCTATATTTGATTATTAGTCTTCTACATTTTATACTAGAAAAAACACTGCTTTAATTAGGCTGCTTATTTCAGAAATAATACAGGTCTTTGGTTAAATTCTTATCTTGCAAGATACTAATTGTTGATCATACAGTAATTAATTTCAAGAACCCATTCTACGCTTTTAATTCAACAAGCATTTTAATGATTACACAACAAAATAATCACTTGCTGCTTATTTTGTACTGCCTTTTAATGTAAACTCAGTTTTGTTTTCTTGACATCATTTAACTTCACATGCCTATATAAAAATAACTTTTCTTCATCTGTACCTGCCAAAGTAAACACCTTGCTCTTTTCTTCTTTTTTAATATCTATAAATGAAACTGAATCACTATATATCAATTTCGATTTTGTCTTCAGGTCTATATTGGGCCTATAACATCGACCTAATACCAAAACCCAAAGATTGGTTTAGTTTTTGCACCTTTTATTTTTTTATTTTGTAAAACAAAAAAGTTTTATGGTATTTTCAGGAATGTTTGACAGTGATTGTTCTGTCATATGGCTGAATGAGTACTTTGTCTAAAGACTTCTGTAATGAACCAGATCTCAGGTATCATGTTTCTTAAAAAAACCCAGAGAGTCGCCAGAGATGGGAAGTTTTCAAATGGTTTAGCATTAAATCAGATCTGAAGAGATTACAGGACATTTAATACTAAAATACCATAACATTAGAAATTAAAAGAAAAGTGCAAATTTTTTTTTTTAAAAAGCAACTGAAGGAAGAGTTATAGAAGGAAGAGTTAAGTCTTTATAGTGAAATCAACATAATTAACATGATAGCACCTACTGCATAATACTTTCAAACAGTTCTTCTGACCAACTCCTCAGCAGAACATTTATCAGGTTATAGTTAAACAGGAGTGCTCTAATTACATTCTTAATACAAAACACTTACTTTTTTATTGATGTAATATGGGTCTAGGTCCTCCAGGGGTTCAGACACCATTCCTGGAGGAATATCACCATAAATAAATGGCAGTGTCTTTCCTGCCTCTAAGTCATTATTTGGCTCTGGGTGATTTTCTTCATGACCAGCATCATCTGTAGGCTCATCTTGGTCACAAGGAAATTTTTCATCAGCAATACGTTTTTCAATAGCTGCAAGAGATTCTTCCGTGAAATGGAAGAAGCTGTCAGGTCCTGGTGGTACCAGCATGGCACGTGCCATCTTTTCATTCTGCAAATTTTAAATGTTTTTTGTCTCTTGTGCAAGAAGATCCTAGGAGGGCATGTAGGAAAAAGAAAGAAGAAACAGGAGGTCGCACCACCAACAAAATCCCCAAATAAAAGCTTCTGGCATAGTCAGCATCTGCCTCTTTTCTCTTTATAAAGCCCTGTAGCAAGAAGTACTTCAATTAACAGTCAGATATTTAATAGAAAATTAGCTACTCATGGCAAAGAGATAGAAATTAACAAGTAAAGAAAAACATAATGAAAGAAAAAAAGAGATCAATCAAATTTTCTTACAGTTTCTCAACTCAGCTTAATGCCTCACAACAAAAAAAGGAAAAACATTCTCACTTTCCCTAGCCTAACATTAAGTTACCTTATTGTGAAAAAGTCAAAAATGTTTTAGAACAGCTAAGTACTGCCGTCAATGGTCACAACCTCAAAATAGGGATTTATACATTTTTGGCACACCACCTTAAAACCATTCGCACTTATGTTCCAAAAGTAGAAAGAAAAAACATGCTATTTTTATTACTCTCAATTTCTGACAGCAACATTACTCCATCTGGTGGCTTATACTATGGTTGCCAAACTAATGTTTATATTATATTATTAGGTACTATACAAGAACATCGTATTTTTAAGCCATATTCACAGGCAGAAGGCAACTGGCTTGAAGTTTAGTCTTTCTGATTCATATCTACTTGATTTTCAACTGTAACTTGGATGGCACTATCTCCATAATTAAGGAAGTTAGGATGGATGAAGTGTTTTAGATTTATACAAAATGCACAGCATAATCAAAATTTCAGCACTCTCTTTGAGACCAAGGTTATTTTCAAAATTCTTAAAAATAGTAAAGTCATTAAATTACAACAACCATTAATCATTTCTTCCTAGGTTATATTTTCCACAGTGAGTGTACAGTTAACATCTAAGAGTGCAGAATAAACTAATTTTTTTTAACAGACACAAAACGGAATCCAGTCCCATTTGTTCACAGTCATTAAGTGTTGTGACCTTTGTCAACACTACATTGTGGTGAGTTGACCTTGGCTGGCTGTTCTCCCACTCACACTCCACAAAAGGAACTGCACAGGGGAGAATGAAGTGAAAAAGCCCAGGTATTAAAATAAAGACAAGCAGATCATTTACAAATTACTGTCATGGGCAAAACAGACTCACTCAGGGAAAAATAATTTATTGCCAATTAAAACAGAAATGGAAGGTAAAAACCATAAATCCTAAAAGAAAAATCCCTTTGCCTCTTTGTTACAGGCTCAACTTGACTGTTTCACTCTCAACTCCTGCATCTCCTCCCTCCCCAAGAGGCATGGGGAAGGTGGGGTCAGATCATTGCAGTTCTTCATTGCCACTCCTTCCTCCAGTTTTTCCCTTGCTCCAGCATATGTCCCTCACGCAGGCTGTGAAGCTTCAGGACATGGTTGCTCCACCGTGGGCTTTGCACATGCCTCTCCCTCAAGGAATATTCACTTTCTCCAGTGCAGAGTCCCCCAGAGGGTGCAGGTTGGGTATCTGCTCTGGCAGTCTCCTCTGTGGACTGCAGGGAAATACCTGCTCTAACATGGCCTGTCCCACAGGCTTCCAGGGAATTTCTGCTCCAGCACCTGCAGCCCTCCTTCCACTCCTGCTCCCCTGACCTTGGAGTCAGAGCTGTTTCTCACACACGCTCACGGAGTGTTCCTCACACTGACCTGTGGCGTTTTGCTCTTTTCCAGAAGTATTTTCCCTGAGGCATTGCCATCCTGGCTGAGCTGTGCCAAGGGCCACCCTGGGCTCTCCACACGGATCCTGTCTAGCAGCCCCCCAGCCCTGAAACACCACGACCACTGCTCAGAGTGACCACAGGCCTCGCTGTCATGAGGAAAAAACTTAAAGCAGATTTAGGCTCCTGCCACCACAAAAGCCACAGAGTGAGCCCATTCTCCTGATCCCAGTGTGTGTGCAGTGAGGATGCACTGGAAAGGAAAAATACTGATGGCAGACTTTTTCATGAAACGTAACAGCTGCAAAGTCAAATGACCCATGACACAGTGAATCCCAGATAGCTGCCTCGTCTATGTCAACTTTTAGGTCAGCTTAATGCTAGTTGAGGAAAATTTCTATTTTTAACAATTTTACAGCAGGAACTAAATTGCCATGGACAGACAATCCATCATGCAAGCAAGCCATCTCTTCTTCAAAATTAGTCAGTTGAGGTTATGGGCAGGCTTCAAATCCCTGCTTTTTCAGCTGAGCCACAACAGGCCTCAAGCCTTTGGCATATACCCCAATAGTCTCAAAAAGAGAGGGGCTCTTTATGCTGACTAGTATAGAGGTGAGAAATTTCCTAATAAATAATTATAGAAATCAGACATTCTTCATGGCAGCTGTTAAGCACTTTAAGAAAACACAGGTTTTTTTCTATGGAAAAGAAAGCCTGAGAATGCCAAGTCTTTCCTTATTTATTTAAAAATGCCTAATCTCATCTGTTCCATCCTAAAGTGATTCACCATTTTCAAATGCAAGATTTGATCGTTGTTTAGCCTTTTGGGGCAAAATCCTTAGCACCAGTGAACCTGAAGATCTGCCCAGTCATATCTGGACTGAGAATCAGCTGTGTCTCAAAAGGTACTTTTCCTTCAGAAGCTGAATAGCACCTATGGCTCTAAATACCCAGGTGTGGGAGTCCAGGACATTCCTCTGGTTGCCCTGGATGGTCACAGACCTCGGTAAAGGGGTCTGGAACC
>VXBB01009311.1:1188218-1199884 GCA_013399915.1 Illadopsis cleaveri
GACTCCGTTTTATTCTCACGCCAGACTCAAAACCTTCAAAGGGCTGAGGGCAAGAAAGCACCACTTGAACTAGCCCACCACAAACCACCACCTGGATCTCGGGTGAGAAAAAAGCCCTAAAAACCCGACACCCAGGAAACCTTCAGCAGCAAAAACAGAGAGATCTGTCTTCCAAAGAACACCAGGATCTTTCTCCATGAGCTTCATTTTTACCTAAGACCTAAGGTAACACAAGTATTATTTGGTATCTTTAGGTCATTTATTTAGTTTACAACTTTGGATTTGGGTTTTTTATAAAATGGAGGGGTAGGCTTCATTTATAAGCTGAAAATTCACACAAATTTCCTTAGTGCAAGCATCTGAGTCTATACATTTTTTTTTTTTTAAAGTCAAGGGAAGTTCTTACTAGTAGGGGCTTTCTCCTACACCAAGGTGATAGCAGTATTAACTTAAGTAGTATGTTTTCCCCCCCAAAAAAAAAAGTCTGTAACATAAAGGAATGACTTTTTATATACCAATACTACATGTATTGTAACAGATGTTGAGGACAGCACTTGTAATACAATTTGTATTTCATGACTGATACAAACAGTTAATGCCATTATAAGTAGTCCATACACAGTCAGTTATTATCTAAAATGGTTAGATGGTTGCACAAAGTCTTTTAGAGTTTAAAGAGACAAGAAAGTAAGATCTACAGCTATCAGACCAACTTCCACCTTATAACCAAATTAAACAGCAGCTGTACATATGGTGCTGCCCTGTCACATGAATGTTGCTCTTCACAGGCTGAATAAAAATACAGGTTTTTCAGCATATCTGCACACCACTGACCAGACCACCATGCCTATGAACGAGTAGGACAGCAGCAGTCTAAGAAACAACTAGGCAACTTTGTGTTTCAATGATTATCTTCAGAAACTAGCATGTCAACAACAAAAACCAACCAAACAAAAAAAAAAGGGAGATACTGGACAAGAATGCAAATATATACCATAACATTCAGCTAGTCTTTTAGAGGATGTTCTCATTGCTTGGATAAAGAGTCTACAAAACTTAAAAAATAGTTTTCTGGTCAAATGTTAGGCATATAGACTTGGAAAGTGCCAAACGTGATGTCCACAGAAAGTACTTGTTATCAAACGTGCTTGAAAACGTCACTAACCGTTTGTCTGTCTATGCATTTTGGCTAAATTTACTCTTTAGAGGTCTATAATGCTTAAAACTAAAAGTTCATGACTGTTCATTGTACTAAATAACACTATGGCCTTATGGCAGTTTTTCTGAGTTATTGCAGTTGTTACCAGAATGAAAACTAATCTTTCTGCTTGCATGTTCATATTCACTGGTTTATTCAGCAAGGCTGAAGTGGTACCCTTAGGGCTGAGATGAACTCCAGCACTTCTCTCTGGAGACACCACAGCCAATGACTGCAGCACAATTCTCAGTGTTAACACAAAACAAGAAAAAAGTTGTTTTCCACTACATGACAAATCTCTTCAGTGAATGCCTTATGCTAGCAGCCTACTCACAGCCCATGCTTGGAAAAAAACCCACACCTATTAAACCCTTCTTGAATTACAGTTCAGTGACTGTTTCCTTGTCATGACTTTTTTAAAGTACTGCAAATATATAAATGTTGTAACACTGTGGAACAAATTGATGCTGCTTATACTGTTATCTCATGGAAATCACTTTATCCAAGACAGAAATGGAATTAAAAAAAAAAAAAAAAAGATAAAGCCAGATGGATTGCTTTAACGACTTAAATATGCCTCTTTTCTGCAATTTTGACGGCGTTTCTATTATGAACTAAGAGGTAATAACAATCAAACCAGAAGGCAATATTTAATGTGAATCCTGAAGAAACTGTTACCCTTCCATCCAAAAAATCCCACAAAGGTGCTTCTGAAAACCCAACATTAAAAAATCAACCATCAGTAAATAACAAAACCCAACACATAAATCCCATTTGCTCAGCTTACTGTTAAGAAATAGGCTTCTAATCTTTTCTGGCTATGTTGTGCATGTAAGCCTGATAGGAGACTGTCCATCAAGCAGGACAGAAAATTCAAATTACAAATGAAGAATTTCAGAAAACTGCTGTATACCAAAGACCCTGTAGTAGCACAATACTAGGAGGAAACTCCTGGGGCAGAAATGAGACTGTTAACAACCTGAGACTAATGTTCACATAAATATATTCTTATGGAGTATGGTTGAGTGAGCAAGAATAATTTTTAAAGGATCTTTTGGAAAATATTTTTAATACCTATACAAAGAAAAGCATCAGGGCAATTTATATTAAGTTTGAGGCTTTAAGCTTGAGTCCACTGGGCTATGGAAAAAAGCATGAATATATAGTTTTTATTGTTTCCATATATATATATATAATGTGTGTGTATATATATATAAATATATATATATTTGTTTCTATATTTCTTATAATATTTGCAAAAATAATAGTCAAGCTTAAACCCAAACCAGTCAGCAACAAACCCTCAATACTGACAAAATGTTTCCCTAACATATTTTCATCTTAACATTTTTCAGAGGCAGAACAACACATCTGCTCTTCCTATTATATATTCTACATAATGTTGAATTCATCATTCAACATAATGATGAATTTTTACAGTATTGATTCCAATGTTCTCTCTGCTATGGTATATTGCATAGTGTTATTTGAGTAAATTGAATAAAGCTTTCAGTGTACTAAAGAAGCCATACTACTGAAATTACTATGTCTCAAAAAAACTAAGTCCCACATGTATGAAATTTCATTGAAAATGAGAAGCTACCATCATGACAGTGAGGTAAAGATGTTCAGTGAATTTCATTTAGGCAAGTGATCAAATCTGACGAGTCATAAGCAAATTTACAGATATTTTCTTTGCTACGCTCTTTTTTTGTGCATTTCTTTATATAAAAAAAGAAAGTGTTTTTTTCCACTAATATTTAATTCTACTTCATACATGAAGACTTACTCTATTAATGAATACATTTCCATTGAGCAGTGATGAAGCCTTCAGTTTCTACAGAAAATAAGCTGGGTTTATTACTGCTACGTCAATTCCACAATTCTGTGACTGTCTGCAAAACAAGCAGGAGGCTATAAGGCAAATCCAGAAAATTCTTTGGACAGTGGTTTAATCGAGAAAGTATCTGCTCCTAAACATCAATAAGAACTAAAAGGTTTCTGAATTATTTATTGCTTTGAGACTGAATAGATTAGACCCATGCCACATTTCACCCCTGATACTTCTCAACAACAAATTATGCCAATGCAATAGCACTAAGTGGGACAGCTGATTTTTAAGAAAATATTTTACCATGTCATTCTTTTGTCTGTAAGTAATTTCATTCTCTATAGCTTTTCCATGAAAATAATTTTTAAAACCAAAATAAATGCTTATGGAAGACAAAATGCATTTCTGTTCAGTTTAATGGATTCTACTCCTTATATGAAACTTGCCTTAAATGACCTGTATCCATTCCAAAGGTATTCTAAACCAGCTATTTTCAATTCAATAGCCTCTGATTTCAATTTATGAGCTTATGGTAATACAAAGAAGGCATAAAAAAATATTAACATTGCAGGAATTAAAAATGTTTAAAAGATAAAGGATGCTACAGCTGACCTTAAAAAAGAAGAATTCTCTAATATAAACCCATTTTTAGAATCTTCAACCACTTAAAGACAGATCAGTTTGGCTTTCCTTTGTGTCAGAAAACGCATTCATTGGGTGCAGGTCTAGGAAATTCAGTCCTCACAAACAAGCAATTCAATCCCCATGTATCAGGCCACAATCTTGGAAAAGAGCCAACACATAGAAAAAAAAACCCTGTAAGAGTTTTTTACTACTGGCAAGGCATGGAAGAACTGTGAAAAACATGATACATTACCAGAAATATGATACACACATATTTTTATTCTAGCAAGTATGATATGTCTGTTATTTGCATGACTACTTGGACATTTTTCCAGCCCAGAGAAACACTGCTCAAAACACCAAGACCCTGCTTCTAGTTAGGCCCAAATAAGTCATGTAGCCAACTCCCTACATAATAAGCCTAATTTAAAGCTTCCTCAGCCTGTTAACTCCTTTTACAATCTAAAGGCAAGTTTATATCAGATTTGCTCCTACACTAAGGTTGTTTTTCACTTCAATAGCCCATCAGTCCTTCTTACTTTCATGTATTTGTAGTAAAAATACTTCTCTCAGAATTTTCATCTGGTGACATGAATTCAGCAAATCTTTTCTGTGAGTCACGTAAATGATACCAGTCATTGAAACTCAGTTTTACATTTTTTATGTTTCTGTTATGTTGTGGGGGTGATTTGTTTTTGTAAATCCTGGTGTTCAGTCTTGCAAGGTTTCATTATCCATGTGTTGGGTTTTTTCCTCCTCATTTCTCCAGATTTCTTCTTCAATTTTCTGCTGTTATTTATGTGTCATTTAACAAATTTAATACAAAACAAGACTTTATGTAGTTTCCATCACAAAGCCCTGATAATATGTGCTTGGTGACCTTTGCTCCAAAACACTTTTTTTATGATACTATCACCAAAGATGATAGTATAAGTTAATTACATTATGATCTTTATCTTTATAAGTCTGGATAATCTTTCTGTATAAATTCATAGAAAAGACAACCATAAAATCTTTCAAATATTACTTCTAGCTGTGGATTGAAATGAGTGTGTCTCTAACTCCTTGTTTTGATGCTTAAAAGACAAACAGAAAAAAGGAATATCTCAATGGATACTACATAATAACAATGTAGCTGCTTAGAGATTAAGCTATTAAACAATACTCTCTATACATATTTTCAAATAATCATGGTACTTGTGCAGTATTTATTTTCCTTGCATTCCTTAGCTGAAAGAGAGCATGAAGGAAGGGCAGCCATCACAAATGGTAAGTTTATTTTCTTCACAGAGAGTCCTTATTGCCCAATAATCGTCAGTTACAAAACAGACTACACCACTTAAACCCATTTTAGCTATTTGAACTCCTTAGGATGTAACAGCTAGATTCCCAAAATTTTAGTTCTGGGAACAAGGAAAGAAATTGAGAGCCTCTTTCATTTTTTTGTAGCTAGGTGCTAGAATTTTCTCAGGGAATCCATTGCTGGACCATTAAAACATATCCCCTGAAAGTTCATTTACTCCCCAGAGTGACTGCCTCAGTAGCAAATCAGAACTTCTGCACAACTTGTGCAGACCTCCTAAGTTTGTATTCATGAATTATTAATACAGTACTAAATAAATTAAATGCAATTATATTACAAAGTACCCAAACATTGTGCACAGCAAAGAAACTGCACACATCCACGTACACGGAATTTTTCATTGCTTTGACTCTTCCAAATGTCATCTGTAGAGCCACATTTATCAGAATGCTCCAAGTAAATCACTCAAAGTTTGTACATATACCAACTCCAAGTGATTTATTCTAATTTATGCAGGTGAACCACTTGTTATAAATTTTTTAGACTAGACTGTGAAATGGTTGAGTTTGGTTATCATTCTTGTAACTTCACTGTAAAATTTATTTAAGATTAAAATTATCTTAGATGCCTTACCTCTCTCAGATTAAAGTAATCAACACTGTGATGACAGAAATAACTTTCATTAATGCAGTATTATTCTGATTTATGACCAACTCCATGAAAGTTAGAAGAAAACATCCTGTTTGATTTTTCCTCACAAGGAATGTGTATGTTGTGTCTGAAGTAGAAATGCATAGTTTGTATCAACTGCAGCTAAAGGAAAAAAAAGAAAACAAAATTCAAATAAAAGTTTTGGTGTTGAATTCATAATAACTTACGTAAAGTAAAATTGTAGATATCAGAGGAAAATATAGCTTGGTAGGCACCTTTCCAAGGTGGATAGTTCAAAATCTATCTCAAAAGGAGGCTAAGGTTACCTTACATAATCTACACTAAGGGCAAGTGTGTTCAAGGGATGTGTTTAAGGTTGCTGCCCCACACTCTTGCACTGGGTCTTCCAACCCACTCCTCATGGAGGAGCTCAGGCTTCTTACACCAGCTATCAGCCTTCAGCACCAGGGGCAGGCTCCAACCTTCTGGCTCATATCACTGTAGGTGGAGCTCTAGAATAATTGCTGTAGGTTATTGCTTGCCTGTTATCAAAATTTCATTCTCCTTTTTGTGTTCTGCTTCCATACTGGGGCACCACTAACACAAGTCACCACTGCAAAGCAACAGTGATAAATGATGTAAAACCAGTACAGCTCCCAAAAAAATGCAGCCGAAAGTTTCCCCCAAAGACAACAAAAGTGAATTAGGAACTTCAATTGAATGAGCTTTTTAAGCTTCTACAAATCAAAGTTTAATAGTCTGAAGATTTTTTATATTAGAAAAGTCCTCTTGAGTAATAATAAACTAAAAACATATAATTTAGTAACATATTCCAGAAATCTATGCTTCACTAGATTTGAAACAGTAAAAAATGTTCTTGAATCCTTAAAATGTACACTGTCTGTTTTTTATCTACCAGAAGACTCCAAAAATTATCATTTAGAGCACAGCAGAAAAGAATATTCTCAGCTATAATAGAAAATATTTTTTCTATTAAATGAAAACTGCTAAAATTATGAAGCAATCTTTATTTGCTGTTATGGGTGACATTAGTATTATGACCTAATAAACATGATGGAATTTTATTAGATGTTTTTAACAACTATTTTAAAACTTAGCCATTTCACTGCACCTTGATTTTCCACAAAGAAAATGAAGACCTCTGTAAAATGGTCAGAGAGCATGATTGAACAGATATATAACTTGGAAGACCTTAGACAGCCAACGTGATTTGTCATGAACTTTTTAGCCTGCAAACACCACTTACATCGGTCTTCTCCCTCAAATTTTGAAAAGNTGAAAATTGCTGTAGAATGCAAAAGACAAAGCAAGGAGTACAGCCAGACCTCTTTCCATTCCTCTTTCTGGCCAGACAGGCTCCCTATATCTCATTTAATGGTCTCATTAGTGTAATCTGAATCTACTTTCTGTGCTGGTCTGATTTCCTAGAAAGACTCAGATACTGTTCTGCAAATGGATACAGGCTTGGATGTCTGGTAAAACCTGGCTCAATTTATAGCATTGTGGGGGCAAAATTCCCACATACATTCTAGAGCTTCCTGCAAACACAGTGAAAGTGGAAAATGGCATCAGCATACATCAACACAGAGCTGTATGGCAGGATGTTCTTGAAAAGGTTCACCTGTTAGGTTCAGAAAGGATTTTGCTCCTTCCAGTATATTACTGAATTTTTGCATGTATCAGAAAAAATTGTTTACTAATGACATCCATTAAAAAAGCCACAGAAGCAGAATAAGCCTGCAAAACTGACATGAGAGCTCAATAGCAATTATTCTGTTCAGTTCAACAGCCTGAAACACAATGCTGTGTTGGTACAAGAGACTTTCAGGCTGTCAGCCTCACTGACAAAGCTCACTATCTGCTTCCCAATGAACATGAGAGGATGAGAAAGTGAGAATATGCTAGAACACTTCACATCATGATGGCATTTAAAACTACATTTGCTCACTTTTTGGTTTTTGTTTTTTTTTTTTTTTCTTTTAGTGGAGATTAAATTATTTAGAAAGTAAAGGGTTTTTTTGTACAGATTGCCATGTGCTCTGGGATGACCCTGCTTGAGCAGGGAGGTTGGACCAGCTGACCCACTGTGGCCCCTTCCAACCTGACCCATTCTGTGATTGGGTGCAGTATAAACTGTGGCATTAGCATCACTCCAATATATCTCATTCCTGTGAAGAGAACTTTTAAATGGAAGTCCATTGTCAAGGCTTTGTCACAGAATGAAGCTTCTCTTACATGTCTGCTCTGGTCCTTACTTCTTGTGTCTTGTGTTCCATAGTATGTTACTGGTTTGTACCTTGTTAGTTGTCATCTGCATATTCTGTCCCAACCAATTTGAATTATATGGCACATTATTATTAAAATTTTACTTAATATTAAAAATTAACTTACTGTGCATTTCTGCACAATTTACAAAACCCATTTTTTTCTAAAAACGAAAACTAAAGATCATGTCTTCTCTTTGACACAGTAGCTATGGAATAGCCACAGGAATACCCATCAATCAAAGGTGCCAGGAGGACACAGACAAATCAAAATGTTTTGGAGATTCAAAGAAACTCCTCTAGCTGAAGCAGAAAACATATACACAAAATATGTACATCTTACAAGCAATGTAGGAACTTGCAGAACATGGTAAAATTACAAAGAGCACAGCACTCAGAGTGGAGATAGCAGAATTAGGGGAAGCACTGATAGCCTTTTTCCTCATGCCAGGTTCATCACAACCCCAAACAAACCAGGCACTCTCATCATCATCTTTAAGCCAATTGTTAGCCAAACTAAATCCACATCTATGCCAGTGGCTGAAGTAAAGAGCTAGAGAGCATTTCCTTTGTTTTTTCTCCATGTTCTAACAATCAGAACTAGTTTAATACAGAATTGCTTTCACAAGTGAAAGACAAATGGAAAAGAAATTGTGAAAGAAACTTGGAAAACAGGTTACTTGAATTTCAAGTGTTAGAAAGTGTCAAGGTGAAACTAGTTTGATAAACACAGGCCTCTTTCACAAATAAATAAGCCCTGGATTTACTACACTGTCTGTTTTGCTCAGTTTTATTCAGGGGTGTAATTATTTTTAAAAGAATTTTTTTTCTTACGAGCACTGAGTCTTTCCTACAAACAGTGATAATTCTCTTAGTCTTTATCAGTCATTTTCAGACATTCATGTGATCATAAGCCAGAACAAAGGAATTTCAAGGCAAATTTGGCAGTAGTTTTCTCTGGGCCTTGAATTCAAAAGTCTTAACATTTTCTGAAGTATTTGTCATCCTTCATTCTTTTTATTCTTGGCTTTATATTGTGAGACAGGTCTGCAATCAAATGTATCTGACATTGCATCCAGTTGGCAAGAATACAACAGAAGACTTTCTCATACAAAACCCTCACCACTGGAGACTAAAGGACAGCTGGAAACTTATCTCATGTTTTCATTTATTTTCCATATTTACTTGCTTTTAAAAATTACTCCTGTTCTAGATTGTGGAAACAAAAATTATGGACAAGAAAAGTAAACTGGATTAGATTAAGCTATTATAAAACAAAAACCCCCAAATTATTGCTACTCTTGTGCCTGCAGAGGAAATGATGAACAAATAAACAGATAAAACAATATCCTCTAAAAGAAAAACAAACTTGCTCAATGAAAAAGGAAAGACAACTCAGAAATATTAATCTAATTTCATAATTGTTTTTCTCCCCACTGAACACATTTTACCCCCTGCATTTAAATTTAGAGTTTCAAAATCAAGACTGCACTGGCTGATACCAATTGCCAGCTGAAAAATGAAGAGGCAGCAGTAAAACACTATATCACATTGGATTATTGAAAAATACTGAAATATTGACAATTATTAATGATGTATTACCATTAAAAATACTAGAATCTAGCCAGGGAAATACATTCTACAACCAATTTTACCTGATTGAAAATCCATCTTAAAGGATGTCACTGCCTGTACAATGAGAAGTAATGTTCAGCAATTAGGTATAAAAGATTCTTGAAGATCAGAAAGAAAAGAATAGACTTCTGTGAGCTTTTTCATTATAATCTTTAGACAAAGATAAATGTAGTGTTCTGGTTCAATCACCTTTTCTGGTCATTCACCACATAAAAAGAATTGAAAAAAAATATCTTTTTCACTTCAGGTTAGAATGCCAGATATCTGTATTTTCCAGAACCATGCTTAAAAACACAATGATTAAGAATAAGGAGACAAAGCTGGTAGATTTATTGACCTAGGTTTTGTAAATTGTGAAATATTCAAATTGCTTGCAATCATTTTATCAGCAGCAGGACTAAAAAAATCTGCCAGGTTCACACTGCCTTATCAGGGGTGTGCCACTTGGTAGAAAAAAAAAGAACTGCATAGAAATGTGTCTGCCAATAATGCTTATTCAGAAGTCACAGAACCATCTACTGGCTTGGAATTCCCTGCCTTGAACTCAGTGATTCATAACCCTTCTGAACAAAGCCACCTGGACCCTTGGCGTGGCTCAACACATCAGGCTGGACAGGGCTTTGAGCCACCTGATGGGGGTGAAAGACGTCCCTGCGTGCCCCTGTCTCCAGTACAGAGAGTTAAATACCCTTTTGACCATTAAAGGCCCCACCTCCCACACATGATAGCATTTGATAAGAGTCCCACTTTAATTACTACTGCAAGATCAGCACAGGAAACATCCAAAGATGGTCTGATAGTTATCAGTGTTTGTTCACCATAAAATCTAGAGCCATTAGGAATACTTTCAGGAATGACACTTGATAATCATTTATTTTGCACAACAAAGCACCAGATCAGTATGGGCAACCTATAGACAGATGTTTGAAAATATACCTACAGCAACAGTAACTAAAAGTAGTTACGAGCATATAGGGGACAGAGAGTGAAAAAATCCTCCCACCACCCACCCACCTCAAAACCAAAAAAACCCAGCCAAAACTAACTCTGGTGTTGTTCCTCACTATAGGCACACAAATGCTCTTAATACACATGCAATAGTACACAGTTCCCTATAACAAGGGAGTCTTTACCTCAACTTTACCTTACCTTGCAGAAAGCAGCAATTAATGATGCTGTGGTTGTGCAATACAAAACAGAATTGCAAGGCATTCACAGAAAACAGTCGTTAAAAGAGCAGGATATAAAGTGCAGCAATTGGTTTTTAAAAAGTAATTTTCTTTTTTTACATAGTACTCTGCCATTTTGTATTTCAGACAGAAAGAAAACAGCTCTTTCAGTCCAGACCACCAGAGCCACTGTACTTTGTCAGCACTGTAGAATGACATTCAGCTTCAAAACCTTCTGCTTCTTCCTTCCCAATCATAGAGTAGGAATAAATAATTTAATCAAGCATGCATCAGGAGAGGGAAATATCCTATTAGTCTGTGCCTGCATTCCCTCCCCCTCACTTCTTGGCATCTCTTACATTTCCAGAAGTGTACATTATTCTTTTTAGCTTAGCCAAAAAAACAGCTCTATGAGTTTAAGAAAAAAAAGGAAATTAGTATCTGCAAATTCACGTACAACGTTCTAAAGCCAGAAGAGAATATATACCCATTATAAACATAATGTTACAGCTTTTAGAAAAGAGCCAGAAAGTTCACAATGTGAAAGAAACTAGAGGAACCACACTAAAACATCATTTTTGAAAAAACAGTTACTAGAGACCTCTTCAATTAAACACCCATCTCCATCTAAAAGATACAAGTGAGAACACACATGATGCAAAAACCATGGAAAAGGATTTTGATGCAAGTTGATTTGCTGGTAAACACGTTTACATCTCTTAAATTACTTGCAAAGTACTAAGCTACTGTCATTTGTCCAAAGATGGGAGGAACACTGTCCTCAATCTGAGAGCAGATTTTTAAGAGAAAAATTTGAACATCATCCTTATTTATTATTTTCTGAAGGCTGTAATTTTGTTCTTTTTCATCATTCATGACGCAGTATCTTCACTACACAGAGGGAGAGAGCTTTGATGAATTTAGTGAAAGAACAAAGATATAATAGGATTAAAAAAAAAAAAATTAAAAA
>VXBB01009311.1:1209504-1219688 GCA_013399915.1 Illadopsis cleaveri
AAAAAAGGCACTCATTCCCTGCAGTATTGTTATTTTAACACTATTTGATAACATATATCCTAAGAAGCTGTAACTTAGTACAGGAGACACCTGATTTTGGTGACTACAAATGAAATCCTTTAGATTTCTGCATGTATTTAAAATTGAATTTTAAACTGAAAGAGACCACATGCAGAGGAAAATTTTATTTTTTCCTCAAGTCTCAAAACTCAATCCAACTAAAGGGAGTTTTCCCCTTTTTCAATGTTGTTTTACATTATTTCCATTTTTTTTCTTTTTTTTCATCATTTCCACATTTTAGTAATGATGCACAATTACTTTCTGAATGCCTTGGCTATGTTGAAATCTGTAATATTTCCATATATATTACTGGAATAGTCATGTCTGTCTTAGAGACAGACAGCCCTGTGATATTCCATAGAATGAATATTATGTAGTCAGCAAATAACCAAAGTTCTTTTAAAATTAATATGCATTATACAACCAATAGATTTTCTTACAACACAGAATGCTAAATTAATACCACATATGTAATTTGGTATATTAAATTGAAATGGGTCATTCAAAAGCATCCCTACACAGCAGTCCTGTTTTGCATCTGTTTCTGTAAAAACATCTACTGCAAGTACTTGGCTGAAATTACTGAATGTTAGAGTTGCACAGACCATGAATACACTACAGCTACTTTACTTATTTGGTCTCTGGTTTCACAAAGTTTTAGTGATGCACAATACAATAATAATAACAACGATATCACCATTATTAGTATGACCATAACTATAATTGCAATCTAATAAATGAAAAGGGATGCGCTTTATCAGGTGGTACAACCTGTTTCCAAGGGAGAAGAGTGAATTGCAATATTTAATATGACAGCACCACTCAGTGTTCAAAGTGGATATGGCTTTGTAATCAGTACATTTCTTAAACAGCTGCATTGCTACCTGAAGAAAACCAGTGGTGACACTATTTATAATCTCATCAATCATATAGATGAAAGAAGTAAAGCATGGATAAAAACATGCTGAATATAAAGATATTGGAAGAAAAATGTTTAATACCTATCGATATAAATGACCCACATGGAAGTACATGCAGGATGGAAATCACTGCAGGTTGTTACCAGCATCTGTTCTCCAAAAGCTAAAACACAATTTTGGCATGTTTAGTCTTTTAGTTCCTTTTCTACTTTGCTACTTACAATACATCAACCTGAAGAACAGAACAGACTTACGCACTGCCCATGCTTCCCACTGAAGAACATTATACCATGTAATCTGCTATTTATTTATGAACATGATCAGCAAGGAGATCATCGGTAATTGGTTTCAGAAAGTCTTGCCTTGGCATTCAGCCATGTTAAAGTCAAAATGCTTGTATTAATGTCAGGGTCTCATCACAAGGATTGGATATATGGGAAATTAAAATTATCCTATTTTCTTCTCCAGCAATCCTTTTTTCTGTCAGTAATGAAATATTGCTGTCTCAGGACTGCTTCACTGATGTCTCTGCACTGCGCCAAGATCAGCAACTTCCTCAACAGTCTGAAAAAAACTTTCATTGGAATTTTTTAACATGTATTTATTTTAATCTTCCCTTCCTCTTAATTAGTAGTTTTAAATTTTTCTATAAAAATTGTACCACCAGACTTCACTATTGACATTGTCCATTTAGGTGTTTCTTTCTGGCATTATACTGCCTATTTTCTCCTGACTTTCCTTTACCATACATTCTGTATTTTAAGATAAGCCATTTGCAAGGTGTTTCTCAATGAAATGAGTTAATATTAGCATAGACAATATATATGCCAAAATACATAGTCTGTAAATAATTAGCCATAAAACCAAAAACACAGTGTTCTGAAGTGCTGTTTCACCAAACTGCTTATTAATTGCAGAAGGTAATGTGTTGCTCTGTGTGATTCCTCTGCTCTTCCATATTATATCTAGCACTGGCTTGAACTAAAGACATACTGGACTATTATCAGTGATGAATTCAGATCTTAATGAATTAGAATGTGGCCATAAAATTATCTAACTATAAAAAACAAAAAATTGAAAAAATAAGCAGCAGTCAAAATTTCCTGTAGTGAGGAAAAAAGCAAAGCAATTCTAAATCAATGTAGAAGCAGTATTTGAAAGGCCTCACTGGGCTGCAGTGTCAGGGGCCTCAGAGGATGCACAGAAAACACTCTTTCAAGACAAAGGTTTGAATTAAGGGAATTAATGTACTGCTTTCACTCTTTCAGCTGCCCACCAACAGTGGTCTCCAACTTCCTGCTAAAGACTTTCATATTGGTTTATTTATCTTATTTTACTGGAATTTCCATCCACAAATGCATCTTGTTTACAGGAGGCTGAATTGAACTTCTTGACTTCTTGTTGACTATAAGAAGTTTAAAAGAAAATGAGTATTTTTAAAATATCTTTTGTATTGCTTGGTGTTTGGTTTCAAAATGAGTGACTAAGCCAACACTGTAGAGAGATCAAACTAAAGATTTAGTGCAAAACTGGATAGCTTGACACTGGCAACATTTGATTATTGATTTTACCTTTGAAACATTCTTTTGCCATTTCACAATAAAACAAGACAAGGCAAAGTGTATGGAAAAATGTATTTTGCAGAAAAATTTATTTTGTTTCAACCTTGGGTAAGCAGTTCATTTGCACATTAATATCTAAACAAATCTGCTTAATTTTGAATATTAATAGAAATAATAATCCAGTATTTCAGTATAGTAACTGATTAGTTTGTCCTGCAGGAGCACATCAAATCTCACCTGGATGTGACATGGATTTTGCATGTATCTTTCCAGTCACATGATCCTGATATGTCCAGAAGAAAAATCTGCATTGCTGTGTGTGTCTGTGACGTCTGTCACATCTGACAGAATGGAATATAAAAGACCAGAAAAGTGTGGATAGATGAAAAATATTATTAGCATTTTAAATGCCATTTTTAGGCACTTTTAGAGTTGAAAGAAAACAAATATGTATTTAATAATAAACAAGTTTTTACTACAAAATTAAGAAAATATTTCTACTCATAAAATGGGTTTGTAGAAATCTCCCTTTCACAGCCACATTAATGTAAGCCTTTATCTCATTTTCCAACATGAAAACGCACATAGTAATGCAGATGAAGTTGGATATACTTTATATATATGAAATGCATATCTGTATTCTGACTTAAAACCTAAATAAGTGCTCATAAATTAATATTGAAAATTAATGTGGGCATAAATTAAGTGCTTTTCAAAATTTATTTATTTAAATCAAGTCTTACCCTAGCCATTCACATTTACTGTCTTTTTCCCTTCAAGGCCAGTGATTTTTGTCTCCATCAGTTTTAATTGTACTTGCACAATTTATACTTGAAATTGAAAGAGAAATTTATTTGTTATTGAAATAAAAAGCAAAAATTCCACAAAGAGAAAGATTTTCAAAGGACCACACCATGAAGGAAAAAAAGTTATTACTTCAAAGAAAGTCTAGTTTTCTACGTTAAACAGGACTGTGTGCTCACAGTCTCCATAAGAGGGCACCCTCACCTAACAGCAGAACCTATTTTAAGAAAGGCCTGTCTAAAAGCTTTAGGAGGGAAGAAAACCCTCTGGAGAGTATAGTGAGAGAAAAAGTTACTAAATGCCCCATTCCTGGCAGTGTTCAAGGCCAGCTTAGATGGGGCTCTGATCTGGTCTAGTGAGAGATGTCCCTGCCCATTGCAGGGGGGATTGATCTTAAAGGTCCCCTCAAATGCAAACCATTCTACAATTCCATGATTCTCTGATTCTATGGAAAGTATCTACCAGCATTTCCTATACATAGCATTGAAGGTAAGTCAAGATGTACCATTCCTTTGTAGCAAACCAGTAAACATTCTCAAGTCCACTGTGAATCACAGAATGGGTAAGACTGGAAGGGACCACGGGAAGTCATGTAGTCCTGAGGTCAACCTGCCTGCTCAAGCAGGGTGCCCTAGAGCACACTATTAGGATTGTGTCCAGACAGCTTTTCAGTTGTCTAGAGAGAAGCTTTTGAGTATCTCTAGAGAAGGAGACTCCACAATCTCTCTGGACAAGGTGTTCCAGTGCACAGTCACTCTCACAATAAAGTTCTTCCTTGTGTTCAGGTGGAACTTCCTGTGCATCAGTTTCTGCCCATTGCCTCTTGTCTTGCTGGGCAGTGCTGAACAGAGCCTGGATCCATCCTCCTGACAGCCTCCCCTCAGAAATTTACCAACATGGATGAGGTCCCCTCTCACTCTCGTCCAGGCTGAACAGGCCCAGCTCCCTCAGCTTTTCCTTGTGAGTGAGATGCCCCATTCCCCTGCTTACCTTTGCAGCCCTTCGCTGGACCTGCTCCAGAACTTCCACGTCCCTCTGGTCCTGAGGAGCCCAAAACTGGATACATCACTTCAGATGTGCCTCACCAGGGCAGAGTAGAGGGCAGGATCACTTCTCTCGAACTGCTGGCAATGCTCTTCCTAATGCACCCCAGGACACCATCGACCTGTTGGCCACAAGGGCCCTGCTGGCCCATGGACAGCTTGTTGTCCTTCACAGAGCTGCTTTCCAGCAGGTCAGCCTCCAGCCCCTACTGTTGTGTGGAGTTATTCCTCCCCTGGTGCAGGGCCCTACATTTGCTTTTGTTGTATTTCAAAAGGTTCCACTATTCTGATTTTGCTAATCTGTAGTTAGAGAGATCTACATAGATACTGCATTCACTCTGTTTCTTTCCTTAAAATGAAGTCTGACCTGTTGCCTTTGCCTTGTCTATTTCCCTGTACATTTAGAATCTGATCTTATTTACAGATGTAGTTGCACTACATGAGGAGTACATAATTACTCCTGATTTATGTACTGTAGCTAACTTTTAAGAGACTTCTGCCATTCCTATGAAATACCAAGGGGAACCTCTTAATCATTCCCTGATTCACTTCTGTTGAATAGCAGTAATTCAAAGAAAAACATCATTGATTTAAGAAGAAAATGAAAAAATTGTCAGTCATTTCCATGACTTAAGTCACAGACATAATTAACAGAAAACTTTAAACATACTATGTGAATAGAATACTAAATGTATTGAAATTTTTTTTACATAACAATGAAGTTTGACAACTCGATCTTGAACTGTTATTTAATTTTTAATCATAACTGTTAGAGTCAGAGATTATTTTGTATGGTTTCCAGAAGATGCAGGTTATCTCTGATGAATTTAAGAATAGAATTACCAATTTTTAATGGAAAAATATTTTCATCCAAGCTAATACCCTTTTACGGATTATTAATTTCAATACCTGCCATTTGCTGCCAGAAAATGTGTCAAATGAAAGGAAATCATGTCCTGATGTGTTAAGATCGGTACCAGTTTCTTTAGATGCTTGTTTGACCTTTTCTCACTTTTTTTAGCAGAGTACTGTTAATTACTTTTCTCTGTCTCAGAATTTATTTAGCCTGATTTATTTTCCACATTCTGCTCTCACTAGACCAAGGTGCATACAGTTATTTTAAATAGCCCAAATCAAATAGAAGAGAAAATTAGAACTATTTACAACTGTATTTGGTAGGGGAAATGGTATTTATTTACTAATAATATTTACTATTCTAATACTTATAATTCTAAGACCATCACCTTTTCTAGACTCCTTGATAAGTTTCTTGCTATAGGAATACAAAACAACTGGCTGGGGCTCTTCTTTCAGCACCAAAAATAAGTAATAAGTAAGTTTTAGGGAACTTTAAGTATTTTAGGAGTATTTAAAATAGGAAAACACATCTACAATAAGACTACCAGCAATTGGCACCTGAGACTCAAAAATTTGTAATAGATGACATGCTGTACTTGGGTTTCTTCTGTGTATTTTTTTTCCATCATTATCCCTGTTACACCTTTGTTTAAAAATATGACAACTAACACCTGGTAGACAACCACATGTGTAATACAGTATTTACATTAAAAGGACAAAAATACTAGTAGTAAAGAAACAACTATTATTACTATAAATTATTTGTTACACGGTGTGGGATTTTTTCCCTTTTCCTTGAGAAGAACATGCAAAACACTTAGGTTACTCATGAGGACAAAAAATAGCAATTGATAATGTACTTCATTTACTTCCTGTAATTTTATGAAGTACATTTACTTCATGTACTTCTACAGAGCTCTTATTTGTCTTGCATGGAATTGGACCGAATTTCCTGAAGATGAAAAACTCCGATTTACAGCAAAGCAAGCTTTCTTTATCTCCAGGACTAGGAGCGACCTTGGACAAACAGATAGTTCAGTCTCAATACTTACTCATGCGAACCTGAGATCAAAGACATAAATGGTGAGGATGCTTTGTGTGCCCACTGGAAGCTGACCTGCACTGAAAAGGCAGTGACACTACATCCCAGTGCAGCAGCAGGTTGCAGCAGTTATCCCATCTATCTTTAATGTTACTCTGAATGCTCCCATGTGTGCATTATAGCTGACAGGAGTACAACAACAGGGCCATAAAGAGATTGTCAGTAATCATAAAAACCAAATTTGACCTACTTACCCAGAGATGAGTAGCAACTTATTTTCAAGCAGCATAGGTGGATTACGTACCTTATCTATATAAACATGAAAGATAAAAATAACAGGAATTTGACAGGTGAGGTGAAAGGACTGCTATAAACTTCAAATTTGGAGGAAGGTGAGAGAATGAACACAGGAAAGAGGTAGCTCCTGTCTTGGCTTATGCCTTTCCTCTCTCCGGCAATGAACGTTCAAAATTCTCACTTATTTTCACTCCGTTCAGGCAGTAGGACAGGAAGCCATATGGCAGGATTGGCTAAATGGTGCCTGTGAGGCTTTACTAATAGCATCTACCAAATATGAACTTCATCTTCTTTTAAGTGCCTGTCAGGTATACCATATTCCATATTGACATGACTCTTTTTTCTTATCACACCGCTAGATAACTCACATTGATGGCACAACCATTCTGGTTCCAACAAGGTTAAAGTATAACTAAGATATTTTTGTTTGTTGCACTAATTATTCCAGCCCATCAAATATCATTAGGCCAGAGTACTAACCTTCATGTAACAGACCTAAACTTTCATCTTTACAGCATCTCACCTTGTTTTTAGGAGTGCTCAGCAACTGGAAAGCCTGACAAGAACACTCATTTAATATTAAACTGGTCTCACACTTTCAGAGAGAAGCATACAAACAGATGGAAAGCAGACTCACAGGTCATGAGACAAAGAGGATTCCCACATTAAAGAAAACAGGAGCAACCAAGTCTTATAAATGGATTATAAACCAAGTTTTATAAATGGATTACACTTTTAAAGGCTTGTGTGTAGGCGAGTTGTGAGGTGTTTTGAGTTTTCCACTAGTAACTGCAAGATGAAAGTCTTGGGGAAACTTAATGAGACACTATTTCTTAGCAGCCCCTCTCCAGCAGAAATTTTCTTTCTAGCAAGGGCTTTCGAGGCTAGCTTTTGTTTCAGAGGCTGAAACTAAACAGAAAAATAAATGTAGCATTTGTGTTATGAGGACAGTTAGATCCTCAAAGGGGATTGCTCTGTTGCTGGAGAGCCCAAGCATTCAGATTAATATCAAAGGACTATGATTGCTGAAGTACAGTTAGCTGAAAACAGATCCTTTTTCTATTGCTTTTCTTTCTTTTCTTGTGCAGAAAGATGCATTCAAGCATTCTGAACAAAACAGCACTTTGATCTGTTTTGTGGACTTCTGTTACACAAATCAGAGAATTCCTCGTTCTAGAAGATAAATTCCTCTGATCAGTGAAATTGCATTATTTTCACAGATAAAATTATACACATTTATAAGAACATTAAACAATATAATTTACTCATCATGCATTCAATACAGTATGAGTAGGGAAAGAAAGAACAAGTTGCAATACTTAGGCAGAAGGAAAACTCTGTGAAGTAAGTTTGAGGGGACAAACCAGAAGGAAGACTGGAAAGAAAATTAAAGAGTAATACACATTTTTTCAGGTAGGAAGCAGAAGATAGGAGGAGAAAAAAAAATCCATGTAATTGAGAGCCTTTTAGAGAATACAGTTCAAGATGACTTCAAAACAGATCTGGTCAGACTTTTCATATTTTATACTACTGGGAAAGTTCTCACTCTGAATCAAAAAGAAAACCAGAAATTGTGAAGCTCCCCATGGGTATGAAATTTAGTTTGTCTCAATTTAATTTAATTTAATTTCATCTTTGTAGTAACTCCTACTGATTTAATTCCTAGCACTGATGAAAATCTACTAGCAGAGTTTCTGATCCCAGGGAAAAAACAAAAAATCCACTATTGATCTCTAAGTATGGCTGTGATCCCTAAACTTCAGAACACTGCATTGACAACTACAACCACATCATGAGCAAGAGTGCTTAGACAGCTGTGGTGAAAAAGACAACCTAGAAATGACAAACAGATAAAGGCAAGGCTAAGGATGTAAGAATCTTCACTGAGGTCATGGCAGCAGGAATCCTTCAAGCACTACAAGTTTTCACTCAGACTTCTGTGCTGGACATGTTCTCGAGTTTTTACAGTAACTTTAAGAAGTGCTACATGCAGCATCTACTGAGCAGAAAGAATGCAGCTTTACTTGATTTACAGTAAATCACACAGATTTACCAAATTTTACTTTCCTGGAACAAAGGAAAAGCATGCGCTCACCAGAGAAAACAGTACAACTTTTAGTGGCTTTGATAAATAAATATAATCATCATTTTTGTTACAATGGCCTCAGAAGATAGGATTAAGCAGTTTCAGATGAGCTGTATTATTTAGAATCACATTTTGATTATGTGATTTACCCTCCCAGCTATTCAGGCTGTGTAACATCCCTTTTCTGCTTAACCAAAATGGACTGTGTGATGATGGATACTTTTATACTGAGTGAAATTGACTGTGCAGCTGTTTAAACACTGAAGGCACTCAAGCGACTGCTTAAGCTATTCTTGCTAGAGGTACTGCATTCTGAATCAAGCTCTAACTAGGAAAAAAATACCTTTCACATGATTTCATGAAAAAATACACTGAGACAGAGTTACTGGGTGAGTACCACTAAAAATACGGTTTGTAAAAAAATTACTTAAAATTATACAATTTAAGTCTGTTTTGAATAACATTTCCCCAGGGTTTACAGGTCTCTGTTGTGGATTTTTCATAATGCCTATATTTGAAACATAAGGAACATGATATACTTGGAAAGAAAAAGGAAGTATATTAAAAAAACAACTACAGCCCTACTGTATTTAATCCTGTATTTAGTACATTATTTTCTTCTAAACCAGTAATGATCAAGGTGCTTTGACAGCTTGGTCAAACAAAAAATAGCTGCAATTTGGTACATAACACTAATGGTGCACTATTAACTCCCAGCTGCAGAACAGACAGATGGCAGCATACGGCCATACATCCATGAAATGGAATAGAATTTCAACACTGACCTTCTGAACCAGGGGTTCACAAAA
Source organism: Illadopsis cleaveri (assembly GCA_013399915.1). Taxonomy (NCBI): domain Eukaryota; kingdom Metazoa; phylum Chordata; class Aves; order Passeriformes; family Timaliidae; genus Illadopsis; species Illadopsis cleaveri. The sequence continues at coordinate 1,218,986 of VXBB01009311.1, forward strand.
ATTCTACACAAGATTTGGCTGTCTCACCGAAGCTTCATGGCCTACTTACAGGATTAAAAAAAATAGCAAAAAAAAAGTGTTCACTGTCTTTACTGGTACCTTTTGAGGAAAAAATACATGTAACCAGAAATGAGATTGCAAGAAGTGCTAAACTGACATAAACCAAAAATGCTCTTTCTAATACCCCAGTAACTAAGCACACAGATATATTTGCTGTTACTTTTTTTTTTTGTAGAATATCTCTCTGCATATGGTCTTATGAAAAATAGTTACAAATATAGACTAGCATATGGTTTTAGTTTGAATTGATACTTAAAGAGTTATTTTAAAGAGCTACATTAAAGACTTATTTTAAGACTTTTGAGTGTTGCAAAACACACACAGCTTTCCATTAACTTCAGCACATCACACATCCAAATTAGAAATTATATTCATGCTGGTGACTTTCCAAACAAGAAGGACATGTTAAGCATGTTTAGGAACATCATGCAAGACTGTCAATCTTCAGTAGAATTTTGGCAAGAACTTATCATAAAAACTATTGATAACTGCTATGTGAGCAGAAACAATACTTAATGAACAAAAAACCACTTTTCATTACAGCATCAGAACCCACATTGTTTAGAAATTACTTGAATACACGAGCTTCACATGTAAAACAGATGAATAGTTGTCTTGGTTTGGGAAGACAGGTATCTGCCAG
>VXBB01009311.1:1219794-1241569 GCA_013399915.1 Illadopsis cleaveri
AAAAAAAACAAAAACAAACCTAACCCCCAACAATAGTAAAAAATTAAAATGTCAAAATTTAGGTCACAGCCCCCATACACCAAGGAAATATATCAGTTCAGGAATCACCACTTAACTGAAAGATTGCTCCCTTCTGACCTACCTGAGAAGTTTATGCTGATATAATAAGACAGGAAGGATCTCTGCAGCAAGGGTTTCCCAGAAGAAGCTGTAAGGTACAGGAAAAGTAAGGAGGGGAAAGAAATTCTCAAGCTTGCGTTTCATAACTGTTGGATGCACAGCTTCTTGCTAGCAAGTCAACAAAAAAGATCCCTGTTGACATCTTTCAGAATGTGAAAGGTTTTCAAAGACACCAAGAACAAAGAAGAAGGTTCACAAATCAATCACCATATGTAAAGATGGAAACATGGAAATCTAGTGTTAGCACCATTGTCTTGGAAACATGGAAATCTTGTGTTAGCACTATTGTCTTAAGGCTTATTTCTTAAGGATATCAAGAAAAATTATTCACTACTCGTTTTGCTTCCCTGCCCTCCTCTGAGTGATTTTTTAAATATAAAGACTAATATTAGCCAGATTTGATGAAAGTAAATCTGTCAGGTATTAAGAATCTAAAAGTTCCAGGCAACTACATGTAGAGGATCTAGATGTTATGAGTTCCCTCGGAGATGGAAATACCAGAGCCTGAGTGCAGGAGTCATTAGTCACCAGAACATCCAGATGCAACAGGACTGTGGGAAATACTTGATGTTTGTATCTCATTCAAAGGAGAAAATAATATAGAAAGCCACAATATGTTAAGTTCTGTTGTTTCCAGTATTAAAAAAAAACCACTGGAAATGCCCTTGTGATATTATACAGCTTTTTTACACATTGAGCATGGTTTACATGACAATAGGTATCTAAGTATTCACAAAAAATAGGCACATGATAATTTTTCAGATAATTCAGCTTTGTATACATAGAGTGCAAAATGAAACAGCCTGAGATCCGTCTCCTGAAAGGAAACTTTACAAAATGAAAGACAATAGAAGTGCTATTTTCAGTTCCATCTTCCATTGGTTCTGGTTTCAGCTGAGTGACCTGAATGTTATTTAAGGCACTTAAGTCATCACTGTAGATATATTCTGGTTTATTGGCCATGAAAGAAAAGAGAAGAAAGACCATATGACCTGTTGCTACAGCTATGTAGCAATTAAAAGGAAGAAAATTGGATTTCAAATCCACAGACTACAGTGGTTTACAGCTACTGGGCTACTAAGGAAATTGTCTTTACAAACAAACCCATTCCATGTTTTTTGAATGTAAGGATTAATTTTATTGCTTCAGGAATCTTCAGTCTTAGATGTTGTGAAACTGTTTCATCCTTGCATAGGTTTGAAATGGGTTCTGAGCTAATTAATCGTTATGGAGTCTTTTAAGCTATCCAGCTGAATTTAATGCTAACTAAAGACTTTGCCAATCTGCTTGGCAGAATAGAGGCAAAACACAGGTAGCAATGTCAGCAGCTGGATTCCTGTATCTCGTTTATTGATGGGCTGGTTATATATTTTAGTTCATTCTTTTATCTTACCATTTACATTATAGGAATCAAAAGATGAAGCAAAAGGCGAATCAAAATACTTCATCAAGTAATTTGCTTCTGAGTTTTGCTATTAAAGTTGCCGTCCTAGGGTCAAAATTTTCAAAGGTAACTGCTGTTGCCTTCTGCTTCCCTCTGACATGTAGCACAGCTAGCTCGCTTTTCAGCTTTTCCAGCTGAGCATGGGGCTCTGAAAGCTCTTCACAAATAGCAGGGTAGGTAGTGTTTTTCAGGCTTCCCTCTCCTACTGACAGAAACTTTCTTGGAAGAAAACAACCTTTGTGGCTACTCCGGTTTCCAGATTGGATATGGGTGGCCAGTTCTATTCAAACAAACCTCTCAAATGACTGTGACTTCTCTTTCCTCATCTTTTACATAGGCAGAAATTCTGAATGGCAGGACAGGCAATTCAGATACACAGTGACATGGGTTTAGATGGCAGTAAGAATGTAGCTGCACTTTTTCCAGTATTACCTTAAAGAGATAATACTAAGCCATTTACCACATAGCAACACATTATCCAAAACTGTTACACAGATTGGTGTCTTTATGTCTATTTCTATGTTAGTAGTAATTGTATCTTTGTGAATCCTTGCCTTTTACTATTGACACAACCTTGGGGAGATAAGGCAGGCAAGGTACAGTGGTAAGGAAGCCACTTGTATGTCCAGAACTGCAGAGGAGATGGCACATCCATACAGAGCTGAAATAATGTGACAGAACAGAAAGAAATCTAAAGTTAGTAGAGCATTAGTTGAACTAGCCACCAAAATTATTCACAGTCTGTCCTATTTCAATCAGTATATCTGTGTAAATGAAGGGCAGAAAGATGCTCAGATTTTTTACAACAAAGCTCCACTTTAGATTCACTTCCCAAATACCCTTTCTTCAGGCTAGTTGCACCAACATAATGCACATAAGGTGACACTGGACAGAGCTTGAATTCTTTAGCATACATCTGATAAAGTGCACAATATAAGACAACATTTCCACATTACTCTGCTGACTGCTACATTATTTCTGACAATCAGATAAATGAATGCACTGGGTTACATTTATAGCCCTTATTTATATAGCTACATTTAGAATCCCCCTCTCTTAATCCACCTTAATAGTAATCCCCTGTTATGTGGTCATTTCAATTGTGTATCTTGCTGATGCCTATTCCTGGTTTAACATAGCAATCAAAAAAAAATCAAATAAACAACAGCACAGAAAGACTATTTCACAAGAGATTATTTTGAAACATAGTATGGAAAAACTACAAAAGCAAAATTTTCATGGTGTAATTCCTGCATGAAGATTGAAGCAGCCTCTACATACTCTGCTATGTGAATTACCCTAATTCTCCTAGAAGGGAAAGGCCATGGTTCAGAACGATAACACTGCAATGTCTTTGCTTAACTTCTACAGCAAACCATAAAAATGTTCAAATAAAGTATATTTTAAAGTAATTGTGCTGATGTGTCAGAGTAGGAGGTAGCATTACTTAAAAAAAATCCATGAAGCTGGGTCTGCACCTAAGCCACCAGACTGAAATCTCAGAGGCCTTTTCCTTGAGTTTGATGGATGAGCATGGCTGCAGTGGCAGGATACACCAGCTGCCTGAGCAGTATTCCAAAGAGGGAGTTCAGCTGGAACAGAACCACATCTTGGAAGCACTGTGTCACCTGCACCAAAATTAAAATGGTGCTTGCTGCCTAATTTTTTCACTGTGGTCATTTTTAAGAGGAGTGACATTTTTGGAGAGAAGCAAGGTTACATATACAGAAAAGAACTTTTGTCCCATGGGTTGTTTTGGGTACTTGAATATATCTTATTTGCTTTTTACTATTCCTACTTGATGACATTTTGTTATCTGCCTGGCTGTAGTAAAACACTGCTGCCAGCTTTTGAAATTGTCTTCACTGCAGTCATCTTCTTCTATTGGTTCATGGTTAATGCATTTTGTACTTGAATAACAGTATGAGTCCTGCATCTATACTCATGAATGAAAGCACAATGGTAAAATATCTCTGTCACCATTTTCTTTTTTTTGGTGGCAGAAATGATCATTGGTAAACTAAGGACAAAAGCAATCACAACGCTTATTACTGCCTGAAGGAAGTGGGGCAGAATGAAGATTGCTTTCCTTCCACTGGTGTTGGTTTAAAATCATAGAATCACTGAGCAAGTTTCATTCTTCTGGCTGTGTCAGCTTTTTCAGTGTTTCACACTGAAAGCTATTTTTACAACTGTGTGTAAGTGATGAGGTTGAGTGATGAAGATTGTAGATGAACCTGTAGACAGAATAAGAGAAAAATGCATTTTTCCTGACTGAGTAGTCACCTGTAGTATTTGGCTGTATTTTACTTTATATCCCCTCAAAGGGTTTCATATAGCTACATGAGACTTTTTTTTCTGTCTGCCTTCCTACAAGAGTTGACAGAGTCTCCTCATGCTTTTGGCAACAGTTCCAAACTGATCTAAATTTTTCAAGATATATGACAAAATTTTGCATATTTGAGTACTTTTTCAGTGAATAAGATGATTTTATTTGAATGTTATAAAAGAAATTTAGACTGCTGTAAATAGCTACAATTTGGTGGAGAAGAACTTCTTTTTATATCCCAGCATAATTACTCCATCTCTGTTTAATAGGAAGATTATTTTTCCCTAGGGTATATCTTTTTAGCCTGCAAAGCATATTCAAGATTTTTTCTTGTTTCAAGTTTGGAAACAAACAATACTACGTAAGCCATCACATAAGCCATATTTTTCAAAGTTGAGTCTGTCATCCTGGATAATTATATCATTTGGATCATCATACTTTCTAAGAATATGTTTAATATTAAAAGCAATAATAGACAACTCATTAGAAAAATAGCATAGTAAAAATTCAGTTTGAAAAACTATTGAGATACCCCCCTTAATTTTCTATGCATTTATTTTTGCAATTATTATCCCCCTAACTTTATAGCTTAGCAGTTACAGAAATAGTGTAATTACTATTAGCATCCAATAAAACATTTTAAAATACTTTCATAAAACTGAAAATTATCTAGTTTATACCTGAAAAATTTGCAAAGGAAAATGAAGAATGAACCCTGTGATTCACAAGTTATTTAATATTCGCTTTGTGATATTTTGGCTATCAGCAGGAAATGTCTCCAAATTACCAATGGCATTTCATAGTTCTTTTGCACAAGTGCACACTTTCAGTTTTAAAGATTTAACATATTTGTGAACAGTAGTAATTTAAAGTAACCTTTCCGTTCCAAATAATCTATATTAAATTCATATCTAGCATTGTATGTGTCTTAACCTTAAAGCAATGGCTGTTGATATAAGAGCTGTAGGACATATGAAGAAATAAAGCTAATGTTTTTAGGTTCAGGCTTAGGCTGTGGTTCCTAACTGTTTTTCTCTAAAAAAGCAAAAAAAGAAGTACTTCTTGCCGCAATCAGCATATATTTTCCATCCTGAATTAGAAGCCCCATTTTAATTTAACTTTTTTGTACTATCACCACACCCTCCCACAAGTACAAATAAAACAATAACTTTTCATATCAGAAGTCAATCCACAGTTTTGTACTAGTGTAACCTACATGGTTATGATTAATGACCTGCCTGTGGCATTTTCGTAAGGGTTGGAACTTCAATGCCTAAGTTAAAATACTGGTCCCATTAAAGTCAATAATACAATTCCCATTGACTTAAGATGTTTAAGAATTTCACCCACTGCCCTTTGCTTCACATTGTTCTTGATTATTCATTTGGAGATTATATGAGATGAAAAATACCTTTTTTATGTATTCATAATCTTTAAGATAAGCTGTACGCAGCTGTTGTTTCTTTAACATACATTAGTGCTCTTGCTAGGCACAAAGAAATCTGACTTTCAACCATCTCTGTCAAAATCATGTGAAAGCAACCCACTGAGTTGATGCTCCTCTTGTAACACTGTATAGATACATACAGAAATGTATATCCAAGTTTCAGTAATTATGCATTCATATATTTGATTGTGCAGTGATGTGAAGATTAGAAATTTAAATTTGTTTTAGGCCTGAAAATTCTTTAAACGCTCTTCTAGAAATCACCGATAGAAGGTATTTTCAGTTCTTAAATAAATAATTGTTCAATCACTCTTCTGCATCTAGTAAATATGGATGTGTAAGTAAAAATAAATCTAACACTAAGTAAGTGGTAAGAGATATAGAGCAGACAAAAAGAAGTTTTTCATGTATTCTTTCCTTTGGCCCATTGTGTGATGTCAGTGTTGCAGAACCAGAAGCAGGTCTGTACCAACAAAGCTGCTTTCTGTGGCACCAGTATTCTCCTTCTGCTTGTCAGCATGGTTATTTTCCTCACTCTCTATCACAACATGGGCACCAAATACACAAATTATGGAAAAAAAAAAAAATCAATCTCACCTTGATTCAATGTTACTACCTGACAAATATCCACTAAAGCACTTTATCTTCAGGTGTTTCTGTGCCAGTGGATCCTTATACTCATATTTGCCTTCATTAACTGTACTGCATTTCAGAGGGTTCCACTTCATGTGGCGCTGTGTCCTAACTGTCTAATTACAAAAAAGATTGCCAAACATAAAAAATCCTCAACCCACCCCCCACAAACCCCTCCCCCCAAAAAAAGCCTCCCAAAAACCCCCAAAAAACAAAACAAAACAAAAACCTCTATGATATCAAGGGATGGGGTTTATGCTTAAGATGAGCTCTTCATGTACCTGTATATAAATCTGGCATTTATATGGAAATTTTTATAAAGGCATTTGGTGAGACTTGATATCTCAATATCTTGGGCAAAAATAATATTGATAAAACTGTATAACATACTACACAGTCCAAACTGCAAAACTGTTTTAGGTTACATTTTAACCATCTAAAGAGAATATAAGCAATTAGATAAAGCTTTGATGTCATAGAGAAGCCTGACTGATCCTAAACTATGCTATACTGTAAAACAAGAGCTCAATAGCATGAGAGCACTGACCCTCAGCAGCATTACTAACATATCTATTCTTGTCCCTAGTACATCAGAAATGACTGGTTCAGTGCTGCTGTCAGAAGAAAGGTACCAGAGCTACAAAAGAGATTTTTTACCTGAACAGCCTGATTATATCAGGATTTGAATTCTTGCTCTTCCCAATGAAATACTGAATTTGTCAGGAGAGAATCATGCCAAACGACGGGCAATAATTTCTCTACGTACAGGCGCTGTTGACATAGAATAGAAAAACATGCAAACAACTATTTGTAACTGTAGCTATCACATAGATTAGCATCTAAAATTGTGGAATAGCATACTAGAATCTTGACAGCAAGGAGGTTTGCAGAATCCCATTTTATGCTTTTACTTGCAAGAAGTATGAACATAGAGAGAAAAAGATGGCATGTTCCATCTTCCCTCTCCTCTGGGCAGGTCTAATGGAATTCTGGATATCAATAAAACAAAAAGGTGATTGAATTTTGACACCCTTCTTGTGAAAGTGAATAATAAACCAGCAAACCTTCATCTTTGACCACGGTCCAAGAGAAATTATCCCTGTGTTTTATGTTAAATTAATATTTGATGTAATTCCATTTAAAAATTGGAGTTAAACACTACTATTTGGTAATACTAGTTTCACTTCAATTTGATTAGATGCACTTCAGCTTATTGTCATATTCATTAACTACATTCATTGCCATGGGAGTGTAATGCTAATCTGTTTGTTTGGAATAATTTCCCCCAGTCAAACAACCTGGGCAGAAGTGCTCTTTCTGGGTTTTACAGACACATAACGTCTACTTCTAAATCAAGAGTATGAACTTGAGATTACTGTCTCTGCTGTAAACATAGGTACAGAAAAACTGAAGTTCCAACCAAGTGCCAGACTGATGATGTAATTACCATTACTTATCTTGATTCACTAATTGATTTTCTGGCCTTACATACCTTTAAAAAGCAGCTGGGCTTCTTAAATGCTGCAATTTTTCATAAGCTGATGAGTAACGCTGACATTTAGAGCCTCCCAGCAAACATTCCTGCCATGATCCAATTCTCAAAAGAACATATTTACAATATTTACCCTCTAAATTTCATTTTTCTGCTATACATTGTTTGTGAAAATCCTCAAGACTCCCAGGAGCATTCTGTTCCTACACTTCTATATTCAGATCAAGATTCTAACCCTTCAGCATTTCTTTTGCAACTGAAGCTAATAGGACTTTTGTTCGTAATGACATGGGGAGTATGTATCTGCATCACAAATTATGCCTGTGATTTTTTAAAGTCAAAATATAATTAAAACTGATCAGAGGGTAACGTTATCTCAATCTTTTGAGATCTTCTGCTTGAATTTGTTTTGATTCCTAATACAGACTGACATAAAAATGAAGTTAAATATTACAGGTGGCCTCAAATCCATCTACAAAACCAGATGTAAATCCAGGGCTAATCAAGATTCAGTACTGAATTACAGGCTTGAAATATCACATGCCTGGGTGAAGGAGCACCATAAAGAGAACTTCATGTACATTGCTGTCTAAGATTTTAAATGCTCAACTTAATATCCTCTTTATAAAACAGTACTTTTCCATTATGAACAAGCCATGATCTTACCAGAGGGTCAGTTTGAAGGATTCTCAAAACAAGAGCCTCCACTTCAATGTTGACTGCCTTGAACATAGGTATTTCTGTGTTGAACTGAGGAAAAAAATAAAGAAAATATAAACAAAGGATGTTTGGATAAAAATATATAATATTTACTGAAAAAGCTGAACAACACCAAAACTATTCTTGTGAGTTCTTGCTTCAACAGAAATTAATCCTGAGCTTGCAAAAAGACTTTAAATTTTATGGTAATTATTTTAAGTGCAAAACGCTAATAAGAAAGGTTTAGAAGAAAACCCCTAAATACAAACCAGTAAATTATCTATTCATAATTTATATTTTAATTATAAATTGGCTTTACCAGACTGTAATCTGATATTTACAAAGAATAGCAACATAGGGCTCATTACTTTTATGACAAAGCAGCAGCTACTGCTGTGTTTAGCTGGCATGGGCATTTACTCAGTCACCAAGGTGTCATCTCCCAGAAATTGTTCCCCTAATAGGGAACCAGGGCATAGTGATTCCCTTTCAAATGGATTTTTGCCATTAAAATACAATATCAACCTCTGAATTTGAATTACTCTTCTTTATTATAATAATTCAGTTCTACTATGCAGGTACTTGAATGTGATTTGGAAAAATACTTAGACATCTGAACATCTGGAAATAAAGATTTTCATTGCCATTGTATGGCAGTGCATAGTTTTGGGGTTTTTTCAGAACAAAAAATACACAGCCAGAGCTATGTAGGTTCTGTGGCATGTCCAATTTTAAACAAAGGCATCAACCACCTTGTTAATAAACGGATTGCCAGAACTACAGATCGACCGCAACCATTTCTATCAGAAGCCATCACTACACCAGTGATATTTTGCCTCTAATGGGAAGATTTTCTACTCAGCCAGGAAAAACAGCAGTCTTTCTGTCTGCGAAGAGTGCTGGGTCTGAGTTCTCATTGTTTCCTTTGATATCCTCTTTGAACAGACCTGGCCCTATTCCTGCCCCAAGAATATCCCTCTAGGGATCTCACCAGATAAACATTGCTCAGGACTCTTTTACTTAAAATTATATCCTATCTAATAAATTCATTCATTACACAGAATAGATCAAGCACAGCAGAAAAGTTCTTTACAAACCAACATTCACTGCAAGTAGAAAAGGGATGACAGGGAAAGAAAAATAATGGCAAAATCTGTGGGGCTTTTAGTGAAAGTGAACAAGAATTCATTCAAATTCTTGCCCTAATCTAGCCGTAACCTATTCCATGTAGTGTCTAAGAAGGGAGAGTGGGAAAGAATGGATCAAACGTCTCTAAGGACATACATTAAGGAAAAAATCATCCATACTCATTAAGCCTTTTAACATTGAGAGTAATATAATTTTTTAATATATGACTTGCGCTATAGACTGAAATTAGTTGTCTCCTTCCACCTTGCAAAAGATTCACACTGGAGACTGCAAAAGAACAAAGTTATTTCTTTCTGTCCTACTCACTTTAAACCCACTGGCCAACATGACAGAAAGACTATTGAAAGTACCTGTGAATTCATAGTAGTGCTTGACATTTCATGCTGGTTTTAGCATCAGACAGAAATTAAACTCCAAATAATCCACTCCCCTTCTCTCACCCTCTCTGGTAAAGGGGGACAAAAAGCAGAGAATATGGGTCGGGGTCACGATTTACTGAAAGCACAAAGCAAGGATAAGTTAAGACATGAACAACAACAGCAATATTAACAGCAAAACCTTACAAAAAGAGGAGGTGTTTTACTCCCAGAAAGGTGTTTACCACTGGGAACAAAAGCGCTGTGGGGTCGCCATTTTCCTACCACTCCCCTGTGCGCCTTTCAGGTCTGCTGGGCTCGGCTGCTGCCAGCACCACCGCTCTTGATCCCTTCATTATTAAAGTCAGACGCATCCTGTACATCAACACCAATCTTCTATCTACACATTGAAAAATACATTTGGTTGCATAAAAGTTCTGAACAGCAACTTTGCAATTTATTAAAGCACGGAAAGAAGTATCTGAAACCAGCAGCTGGTTCATTTTAACCATTTGTCAAGATGTAGATAGGCTACGGAGCTAGTTCTTTAAAAATGAGGTTCATGTCCCATAAAGTCAGATAAGGAGCTTTGCTGTTGTGCTTTGCTTTCCAAGTTTGTTCTGTGTAGCCAACATCAAGCAGCGTCTCATGCTGTTGATTTGTGAGTAACAGGTTGAAATATTAACAAGTGGAAAACTCAAACCTTCAAGAAAAATTTTAACATCTTGAGGGCTCTTGTCTCATGTCACTTTCTCAGTTACTCTGCATCTTACAAAAAAGTGTCACTTTGACATTTTATGTTGCTTCTTACATTTGTATCTTGAAAATTTCAGAGATGTTTGAACAGTAATGCACAATGATCCGACAGACATCTGTCAAGCCCAGACATACCAGAAGCAATGACTTCCTGTGGCTGGTTTGGGACAGGGTGATTAATCAGATATTCTCTTTTGCTCAGACCTCCTGTAGAATTCTCGAGAAGAATGTCTGAAGGCTACAGCTGCTTGCTCATCCTAAGCCAAATTCAGATTTCTTAAAATTCAGCACATTCCTATATGCGGAACAGAAAAAACCACCAAGGTAATGCAGATTCTAAGAAGAGCAGCCATATTTTTCTAGTAACAATTTAACAAATATGCTGCAAAAGTAATTACAATAGTTGAGCCAATATTTTATCATTAGGTTTCAAGTGTAGGATTTTCAATTCTTCCTCATTGGCAAAGCTTTTAAAATCTTACTCGACACATCTTACTGTGTCTTTCATTTAATACAGTCTTTTTTTTTTCCTTGCTGGTATGGTTGCAAATATGAATCATAAAGTGTATTTGCATAGTATTAGAGGTCTATTTTTTTTTACATGCAAGATGGAACAAAATACTTTAATTCCAAAAAATGTAGCTATTCAAAATGTGACTCATGATATACTGAAGCTCTTAAGCACTTCAAAATGAGGCTGTCATTCAGTCACTCATTTGGGCATACCTCTAATTTTGAACACGGACCCATTGAATCCGACTCTTGCTTAAAGATAACAATGAAATTAAGGACCTTGCTGGATCAGAACCCAAAAGAGGTTAATTTCAATCTGCGAGAGCAGACATTAAAAAGATGGCTAGTCTAAGCCATTACGAACAAGAGATTTAATGTGTTTACATCTGTTCTGTTCTTCATGTACCTAGAGACAAATAATCCTCAAGACACAGACTCCAGTGTATTAGAGCCCAAAGCAGTATCTTACTAGTCCAGTCATACTTAAATTTAGTGGCAGAAACAGGAAAAATATCTGTTTTCTCAATATCTGTTGAATACACCATCTCCTTTCCTGTTATCCTTCCATTTCTGTTCTCACTTGTCATGCCTTCCCACTGCAAAAGCATGAAATGAAAAATACACAGAAAGGTCAAGGACAGAGAGGTTTGTTACTGATACATAGAAAGGGGTTACAGTTAAGTAGTGACAAGTTTAGTCAGGAGTCATCCAACCATATTCTCTTTCCTAAAAAAGGTAGAGATAAAGCATTCACCCACAAATACCTCCTATGGCCTTAGGATATCCCATTGGTGGCAGGCTATTAAACAGCAGTGTAATTTACTACCCTTCATTTCTATCCTTTGTCTCACTAAACATTTGTTTCACATCTATCAAGCATTCAGTGTTACTTCCTGTTTCATATCATAATTAGTATTCCAAAAAAAATTATTTATTGCTCATTTGTGTAGTATATGGCACAGTCAATAAAAAACCCCAACATCTTCTGGATATTTTATTTCTTTTGAGGCTGTCTTTGCCTGCGTTTCTTTTACTGCAGCTCTGCTCACAGACTTTACACTCAAACCATCATGATTCCTGCATTTACAGTGTTGCTCTTTAAATGACTTACTTTTCTCCTTTTGTCAGTGTCTCTGGGTTCTTTAAGGGATCTTATTGATCAGAAGACAATAGAGCTGACACTTTAATTCAGCACTACCCAGTCTATGCTTCTGCAATTCCTTGAAATGCACTGAAATTCCAGAACATCCTACTTTTGATTAAAAAGTTGTCTCTAAAAATATCCAGGTTTTTCTTGGTCTCAGGTTTTGAATGTATCTGAAAACATGAAGGAGGAGAACACACTTTCAAACCAATATTATTGTTCAGCGAAATCACAAAAGGAATAAAAGGAGTTTAAGGGAGAGTTTTGAATGAAAGAAGGATCCAATGTTCATGTTCTTCACAAGGGAGCTTTCCAATTCTACCTAACTATAAAATCGTATGTGATAAAACCACCCTCTTAATCAGACCAGGATCTGTGGCGGGGGGGGGGGGAAATATAAAAGAGAAAAGAAAAAGAAAAAAAGAGAAGTGTTAGCAAGCTGAGCAGCTTTTTTCAAGGTTGAAAAAAAGCTTTACATGGTCCTAGGAGCCTCAAACTCTGCAACTATCAGGCAATTGTCAGGCAATATCTCCTGTGACACAGAGTATTGAGGAACATGAGAGCAGGGAATAGCCATTTATGATGAATGAAGTCTTAATCCAATTCCATCTGAGATTAACAATGAAATCACAATTTCTTTTAATGCTGAAGGAAATCTTCCACACACAACTTAGTCTATTAAATTCTCCTCAACTGTATACATGTAAAATTTTACATTACAGAATTTCAAATACATAATCTAGCATAATACATAACTTATATAGACTTAGTAAAATATATGAAAATATTTATAGATCAAAAATCATGTGACATCAAATAAAGCCCTTATTGGTTGAAGGTGTCCCCTTTATTAAGCTGTGGTTTCATTACAAACCTACTCGAATTTCCCATACTTGATGACTTTGCAATGTATGTCTTTTTCTAAATGACAATTTTCTCCCAACCTCAGGTGTATTTTAATGTCTTGTTGTGCAGAACTTTACATGATTCCTTCCACAATTTCAGGAGTCTAATTAAGGTATTTACTAATGCTTGCTAAGAAGGTAATTCCAGTACTGTGGAATTACCATATTTTCTTTTGAGAATGAGAAAGATCCCAACTGTAAAACTTTGTCTTTCCTTGGAGCAACAGGACTGAAACATTGCCTTGGAGAACTCAGTCCAGAAATTTCAATTCTGCAGGGACACAATGTCTTTAGGCATTCAGACTGATTAATTAATAAAAATAGAATCTGGGCTGTCACCTGACCTTGACAGCAGAAGTTCTTCATTTTGTATCTAGCTGTCAGATTGCTACTATCACAATGAATGAATCTGCAATGCTTATTGCACTTTCAGTAACACTTATCATAGATTGTATACAGTCAGCACCTCATATTAATTTTCTCTAAACAGAAAGCTTTTCCTGAGAAAGCTATAGTAATGTAAACTAAACTCTTTCATACACTTACATTTTTTTAGAAGGTTTAAAATACTGAAGGGACTATCAGGGGCATTCTAATTAATCCTGAGAGCATGAAAATGGAGGCAAAACACTTGGCACCATTTGTAAAAACAGGATGTAGTCAGATTAAAAAAAACCCCAAAACCTTGGATGTCCTCTGTGCATGTCTGCTCTGCCTTAGAATGTGCATTTGTTGAAAATTATTACTGGTGTCTCTCGACTGTCTTGTCTGAAAAAGCAGTCTCTCCTGTACTGTTTTGTTTACAAATGTTGTTTGTGGAGTGAAGTGTTGTCAGTGGAATGCTTGAATAACACTGTGGACATACTGAATATGAAATTGTTCTCTCACTGGAGAAAATGGGAGCAACTATGCCAAGTCATTAAAATATGTTGGTTTCAAGTAAGTTTAAGGGCACACTCAGGGCCATATAGTGTTTTTAATGAAGATTTCAATGTCATTAATAAATAATAAGATATTCAATCTTAAACTCACTCTAAGGTATATAGTACGTGTTTTTAAAAATTAATGAATTGAGCACAGAATTGTGGCACAGCTGAAGTAAATTTCAGGAGGAAGATGATTTGTGCTGACATGCTGGACTAGGCCTTGAATGATCTTGGATCCATTCCCAGTTCTGCCCTCAACTTCATCTAGAGCCACATAAGCTTCTTTAGACAACACTGCAAAGCTGTTTAGATATTTTAAGACGCACAGAGGTGTCTGCTAGGGTTTTGAAAACACTTAACTACACTTGGCAATTACATCCTCTGGAATTTGGAGATCCAATCTCAAATGTGGCCTGTACACAAATGATAAAAAACATAAAGTCCTCATTCAGACAATACTTTATCTAAGCCTCAAATTGATCATCACACCTCAGCAACTGAATCAAAGAGCTAAGTCAATACCTCCTCACTTCTGTACCTGAAGGAATTTAAATTCCTGTGATTTAGGGTGATTAGCCATCCCATGGTCACTAAGGAGAGAATTTTGAATGGGTACATGCCGTTTGGTTACCAGAATAAATCCCATCATTTAACCACAGATAAGAGTTTTTGGTTGAGGTTTCTACATTTTTTTTTCCTCAGTATTGACAGGGGATAAATGTATTTATGTCCTCTGAAGAGATTCTAACTGGATCAGAGAGTGTCATAAGAAAATTTTGAGCAGAATCATTTGTCATGTTGAAGCTAGACATATTCTCAGAGAAAATGTGTAAATAATTGGGAGTTCACACACATTTTCATTGTACTGTTTACTCACATAAAGATTCTAATTAGTGCAAATTACTAAAATCCACTGACAATAAGACTCTTTTACATTCCTTAACCCTTTTGGTAAGGCAATTTAAAATTAATCTGCATGGCAGAGTAGATAGAAGTTATACTCTAACCTAAAATCTGTCAAGCCCTGGAACACAAGGTCCAGAAGAGGGAGTAATTCCCAGAGACAATTTTTTTTCAAGTGGGAATAATGTGCAAGTTAACCTTCAGGATAAGAATGATAGCTTGTATGGGATATCTTAGCTCCTTTAATTCAAGACTTTCTATATAGCCAATGCAATGGGCTACAACCAGAAGTAAAAAAGAAGAGTATGAGAACAGCAGAAGATAGAAGCTTCAACAGTTGGTATGGTAAGATCAGGATGATTAAATCCAGTGGAAAAATACACTCATGTTGATGTACTGGGTGCTTTTCAAGAATCACAGAAACATCAAGGTTGGAAAGGAACTCTGGAGATCATCTATTCCAACCCCCTGCTGCCAAGGCAGGGTCACCTAAAACAGGTTACACAGGAACATGTCCAGGTGGGTTTGGAACGTCTCCATAGAGAGAGGTACCATGTCCTCCCTGGGCAGCCTGTTGCAGTGCTCTGCCACCCTCAGTGTAAAAAAGTTCTTCCATATGTTGAGGTGGAATTTCTTGTGTTTTAGTTTACGGGCATTGCTCCTCGTTGTGCTGCAGGGCACCACTGAAAAGGGTCTGACACCATGCTCTTGGTACCCCCTTTGAGATATTCATGTGCATTAAATTCTTGTGTGACTAAGACACGTGAAAATTAAAGTATTTGGAGAACACCGCAAATGACCATAAAATCCTACTTCAGCTACTCAGCAAGCAAGTGAGCAAATGTTTCTGGAGAGGCCTGGAGGACATGCTTGTAACACAAGATAAGAATACATGAGCCAACTTATATTGGTAGGCAACAAGAAAAACCTGGGGGTTTTATCACATACATTTAGAAAAGGTAGTGTTCTGCATCTTTAAGCACAAATACTACTATTATATATACCACATCAGTTACATATACAACATCCTTCATGTACCACCTTTGTTATGACCCCAGGCCAATACTATCCTTTGATCAGGAATCCTAAAACAAACATAAAACCAAAGGGACTTGAGCACTGCAGAGCAAAAGCTGAGTCTTTCATAGCCACTAAAAATGTAAACACAATAACCTTTAATTTCAGTAGAAGATAACATTTGCCTTTGAAAATTGTCAGTCATTATCCTGGCCCTGCTGGCCATACTACTCCTGATACAGGCCAGGCTTTCTTGGCCACCTGGGCACAGCTGGCTCATGTTCAGCCACTGGCAATAAAACCCCCCCAGGTCCTCATCCATTGGGCCACTTTCCAGCTGCTCTGCCCCCAGCCTGCAGCTCTGCATGGGGCTGTAACTCAAATGCACTTCACCTCGCTGAACCTCATGCAGTTTGCCTCGGCCCATCGATTCAGCCCATCCAGATCCCTCTACAAAGCTTCCCTGCCCTTCAGCAGATCAACACTCCCACCCCACTTGGTAGTGTCTGCAAACTGATGGAGGGTGCCCTTGATCCCCTGGTCCAGACCATTGGCAAAGATATTAAATGAGACTGGACCCAGTACTGAGCTCTGAGGAACACCACTGCTGGATGTAACACAGTTACAATCTAATGACTTTCCATGCTTAGAATGGAACTGCAGCTTTCACACTTGGATGGGTACTCTATAGGAGTTTCTACATGAGTTCTGTTATAAACAAAGCAATATTAATGGAAATAAAATTCCAGAAAAACCCGTCAATCTCTAATTTATCTCTGTTTAAAGAAGTACAGTTATACAGTTGGAGTCACTTTTGCAATTCAAATGAGTTTGTACATACTCCTTGCCTGTCTGAAATTACCATACTTAAAATATAAAATGATCAAGAGAGATATGAAATGAGCATTGAGACAGAAAGCTCAAATGATTGAATCTCTTTCTGAAAATGAAAATTAAAACTACCTCTTCTTCATTTAGTAAGAATCTAAAATACTCTCAAGAAGGTTGGGAAAGAACATGGGGAAAAAAACCCCTTAAAATTGTGACCATTGAATAGAAGTGAAATCAAATAATTGCTCAAAGATCAAACTCCATGAAAAAAGTTAGTTTCATTATTTCAATAGAAGTTTATGCAAAAGGTAAAAATGTTTTATACATTATGTCTCATTTATGCATAAGACATGACATACAAACAGAAAATGCCTTCAGAAAATAGCACTATATTTTTAACTCACCAGAATATTTACATTAAAATCTAATGTTTATGATTTAAAATGTTGTTGCAACCTTTGAAAGGAGCCATAGCTCCAGTTCTGCTCTATGAGTATGACAAGTCAAAACTCTCACAGTATATGGCTACAGTATATATAATTGTGCAGGTATTCAGTCACAAATGCTGCCTGCAGGGATCTATCTGTACGTTGTGTGGGTACATGGCTACTCATTTAAATTTTTCTTATGTATTTGTGAAAAGAAAGCCTGCATTTCACTACAAATTTATTTATGCCTAGTGGCTTGCCTGTAGGAACATCATAGAAAGGTTCAGCATGTCTGATAAAAATTTGGAAAAGAGACTATACATCTACCTTATGTTTTCCTTTAGGAAAAAACCAAAAGTCTCAGCTCAGAGCTCCTGTCTTTATACAGTTAGATCTCATTTCACTCCCATTGAACAGGTAGCTGATAAACACAAGCCATTATTCCACAGGCATTAATAATCCCTTTTATTCCATTTTTAACTTTCACTGACTTGCTACTGTCATGTGCAGATTACATGGGTGTGAAGTCACTCACTGTGACACTTTGCTTCCAAGTTCTTGGAAAATACATGTTCCTGTTAGCTGCAGGAATAATCTTCCACAGGCCATAGAAACTCCTACACTAAACATCAGGCATATGTGTGCATGTCCACCACTGATTCCCAATTTGGGAAAAATATTCCTAGTACTGTAAGGCAGGGAAATACTGTTTCAAGCATAAATCCATAGTATTTAGGACATCGAGACTGTATAACCTCTGGTGCCAAGCCCATGGCCCAACTAAATGTAGTAAGGGGGACAGATTGCTGTGGCCATAATAATCATTAATGAGGAAAGATGCTTTAGTGAAAGTACATTAGTACCTTGAGATGACTTATCATTCCATTCTGGGAAGCAGTTACCAAAATATGACAAGGGTCAAAGAAACTTAAATGCTTCTGAATACTGCACAAGTCATCCCAATTGTCGGAATGATACTTGCATATGAACACATAAATTATGCCTGTATAAAAAGTAAATGAATAATTGAAATATGTAAAGAAAACAGCCTAAGATGTTTGTTTTGCTATTTAAAACAACAGGTTTACATAGTGCAATGAAATATTTATTCACCATGTTTTCCTTTGGCAGATCTATTTTTCTGGATTGATTACCTCTGAAAGCTTCCCTGACATGAGCTTTTGTACGCTGACAAAGGCAAGGTGAAGCAAAGCATCTTGATTAGCTACAATGCAGATCAGCCTCTAGGCAAGCTTAGCAGAGCAAGAAGGACAGAGAGCACGTGGGCAGGGGAATGCATTGATGCTAAATTAAGTTTTAAAGAGAAGAGTAATCCACACTCTTATTTTCACAGAAAAACTAGCAGATAATACAACTGAGCTTTTAAATTTTGGGCCAGTTCTTTTGAGAAATAGCAACAAAAAGAATGGTTAGATTTGACTGCTGTGAAAGATGTAGGTATTCTGACAATGTGCTGCCTCATCGTCAGCATGCTTCAAACCACACCCATTCCTAAGACCCCCTGACCTTTTCAAACTTTCTTTATACTCGACTGAAACTACATCACTGTATGTTATCTACACACATGTGCCTGAAAAAAATATATTTTAACAAAACTCCACAGTTTTATGACTATATACTGAACTTAAAAAGCAAATAGACTTGTTGAACTACTTCTGCATATTATATTAACATCCTCCAAAGGATTATATTGTCTTTCCCATACATGAGGGTCTAGCTCTACTGTTGAGTTCAACCTTCTAAAGCCTATGGAAACCACTTGCTTAAACTGTACAGGAAGATGCACAACTGTTTGGCTGCCATTTTCAATACTATTAAGCAGGTGCTTTATTTGTGCTTCAGTAGTCCCCTTTCTAGTTTAACCCACTGAAGTTTTAGTAGTTGCTGTGACACAGATTGTAAGTAGCTCTATGTTACCTAAGTATCACATATATCACAGAATCACAGAATTAGCTGAGTTGGAAGGGACACCCAAGACCAATTCCTGCAGGGTATCATCCCCAAGAGCCACATGTCTGTATACCTATCCATTAGAAACAGTAATGTATTAGTTCAGATTATTAGTAGTTTATGTGTTATCTGCCAGCAAAATAAATGAGATCTCTTTATTTCCATTTAAAGTTATGCTGTGATAAACCCAAAGTATACATAGATATTTATTCTATACACGGTTCTAATCTAGTCTCAAATCTTTTAAGGTTTCTAAATTGATTTCCTTTTCTGCATTCTAGGCAAAATCTAGTGAAAATAATATTTTCTTTAAAAATAACCCTTCCTGAAATTGTGTTTTATGGGTTTATTATTTCATAATTTATGAAAAATATGTAAGTACCATTAAAATTATTAATAAATCATCTAAGAAGTTCCCACTGACACAACAACCTTCAACAAATAGCTGCATTACCCAAGAAAATAAAGAACAACAGAAAAAAAGGCAAAAAAAGTCCAAACAAAAATGTGACAAATTCGCAGATATATTACAAATGTTATGTTCCATTAAGGGAAAAAAATTATGCTAACTTGCAGAGTTTCTGCAGAGTCAGTGCCAACTAATTGCTGAACAGTTTACAGGGGATTTGGGGAGGATTTTAGGCTGATCAGTCTCTACCACGATCTTGATCTGGTGCAGGTCACTGATCATGTAATTTATCTGCCTTACAGTAACTCCAATTTATGCAGAGACATGGAAGATGACACAGTCTGAACCCAAAAAGATAACAGCGGAAGGGTAACAGCATCTGTTCTATGGACCTTGTTCTAGCATTCCTCAGATGCAATTAAAACTGAGCTAGGAACCACCTGGTTCCTCCTAAAGAAACTGTTGTTCTCTTAATTTACTATATCCTGTGATAAAACCTTAAATAATCCTTATTTGCTACAAAAACGGCAATTCTGTCCTATTTTTCCTGCTTACAGTTACCTACGCAATAATACATATTGAATGAATTATTAGACTTGCACTGAAATATTGTAGACAATTAAGCTGGATTAGATATCGCAGGATTTGTATAATATACATAGTAATTTCCTTCCTTCAGCACAAGCACCCCACAAATACCACAAAGGACTGACTAGCCCTTCTGCATCAGTTATATCAATCAGCAAGTCCCTCACATCCAGTGATGTGCATTTTATACAGTATAGTTGTGGTTTTTACCTCTATTCTCTTTGTCGTTTCTCTCTCTCTCTCTCTAATTAATAAAAAGGGAAATGCCCTTTGTACTATACCTCCCTACACTGTGTGGGGAGGATTAAAGACTCCAAGCAGTTTGCTTAAAGTCTATTTCCCACCATTCAACTAAAAAAGAAGTAACATTGCTCCATCTGTGTCTGTCTCTATGGATAATCACAAACAGTATTCACTGCATCCTCTGTATTACAGTATCCATGAAGATAAGGACCCTGACAATTCAGTGCCTGGCACCTCATATTTTGCCAAACTGGAAAGATGACTTGAATATTTTCTTGTTAACATAAGTCATCTCAACTCTGCACACTGAAGTATTACTTATCTTGCAAATAATTGCTAACTTGCTGTACAGTAAATAATTCTTATTAGGTACATACATTTCTTTAAACAAGTAATTTATAAAATCCTTCTAACACAGGATAATTTGCAAAAAGTCAAAGGATTCATTGATATTTAATAGCTTTAGTAGCAGCATTTTAAAAGGAATACTAATGTTTTTTAATTCATAAAAGAATTAATTAAATACCAAATAAAGAACTTGCTAGCTTTTTTTACTTTGACTGCTACATTTTTCACTACTAATTTCCAACCTTTTGCTATTAATTTCCAATAGAGATTTCAGCTAAATGAATGTGTACTCACTATTTGATAACTCCATTTGACAGCTTCTATCATGCAAGATGTATCAAAGCAATTTTCTTATTACAAGACAAAACACGTGGATTTTTTTCCTTTTTTTCTTTCCCCATCCTCAGGATAAACACAAAATAGAGATTTTAAGAAATGCAGCACAGACTAAGGATGAAGTTGAGTATGATACGAGATCAGACGTGTTACAGCAGTGAAGGGTCACAAGAGCCACCTCACCTCTTCTGCCAAAAAGTGTCTAATTCAAATTCTAGTGCTCGACTAAGTCAGAGTTTATTATTCCATTCATATTTCTATGAATATTACAGACCCTTGTACATGACAGTTTGACTTCAAAGCCACCCACTAAGTTGAAGGAGGAAACGCTCACCTGACCTGATTTTGGTGCAGCTTGTGGCTGCAAGAAAGTACTTCAGCAAACCACTAAAGGTACGTGTATTTAACATTTCCTAAAGCCATTTTGGTATTAGTAATTTTTAGCAAATAAATCATAATGGGAATAGATTTTTTTAAATTACATTCCTTGCTACTGGTAAAACAACCAAAGGTTGGCTGCCTGTTCTCAATACATCAGTTTCTTTTGCATACATATAATTGTCACCAGAAAGAAAGAATATTTTAAATGCAAAAAAAAACCAAAGAAAAAAACCCAAACTCTCAGGTTTGGTTTCTCACCCGAGATTCAGGTTGTTAAAAAGTCCCTGGCCCTCTAAAAGCCCTGAGCCGCGCCAAAAGAAAAAGCGGAGTCCTTCAAGGCCTTGTTT
>VXBB01009311.1:1241669-1373281 GCA_013399915.1 Illadopsis cleaveri
CAAAAAAAAACAAAAAAAAACCACACCAAAAAACCCCAAACAAACCTACAAAAAACAAAAAAAAACAACCCCAAAACATAAATGTGCTCTATAGACCTTTAGATAGGCTTCTTTCTGTACACATCCTTAAAGTCACTGAGTTATTTTAATGCTTTTTGGAGTCCATATATTTCACACTACAGGGACAATGTAGTTACTTTGTTTTCACTAATAGCAGGCTCCAAGAGAAAAAGCCAAAAAATGAGCCAATGATAACCTTTTTTATCTTCAGCTAGGCTACGAACTCTGAATTCATTCCTGAACATCCAAAATGTTAACCTTTGCAAGTCTGGGAAAAAAGTGTTAAAGTGTTTGCAAGTCTGGGAAAAAAGTCCTCTGGTTATCAAAAGCACCTCCACTGTAGATGTAAGAACTTCAGGATTTTGCCAGGAATATAAACAGAAGCTGCATTGGCACTTGTGATTTCACATGGGCAGAAGTTTCCCTTCTGAGTAGAAAGATAACCAAATTCTCTCTCACATTTTCTACTGCACTGTCCCTCCCCTATAAATCAGGTGGCAAAAAAACCTTGCACACATATTCAATGTAGTCATGGTACAAATATAATGTAGGACATCAGACATCTGTCTCAACATTTGGGACTTTATCAAAAAGAATCTACAGTGGAGCACAAATTGATATTTCTCTACCATGTAAACACACATCACCTACAAGGTCTTCCCATCTTATTCACATGACTCCATTTTCTGGAAGTATTTGTGCAAAAGACAACACAAAGACCTTGCATTCATGTAAAACTTATGTAGTATTGTGTGTTTTGTCCATTTTGAAAGCTGCACTGCTAACACAAAGAATCTGTTATTAGAATGTTTTATAGCTGTGCTGACAGAAATTCGTTGAGTAAAATTTCACATATAAAGCTCACAATGACATTTTTCCTACGCTAAAATTTAATTTGAGGCATTTGCTGCACTTTAATAAAATATGCCACTGGTTTCAATATTTTTTATGATTCTCCATGGAAAATGGAGAAAATTTTATTTTACATCCACTTTAGTCCTCTTGCTGATGTTTTAAGATATATTCTGGTTTTGAGTTCCATTTTCAAATTATCTACCAATCTCTGTTCTCAGTACTTACTCTTGCTATGATTATTTTCTTTTTACCATATGTTCACTATTACTCAACTGTTAAAGGTACTTTGAAATGCATTCTATAACTGAGTATCTAATTCAGGAAAGAGTTATGTGCTCATATGTTCCCTGGTCATTGTCTCAGGGAAAGAATAGGTCATCAATTAGATTGCTTTCCACACTGAATGTATATTATACAGCTCAGTTTAACCTTAGATTTCGTAACTGGTTTTGCACAAAATATCTGTATGCAGAAGGTTTATTAGATTAACTGATCTGTTTTCCTGATAGGGAAGACCTTTAACATAATTTTCTGACTTCCAATTATGAGCCAGGAATTCAGTATGACAAAACAAGATTAACACCCACATATTCACCTGAAACCCCAGAATCCAGGATGCACTTCACTGCTTGAGACAGAAAGAAAGTTTATTCTTCTGTCTTAATTTTCTCCATTCAGGAATGGCAGAAATATGAGAATTATATGCTTAGCACAGAGCTAAAATAATACAATAAGCATAACCATTTAAAAAGTCATACTTTATTCACTGAAATGCTAATCATTGAGCCACGTCAGCTTTAGCATCCTCAGTATCTTAATGCAAAATTTCTCACATTTGGAAAAGAAGCTGGGGGAGAGGGGAAACGGAGGAAGAGAAAAAAATCCAACACAATAATCATCATCATCATCATCATCCCATTTTTACTTGATGTAAGATCTCATATACAGTATTCTATCAATTCCTTCTTATCCCTGGACAGTTCTTTCTCATTGCGGAAATACAACTGATACAGATAATTTTATTCCTTCAGGTAAAATGTGCCCATGCACCTTTCTGACAAGTTCTCTGTATAGTTGTTAATAATTGATACATTAGTTCATTGGGATGGAAATAAGCCAATTTCATGACAATGGTAAGATGGACAGGACAGTTCAAAGTAATTGCACAGCTTTTTTGACTACATTTTAATGCTGTTAATGGAGAAAATATGCCTTATGTTAAACAAGACATCACAGAAAATTACCATCATGGTCTCTCCTTAAAATTTCCAACTTTAATAGTAGTTCACTGAAGATGTTCAACTGTGCAGCCATAAAAACCAGCTAGAAATCCTGAAGAAGTCAATCAGGGCTAACTGGTAACAATGTATTCTGTTTACCCAAACATTTAAAGGCAGAGAAAGGGAGAACTGATATCCCAATCACCTGATCTCATCCAAGAATAACATGCTTTAAATAGAGCTACATATGATTTTTTCATCCCAGTCTTCCTGTGGCGTGAATGACTTTTTTATGTCACCATTCAGAAGCCCTTTCTCTGAATCCTCATTCAGTTGTACCTCTAGGAGGAGACTAAGTCTAGATAGTATTTAATTGTATATTGAATTGCCCATAATAAAGAAATGGATCCCTAGTTTTAGTATTCTTGAAAAGTTACCACTCAATGTAACCCCAAGAACACTGTAAGCATTGCAGAGCAGGTTAAGTTGCAAAGCGCGATTCTGCTTTATGACCTTCACAATTATTTTGTTTGTCATTCAACCTAAGGTAGTTCACAAAACCAGTACTAAGTTAGACTGAATACATATGAAAAGCAAATCAAGGTTATTACTGTCTACAGAAAGGAAGCAGTACTTGCAAACAGAAACAGATGAAGTATTAAATAATTCATATAGTTGAGTACTTCGCAAAAAGTGCTCACTGTGAATGGCATATGGATATCTGGTTTTATGACTGGAAAACTGATCTTGAAACTCCAGAAAAAAACCTCACATCATTAATTTTAAATTCAAAGCAATACTGAAAAGAATTGTATGAAGATCAACAAATAACTACAATTATTGTGGAAAATTATGAATAAAACATTAAATTGCAGGCTGTAAGCCCCTGGGCATTTTGCACCATTAAATGTATTTCTATTTTTATATCTTAACTCTCTCTGAAAAAAACAAAGAAAATGAAAAACTTAAAAAGAAAATTATGGTTCTCTTACTTTCAGTAAAAGAACCTTGAACACTTTCTTTGTTATGAATAAAAATCACATTGAAATGAAAGTCATCTTCTAATGTAATATTATAAAGAAAAGAGCAGGACTTTGTTCAACAAGAAAGAAATTGAAGGGCAGAATATTTCCAATACAGCATGTACATTTTTGGGTACAATACATATATTCTGATGCACCAATTTTTCTGAAATTGGCATTGTATATACAAAAGTACACCTCAAGAAGAAAAAGTTATTTTTAGAGATTCAACAGAAGCAGCAATTACAACCATTACTTTCTCTTCTTGTCAGGATCTCATGGTCCCTTGAAAATTTAGTTTGGGGGCCTCTCTGATTTCTAGATTAATTAGATAAGAAAACTGTATGATGTTTTGATGGATTCTATTTTATGTCTGCTGTGTAGACCAAATGAATAAAACGGTTTTTCCATAAGCCTATATGTTGTATATGAGCTAAAATAGATTGTAGCTGAATTTTTTTTATTTGGGGTTTAAACCTTTTTTTGATAATTTTTTATGCCATTTCTTTATGTAACAACTATTGTTTCAATGACTATGATGTCAGTGGAGGACTTCTGTTACAAATGTTGTAAAACGCATTACTGACAGAATTATTTCTGCTCCATAATGTAAACAATGTTTCATTTCTTTATAATTGTTCTGTTTAAACATTTATACTTACCTCTATCATTAAAGTGCAATGTTTCTACTTTCTGATTATTGTTAAGGCTCATAACTTTTTTCTGTGTTTTAAATCTCTCATCTCAATTGTTTTGGACTTACCAAGTGAGTATTTCCTTCAGCATGCCTTTTCCAAGCAATTATTTTGCAAGTATTTAGTATGAATCATTGCAAGTTTCTGTCAAGTGGTCTGATTGCTAACATCCAAGCTAACCTTGGCCAACATAGGTCAAACACTTCTAAAACCAGCTCAGCTGCCCATGCTCCAGTACAAACACGGTATTGCACAGTGCTCAGTGCTCTTCCTCTAAGGCAGAGAGACAAGGTAAAATAATTGTGTACTTGATTTTTAAATATAAAAGTAGTTCTATGCGTGAATTAGCCATGTATTCCAAATCAAGTACAAGGGAGAAAACTCTATCACATACACATCACATTATTAAATTTACTATTATTGTGAGATCTAGATGTGTGTTTTGATTTTCAGCTTCATGAGCCCTTCTTTCCTAAATCAAATCTATTTCATCATTTGAGGTAGTGCTGATGCAAGACATTGAAGTCTCCTCACCCTCTTAGCCTGTTCCACAACATTCATAAATCCTTTTCTGATTTATTTTCCAAATTTATTACTGACCAATAAATACATAAAACATAACACATCAAGGTCTAATTCCGTATCTGTCAAAGTTAATTATACCTCTACACAGAATCCAGGAGTCTCCCAACTTACAAAGGAAGTTATAGGTTTTGTTTCACAAATGAGAAACTCTTCTACATTTATTTACTGATAGAAAGTTGACTGCATTGTTACTGAACCAAAATTACTGACCAGATGGCATAAATACAAAACCAACTATACTTTCAAAGGCCAATTACTTGCTGTTGACTCGTAACTTGTGAGGATCTTCTTCTTAAGCTGGAACTGTTTTAAGATCAGCCCTTGAAATAGAAAATGGGTATTAAAAATGTTGGACAAGGTGATCATTGAACACCACTACATGAACAAAGTGCTTTACAGACATACCCAACCTCCAAAGTAATACTGAAAAAGCTCCAAAAAACCCTACCATTTGTAAAAGAGAGCAGGAAATATCCAGAACATGGGCAAATCCTAGAACTATCCTGGATAAATGAAACATCTGTCAAGTTTATTTTTTTGCCCCGCATGGTGGCCAAAAGATGACTAAGAAAGAAGGTAGAGAAAGAATAAAACAGTCTTTAAAGGTCTCTATACTTAAAAAATAATCTCAACAAGAATTGAATCCATTTAATTTAAAAATTTATTCAACTGCTTAGCTACAGTTTGAAATAGTTTTCTGAGTCATAGTCCAGGTTAAAATTTAACACTAGAATCTGAAGACAACCTCTGGCCAGTGTCGAAGTTTAGCCCAGAGCTTTAGATAGAACTTTTGTTTTGTGCAGCAACCAGCAACAGCTAAAAAAATATGAGATAAAGATGGAAAAATAGTAAATTTTGTTAACGGTTTTTTTAATTGCACCTTCATGTAGGGAAGTAATATTCCATTGGTATGGCTAAATAACTCCAAATAACAAAACACCTGATAGGACTGTGTTGTAATATACAAGTGCTTTGAAAGGTACATAAGTGATAGGTTTATCACTGAGTCAATGCCAAACACTGGAGAATGCTAAAAGTATTGTCTGCTCTAAGAGATCATATGGCTTCAAAAACTTATCTTAAAATGCAAGAGAAACAACAGATATAATCCATGTTATGCTGAACCTGTTTCTGCATAACTGACATTAAAAATTTTCACAGTAAATTAGTTATTTTACTATTTTAACACCAAAATTAATTATATTTTAATACTATATATTTGATCAGAATAAAATAGAACATATTTAATGAATTTAATGAATCCTTGCAGAAAAAAAGTTACTGTCATTAAGACAACACTATAGTAGAAACAAAACCAGTATTTTGAATGGTTACTGACTGAGGGTGACTGAAATTGTTTATGTATCTATAATGCACCATAGGCGAGAACAGTGACACTAAAGAAATTATCATTATTTCAGAATGCACATGCTAACTACTGCAGGTAATGTCTAAAAAGCAGTACTTGGGCCTTAAAAAGTAGCACCATGAAGCAGGGCATGAGGAGTGAATTCTCCATAGACAAAATCACTGCAAAATCACTGATGTGTGCTTACAAAAGAGTTCATACCAGAAAGTGTCAAAATTTCTGATGAATTAGAGGCAAGTGCCTCTTGTTCTTGCTCTGAAAGTGCACATTTATGTCCTGTTTCCTTTAAAATAATAACTGTTTGAAGAACTACTTTGTGATGATTACTGTTACAGAGGGAAAAAAATAAAGATGAAAAAGCAAAAAGCAAAAAATTCACAGACAGATCATGTTCAGTGTTTCTTGTTCACTATAGTTCCCCTGACAGCAGAAATACTTTGTATACCAACTTTTGGTTAGCATGAGTAGAAATACAGCTTTAATTCCCAGAGGGCTGTTAGATGTTCAAGGAGAGCAGATGACTGATCATACAAACAGCAGCACAAAATATATTAATAAATCAGCAGATCTCCAAGCATTTTGAAGACTGCCAAGTGATGCTTGGTAAGTGACATAGTATCTAACATCATGATACACATTACTGATGGTTTTGAATTGCCAAAAGGAAGTAATAGTTCAGTCATATTAATAGTATTTTCTGCTTTAGTAGGTTCCAAGAGTACCTCTACTGTAGCCAACTCAAGTCACCTTTTATGTCAAATATGACTCAGCTGTCCAAGACAATTCCCATCTAATTTTATAATTATACCTTTATTTTCATTATGATCCTTTGGATATTCAGGTAGCACCTGCCTACAATAAATCAGCAATGGAGATCAAAACATCCTTATACAGAATTCTAAGCTACATGCATACTTTTTCAGATGACATGAAAGCAATTGGCATTGACTTTATAGAACATCATAACTGATGGAAAAGATGTTGCTGCTCATAAAATCATGAAAAATCATGATTTCTGCCTTTCTCAGCTGGAGAACAGGTTCACTCAGGCCATTTATATCAGATAGCACACAGGTCTCAAATCATGAAAACACTATTCTTGGTAGCTACCATACAGATGGTATCCTCCTTCTTTTGGGCTTCAATAGGACAGGGAAAAGTAATACAACTTGCAGTAGGCCTCAAGTGTTCACAAAAAAGAGGGGAGAGAAGAGGGAAGATAAAAGTCAAGCCACAGAACAAGTGCAAGGTCTTCATCACTCCCATTTTCACTTATAGTCTGAGTGCCAGAAGGGATAGGGACCGAGAAGTAAAGATGTGGCATAGAAGTCTTTGATCCTCTTTTCCAACTAGGAATCTAAATTGGTCAGAACAGTAATGCTGCTAAGTTGGAGGAACTACAGAGGCATCACATCAGACAGTCAAAATAAATCCACTATGTTTTGACACACTGCATAAATTATGTCCTCTTATGTGCTACCACAGAAATAAGATAAAGAAAAACAAGCTAAACCTGAAGGCAAGTCTTATTTCTCTGGAGTATAACACAACATTGTTCCACTTGCCATATTCACTAGGGAGATGAGCGAAATCTTCACAGTGACCTAGTACAGCTGTTCACTTGACACTTTTCAGGTAAACTGCTGAACTTAGGTTCAATTCAAGTGTTTGTCACTGCCAGCCTGAAAAATTTTCTGCTACAGAAAATAGCCATTTCTCAGATAACTAAACTTGAAGGTCAGCTAACTGATACTGCCCTAATCAATCAAAGAACTGACCCAGCAAATAAACTGGTAGATTTCTCTAAAAGTAACCATATGGTTAGCCTGAAAACCTCACCCATGAATTTGTCAGTAACTCATAAAATATTGCACAGTATTAAGCAAGCCACTGGAGCTCTGGCAATAAAGTCATGTTGAACAGCTCCTTTTTGTACATGCCTGGATTTATTTCCAAATAAGATAGTATAAAATGCAGCAAATATACATAATAGACTGAAAATCTCAGTTCCTCAAGTGTGTCTGAACCCCTTTGTGTTGCTCTAGCCACACAGAAACCAGAAATAAACTCAATTTCCCCAGCCAAAAACTTCTCTGGTTTGCAGAACTGTACAGAGTCCCTCTGGCAGACACAAAGCTGGCACTTCTACTCCAGCTTCCAGCCTCAGTACAGGAAGCACAAGGGGCACTACTGGACTTTCTGTCTTCTCTGTTGGCAGGCTGCTATTTAGACAACAGTTGGAAGACTTTAGAATATCTCCGAGACTGCTCCAAACTACAGTGAGCTGGCATACATCTAGTCTGGGAATCAAATGAGACTGCAAAGCTCAAATACTCTTTTTTTTTTTCCTCAGTCTTGACCCATTAGTTACCAGGTATTCTACTTCTTGCTCACTTAGTCTCTTTTCCTGTTACAGTTTCCAAGATCTTCCAAGCCCTTTAAATATGAAAATTTGACATTGGCATTAATAAAGGAGGTCTTAATTCTCAAGTTATCTTAATTCAAAGGAAACATATTAATAAGGAAAAGATTAGGTGCCCCCTTAAATCATTACATTTGAGCTTTAATCTCAAACAAACCAGGCAGACTTGGAGAATACTTTCTTTAGCTAGTTTTAATAACCTCTATATATTTTCTCAGATTCTGTCTCTACATACTGAACTGTTCCCTTTCTTTCTGCTGGAACACTGCTTGGCTCACAGACTGGCAGTTATGTATAACAATTATGGGATGCACAGCATCCCTCAAATAAATGCTTATCTTTACTTGTAATTCCTTAACAGTTAGACTGCTTTCTAACTTGCAATTTTTATTGTGTGTGGCTGGCAACGCGATATGAGTCTTTTGCACCAAGCTTATTTTTTCTCAATGCTCTCAATTTTCCTAAAAAGCTGTTTGTAAAATGTCATGCAAATTAGAAGAGACTGAGAAATTTCTGTGGGTGGAGAACCTGTTAAAATAATATATTCATCCCTAATGGCAGTGTGGGAATAATAACTGTGCTTTGCCATTAGTCATGGATTGGAATCACACCTATCAGCCAGTAACATTATGCACAAACGTTTTCACCCCCAATGTCAGAGCATTGAAGAAATATTAACTGGGGACCACTCCAATGAGGCAGAACTTGTGGAGAAATTACCTAACCAACTGCTCTTCTAATTGGACAATATTTGATAGATATACTATATAAATAACTCTATAAAAAATAGAAATATTGCATCACGTGTGCATATTGCCATATTGTGCACCTTGAAAGCTTTCAATTAAAGACTTGCTTTTATACCATCATTTTTACATTGTTTGGAAGGGTTTAGTGTTTTCTTCCAGGCAACAGACAGAAAAGCCAAAGTCCAAGACCACATCCTGAAACCCTCACAAGAGGGTTACATTAAATAGGGCTAATATAAACAAAATCAGGTTTACAGAATACTTGTTTGCTAATATGAAAGACAATTAGAAAAAATAAAGGGCGTAAAAGAGATTTGAAATATTGTATTTCAAATATTGTATTTGAAATACCTACCCATGCAGTATTCTTAGTATACAGATGATATGATATCAAAGAACAGCAAGAAAAGAAAAAAGACCCTATAAGACATTATTAATGCTATCTAATAACACTGATTCATCCTAGACTGAAAAATCCATTGGAAATACTTAATAAAGAAAGATAAAATTAGTTTCTTCTATACTTAATTCCTTACACACATTTAAGGCCGCCTAAGTCCTTCATGAAACTTAATGTCATCTTCTTTCTAGCCCTTTAATATTCTATTTATTAAAACTTGCAGACCTTAAATGTGGAAGTCTATATTAATGATACATCAAGACTGCAGAGTTATAAGAAATAAATCAGAAATACTTATTTCTTACATAAACACTCCAGTGACCTTGACATGACATTACTTTTAGCTGTGTGATACAACTCCACCTTTACATATGCAATAACATTACTACCCTAAGAATCATACACTTTGAACTTTCTGGCATTCTGAGGCAATCTGAGTCATTATCAGTGCATTGATACAGATTTCAGACTCCATTAATTTTTATCTTCTTTGGACTAGAATGAAGGAAATATGGTCAGCTGGGTTTGAAGAAACAAAATTGATTGAGAAAACTTTTCCTTTTACATGCTTTCTGTTTTTACACGACAGTTAAAATACATTCAGAGTAAACTCAGGCGAGTCTTTCCTATAGAAGCAGAGGGTGGAGAAGAACTACTCAGCTTGGTATCAGCAAAAGTAAAATGCAACTAGAGCTGGAGAGGAGGATTTTAAGCTGCACATTGAGGTAGATAGGAACATCTGAAAGGTGAAAAGACTACACAAAAACTAAATAGATCAAAACACAGTATTTTCCCTAGGCAATGAGTATCATAGGCAGAGGTCTGAACTGCAAGAGGAGCAAAACCTGCCTGCAGAAGGCATGACTCCTAGAATGCTGACAGGAAAATTCTGCCAGAGGCATTTCTGTAATTTATTGTTTGTTTTGCCTTGGGGGGAAGTGGGGACACAAAACAACAAATGAATATTTTATCACTGTACTGAAAATGTATTCAATTTCCTAAACACGCATATACTTCAGCTCTACCATTCTTTTCTGTTCAGAAGAAAGCCATTGTATGAGAGAAATCACAGAACTTCACAGCAATGACAGCTGCCCATCTCTTAATTCATCAATTGACTTTCTCTTCTTGGTCTCTATTCTCCATATTTAAAGCTGCTCTTGGCCTTTTCACTGTTTTTCTTTCTTAACCTTTTCTTTTCTTTTTTTTTTCTCCTTGTTAAAGTGTATTTTCCTAAATCACTGATATTTGATTTTGCCAGACAAAATAACTCGGCATCGCTTTCTCATAGAATCATAACGGTTGGAAAAGACCCTCAAGGTCACAGAACCAAAGACAAGTCTGAGCTGGAAGGGATGCACAAGGATCAGCAAGTCCAACTCTTAAGTGAATGGCCCACACAGGGATTGAACCCACAACCTCAGTGTTTTTAGCGCCAGGTCAATACTAAGATCATCAAATTTGTAATCACCAAGTTACTTTGCAATACTTTGCATTTGTGTTATATTTTTCACTTTGTATTATCCTGGACCACAAAATAATTTGTTGTATTTTGTTGACAACCCCAGAGCTAATTACTCTGTTGATGAAGTAGGGAGAATTAATTCTGACCAGCGTAGAGAATGTTTTCCTCTCTCCCATCTGAAGATGCAACCAGTTCTATGTGGATAGATAATTCATATTTCCACAGGAAAACATCAACAGAATTTCTAAATTCAGATGGCTTTAAACCATTACCTACAAGCATACACAAGGTGAACTTTGTTCTTTTGTTGAGTTCTTCATAAAGCAAGGACACCATCTAAATCTTTCCTGAAAGACAAGTTTTTCCATAATGTAATACTAGATACGGTGTAGGGTTCAAGTTTATTATCCACATGAGATCCATAACCTATGAATACAGTACTGTTAAAAAATGTCATTCCTCTCGTAAAGTATATACTTTCCAGCTGGGTGCAAGTTAAAATAGTTTGATATTTATGTTCTTGTGAAACTAAAGTGCAGATGGACGTAAAATTTGTCATGGTGCCCAGAAAAAAAGACATCTCCAGGGTATTTTTTTTTTCTACTACAGCAGCCACATACAATTCAATATGTGCTACAGAGCATTTAGTTCTTCTAAAAACAGTGTCAGCAAAATTTCTGGGTTTCTTTCATGAATATTTTAAAAATGTTAATCAGGCTGAAACATGAATGTTCTTTAGCAAGAAGGCTGCACCTCAACACTGGAGGTCTAGCAAGAGGAATACAGCACAGAGTTGCAGCTAAGTAGATTACAGCAACATGTTTATTGCACACATAACTGGATTAACATTTTACTAATAGAGTTAAATTTCAAGCACTCAAGAAGCCTCAAAGTCCTGACATTCTGGAATCACACACAGAATACATACATATTGCTGACATTGCAAGTGATTTGCTCATGGTACAGCTCAAAGACACTCAGAAACCTCTACTACAATATTGTTGCCTGAAGGGTGTCTTTCACTTTTCAACAACTCCAGAAGCTATGTCAGAGAATTTGACTGATTTAGAAAAAACAATTTTATAAAGTTTTACGTTAAAAAGCATCTGTTACAGCTCACATGTTTAACATAAACCTGCAGCTAAGAACATCAAGTCCAGCACAGTAAGCACACCAGTGGCGGGGTGTATGCACAGAGAATGCTACCTGACACGCACAACTTTACAGACCATACAACTGTATTTCTATCACTGCACAGCAGTCACTAATCTCAGTAAGAGCAGCATTATTGAAAAATGTTGCTTTGGCACACTGAATCCTATGACACCTACTTCTTGACTAAAAACCATACTCTTCATCAGTGTTTTTCCCTTAAGGCATATTAAAGTAAAATTTTGAATTTATGCTATGTTGTCTCTCTCTCTCTCTAAATTATCTAAATATAGAAGTTTAAATTGAGATTTATTTTTTTTTCTTGAAAAGACTGTACATATAACCAGCTTTCAGGTTTTTTCTTTTACATAGGAATTTCCTAATGCGGCAAAAAGGAAAAAAAATTACCTATCCATTGATAAAATGGAAAACAAGACATGCTAGGCAGGTTTTTTTTCTGTTTGTGCATCTCTCTCATATGAAGCCAACCAGAATTTTTTCGCAGTCATATGCTAATAACATGTTTACTTTATGAATACTAAGTTCAGGCTCTTTACAAACATTAGAGACACAGTCTCCAGGGCAGGGAGCTCACAAAAGAACACTCTGCTCTGGGCACACACATTCTGAGTGGCCCAACCACTGTCAAGTCTTGCAAAGTACTTATTCACATAGATACAAATGCTTCTGATTGCAGTTCTACTGAACTAATTTTAAACCACTCAAACACTCTTCATTTAAAAGCACAGAAGTTCTGGGCTGATAACAGTCCCAACTTCCCAACAGCTCTGCAGATGTGGCTATTTTGGGTGTCACTTGTGACAGAATGGCTTAACTGAGGTGCTGGGACCTCTACAGATGGGAGGGGATGAGAGGCCTTCTTACAGTACAGGATGTGTCATTTATATCAAAGATCTTAGCCAAATACCAAGTCACTCTCCATCCCAGTCTGGCTGGATAATGTACACCAAAACCAAACAATCCTTACAGAAAAAGGTTTCTGATTTCCCATGTAGGATTGATGTAGTCAAAAGCATCAGACTCCCTGTACGCTGAGATGAGGGTTCCCCTCCTGATGTGCTGCTGCCCTTGTTGGTGGGAGTGGCCAGTCGTGCCCACCAGAACAGATGCAGGCTGTAATTTGCGCAAAACAGCAGCACTGCCACACAAAGAGAGCCTCATCCACCTGAGTAGGGGAAGGGCCTTCCACATCTAATAACCTCTGGCTAAACTGGCGGGGGTTTTTCACTTAAAAAAGCTGCACATCCTTGATTGTTGGTAGTGACTAAGCCCTTGTGCTGGTTTCAGCTGGGGTAGAGTTAATTTTCTTCACAGTGGCTGGTAGGGAGTTGTATTTGGATTTGTGCTGAACACGGGGTTGATAATATAGAGATGTTTTGTTATTGCTGAGCAGGGCTTACCCTGAGCCAAGGCCTTCTCTGCTTTTCATATGGCCATGCTGGAAAGGAAGTTGGTGGTTAATGGGAGGTTGGGAGGGGACACAGCCAGGACAGCTGCCTCCAACTGACCACGGGGATATCCCACACCTTATGGTGTCATGTTCAGCATACAAACCTGGGGAAGAAGGGGGGATGTTTGGAGTGACAGTGTTTGTCTTCCCAAGTCACCATTACATGTCGTGGAGGCCTGGCTGTCCTGGAGATGGCTGAACACCAGCCTGCCCATGGGAACTGCTGGACGAATGCCTTGTTTGGCTTTGCTTGTGTGCACAGCTTTTTCTTTACACATTAAACTGTCTGTATCCCAACCCCTGAGTTCTGTATCTTCTACCCTGATCCTGCTGGTGGGGCAGTGAGCAAGTGGCTATCTGGGGTTTGGCTGCTGACTGGGCTTAAATCACAACAGCCCCTAATAGGATAAATGGTTGTCACACAAATACAGGACTAGGAATACATAATAAAAATTACTAAATTCACCTGAAAATATTATATATTAATGCCTGAGGTCTCTTTGACTTTTAAAAGTTTTATTGTGTTATGGAAGCCAGACTTCTATTTTTAAATTTATAAGATAAATTCTCTGGTGTATTCTCCCTTCCACAATCCTCAGGTAGCTCCTTATCCCAGCCCATGAACAACTTGAGCTGAAAGGAAAGCCATACTGACAGAATTATTACTTTTTCCTTATTTAGTATTCTCCCTACTAGTCTCCTTGCTGAAAAACCGCTCTGAACTTAAATCTTATTAGAGAAAACAAGGAAATCAGTATTCTGTAATAGGTTTGTGTGAATCCAAACATTTTGTTTTTCCAATTATGGAAAGAGGGAGCGCAGCAATAAATAAATAAAATAGGCACTGTGGTGGGGACTGCCTGCCACAGCTGACAAGGATTAGGAGACACACTCAAAGCACAGCTGCCTCAGAACAACATTGCTGCTGATCTTTATGGTTTGGGAAGGCAAGGAATGGCCAGAAGGGAAGCTTTGATGCATGCTAAAAGTCCCAATCCTGATATTAAACTCTTCTTGGATTATTTTTAAGGCTTCCTTTTAATACCAGAAATAATGCTAATGTCTGAAATGATGTTCCCATGCACTTTAAACAACAGCCCTCACATTTTAAAAGAATTCTGAATCCCAGCAGGACCACTGGCTTCCCTGGGGTTATTAACACACTGCAGAAAACTCATCACATTCTTCTAAAAATCATTTTCTTCCAATACAGTCAGGGAGTTGAAAGCAAAAATACCATGGACTGGCAGTAAAAATTACAAAGAGCACATTGTGAGGCCCTACAAATGAGTTAACTCATCTAATCAATTTTAACTCAAGCCTATACAGTCACCTCGCTGAGTCTGTGAGGCGGGAGGTCTTACAGAAACTGAATGAGACTGTGGATATTATTTCATGACCTGCTTAAAAGAGTATAACCTAAATGCTGCTAAAAGGTTAGGCTCAGTA
Source organism: Illadopsis cleaveri (assembly GCA_013399915.1). Classification (NCBI taxonomy): domain Eukaryota; kingdom Metazoa; phylum Chordata; class Aves; order Passeriformes; family Timaliidae; genus Illadopsis; species Illadopsis cleaveri. The sequence continues at coordinate 1,256,584 of VXBB01009311.1, forward strand.
TTCCCTCTACCTCCAGTTCTCAAAGAAATATTCATTCTGTGTAAGCACAGACCAGAAAGCACTTTCATGTCTTCTGTGGCAGGCCCTAAACATATGTATTGCCCAAGGACTACCATCACCTGTTAGCACTGTCCTTTTCTTCTAAGGAGGCTTTTCTGTAAGAGCTCACAGAGCACATCCTCCTTCCCTCTTCCTAGCACCTTAATTATCTTGTGGTTATACAGAATTAATATTTCTTTGGTGAGCTAACCAAAATCAATTAGCCATAGCTTTGATTAGTAAACACAAAATAATTTGTCTTCTTAAGACAAGAAGAAAGAAGTAATTCTCCCTATGAATTAAAAGACAGATTACAAAAATTATGATTGCTTTTCTTGACAATAAGGACACATCAGGCTTAATTGAGAGGAGTATAAGCAGCTTCTGAAGTTGTAAATTAATCTCATTCAGAAAAAATATTGTACATCATTGCACATACTAGAAAACAGGTCTTCTGTTAGAGCATTGCCAGCATACAAATATGCTATGACTTATGATGAAATTATTCAATGAGGAAGTAGATGAAAGGAGCCAAAATGCCTCAGAGGAAGAAAAACTAATTCAGTGGCATTTCAATCCAAGTATCTTTCCAGAAGTTTAATGGAAAGATCTAGTGGACAAATAAGCTCCCCACCATGACCATCTAGAAGGCGTACATGATAAACCCTCTCCCTTCTATTGAGACAGTTTCAGGAACGAAGCAAACTAAATGCATTTATGCCCAAGGAAACACACGTCTTTATGGGCAGAGTGGTGGGATTGCTTTGGTTCTGGAGAAAATCCAGTTAGCATTTTAACCTTATTGGAAGAAGCACCATGGCATCACACAGAAAAACTTGTAATTCCATTTCACATAAAGCATCAGGAATAGAGAAGTGAAGAGAAGACAGTAGTTTGCATATTTAGCTGCAAGAATGTGTGTGCACCAGTTCAAGGCTCACCAGGGCAGGCAAAACCAAATCAAACAAAGAAATCCAACCCTTGTTAAAACACCTTACTCATGTTAGTACTTTGAGTAACAAGTGAAGAGACAACCTGCTTTTAATTGACATTTTCAATAAAAAAGCATTATACCTCTATATAAGAGTATCAAAACAAGCATTCATACTGAATCAACTCTAGATATTACATTTGCATTCCTAAGCTGCAGCTGCAGTGTGAGCAATGTGACCAGCCAACATATAAATAAAATGAAGGAACAATTTATTTCAGATAAATATAAAAGAAAATATTTCATTGATTTTACCATTCTCATGATCACGTTTAAACAAACAGAGCAAGCCAATAAAAATTATAACCTCTTCAACCATTCTGTCCTTCCCAGAAGGTCCAATCCTCTCTGCTTGGACAAGAAATTAAAACAGTGTACTAGAAGGGCTCCAAACTGTTCAAAGAATGATAAGAGTATTTAATTTCTTCTTTTTATTGTTGGATTTTTAAGGTTGTGTTTCTGGGCACACCACAGATTAAGAGAGAGATATAAATAAAAACACAAATTACATTTTATTTTCCAGTACTACTCTTTACCACTTACCTGTATCTCATCCACTTAAGTGGAATGTTTACAGGGAGAGAAAGGTAAATAAAATCCACCAGCAAAAACTACAGAACAAATTAATGATTTGTATGTGTTTTACTCAGCATTGCAGTTGATTTGGCTATGGCTTTTTCTGTTCAATTACGTGATGTCATGCTCACTCCTCAGTAGAATTCCTCCAGGTTAACAATTTCTGGTATTGTTCTTATCTTCATTGAAAATGGTATTTGAACTGTCCACTTTCCCTCATTTTTTCCTTATAAAACCCCCATTACATATGCCTGATGCTCTGACCTGTAAAACTCACCATAATCACTCCCAGAAAACTTCTTGCTAAGTTTATTTCATGAGATTAACTAATTTTCTACAGCTACTGACTGTGTACATAACTGAAACCTGAACAGTGTAATATGGATGCTTCTGAATGCAAATATAATAAAAAGAATACGGGGTTTTGCTACAGCTTAATTTTTACTTCCGGTGCTTCATAAAAGCTATTTGGAAAGATGAAGTCTCCTGGGGTTTTCTTCCCCTGCTTAGTCAGAAATACATCTGAAAAAGTATCAAAAATCCTTGTTCTCTCTTCAGTGCTTTAGACAGTATTAACACTATCTTCCCCAGAAGAAAATCCATTTATTTCTGCTACTATTAGTAATGAAACCTCTTTTGTTGTCAGGGTGAAAAGTGTAGCACAAAGACAAGAAGATGAAATAAGCAAGCAGTCTTGATGCCGAGATTTATTCATATGACATAGCAAATGCTGTCATGTCTTCTGATAGTGCTCTTGCAAATCCAATGGAGACAAAAGACAAAGAGGTTCCTTGCAGAACATCCTGACAGAAGGTAAAGGCATCCTGAAATGCTGTTTCAAGTAGACCATAGAAAATACGTTCCTAAGACTGAAAAAGAAGTAATGCAGTGGACCAAAGCTGGTTTAGGCTACTTTAAAACCTAAAAGCTACCAGGCATTCTGAATACCTAAATCTTCTAAATAACACCTGCTTTTCTAAGTCATTGCTTGCCAATCCTGAGGCTATAAATCTGTTTCTTGTCTCTATGGTAAGACCTATCTTTGTTAAGCTTATTACTTTGGAAAAGGGCTGTAGTTTTCTTACACAGCTGGCAGAAGAGCAGATGCGAGTTATCTGCATGTTCTCAGCATCTTCCCTTTCAGAATACTCCTTAGTATCATACTTTTAGAGTAAATTTTATTTAGACAATTAACTACAAAGCAACTGGAGTTTCTTTGCAGTCATAAGTTGAAAATAATGAACATTTCAGAAGTTAAAGAGATAGAGAACACATAATTTAGTCTATCTGAAACCTGTGTAAATTGATGTGCTCCCTACTCTGCTGTCATGAGACCCTGTCTGGAGTACCATGCCCAGTTCTGGTGGATCTTAGAGGCAAATAAACAAAAATGTGTCAATCAGACGCAATGTCTATCTTAACATATTTCCATTTGTCTTTACCCTTAACCTTTTGCAACAACTTGTAAAGAGAGGTATGCAGACATTTACAGCAATATCCTATTCTATGAGGCCTCTAAGTACATCTGACAGCACAGGTTCACATGTCTCACATTTTATTTACTTCCTTGTTTTAGTGGTTTTGCAGGGCCTTAGGCTTACAAGCTGAAATGGTAACATTACAAACCTATTTGTGCCTCTTGGGCATAGAACTTCACTTAAAGTATGTCTTACTACAGGGCTTCTACTGTTCTGTGAAGGAACAAAACCAAAAAAGAATATTCTCCTCCAGTCCCCAACCCTACTACATTCTTATTTTTAAAAAATACATTTTTCCACATAGTCTTTCCAGTGGGAAAATTTCTGTGATTAGGAGAAACCAGAGGAAGACCCAGGCACTGATATGGACACTCTCATCATCCTAGTGATGAGATAAAAACATTAATCATGTTTAAAAGAGAGAAAAAAAAAAACAATCTTGGATGTCATATGTGCAAAGATTCCATTCTGACATGATCCATGCCAAGATCTTACCTTCTCATCATGTCAGAAGTTGTTTCCTACATTTAACTACAGTGATAGCAAAAGTGGATCAACTTACATACTTTTAATCAATCAACACTAAGATATAAAAATCTCACTCCTAATACAAGCATGGTCAACAATAGATATGCTTTCACTGCATCATCAATTTTTTGTTTAACACAAAAGAGTTAAGAGTTTTAGGTACATCATTCCATGTGTACTCCCTATACTGGTCAGGTTATACACTTTTTGCCTGCCCCCTCAAAGTACTGCTTCAGCCTTTTGGCACTCGTTCTCTTTCTTGACGTTGTCTTTAAGGTCTGTCTTGATACTAATACTTCATTCAGATCACTCTTCTATTGCACAGATGTTACCCAATGCACTGGGACTAGCCTGTCTTAGTCTTTGTACTGAGCTTTGTTGAGTTGCTTAGGTCAGCTCAGGGCCTGTCCACGTTGATCTCTGCTTCTCTCAAAAAAGTGGGACCTTTTTATTCTCTGTTTCACACACATCAAATTTGAAATCACCCAATCATTTTCAAATTGTTTAATATTGTCAAAACTGACAACCAAGGCTACAATTGTCCTGACTGATTCCAGCATACCAGACTGTAACACACTGAAGCTCCCATGTGCTGAACTATGGGAAGAATAAATGCAAAATGCATTTACTTCCAGGAGATATTCACAGGCTCATCATAATAATAATGTGATGATATAATACTAAATATTCATATATTCAGAAGAGTAATACTGCTCCTCTGAAACCTTTATTTTCCCTCATGAAGGCACATGGCAAACAATACCTATTAAAAGAACAGAAATAATATAAACAATATATATTAGTAATACTGTCTTTCATGTGGAAAACTTGACCAGAAATCCTTCTCATGACAGTCTCAGAAAGATAGTTAACTACAGCATACTTGTTTCAAGATCCCTCAGTATGGAACTCCCTTCTTACTTAGATGCAGCACTATTATTAATAAAGTCAAGCATACTGAAAAGAATGTCATACATCCTTTCACCAGCCATTCCTGAGAGATGTTAAATGCAAAATTAAGGCATCCTAAATATTTTTCTCTATAATGGAGGGTGAATGATTAAGCACAGTGAGCTCTGGTCTCTAGAGTTTGAGGGGTGACCACCCACTGTCATCAGCTGTGCTTTTAATGGATGCCACTGTCTCTCGAAATTACATAAGGGTTATTTTCAGTGAATTATACTAACAGAATTATTATTAACAGTCATAACACATTCTTCCCAACAAGCTAGCTAGTTGCAATTTTTCAATTTGAAAATAACTGACCAATTAAAGAGTTATCCAATTTGAGTGAATCATACCATAATCCTGGGAATTTCACCCAGATATTTAATGCATGTTGCCAAGGCTTGCTGTGCTCACAAATTCACAAAATGAGACTCTTTGTGTGCTGATTCATATATTCCTGCCAAGATGAAGCCGTAACAGTTACATGTGGCTGCAATTCAGGGCTCCCAAAACACTGACTACTGCACTGAGGTTATAAACTCCTTACTTCTATTTCACTGGCTCTATCCGTGCAGGAAATCCCAACCCCCCCCGAATCCTACACTGAAATAGATCATAACTCAGAACTCCTCATTTAAACTCAAGTATCAGTGGTTTTTTGTTAAAATTCAACATTAAAACTTTTTTTTGTGCACCCTCCTCCTGCAATATATTCCAAAGGACATTTATTAACTGTCAGCTGAATACAAATGTACAACACATGGTACCCTAAAGTAGATAGGTAATGTGCAAATCTGGATCACCTTTTATCATAACCATGAGGAAGAAGTTGCTGTAATTCATGTTATGTCATAGATTTCTTTTCCTGGTTCTCCACAGAAACAAAGAGGTCAGTGTAGGATTTCTCTCCATTTTCACTTTTGCTAAGAACAGGTTAACCAAGAAAGCCACTTATGAAATGTACACAAAATAGCCTCACAATGACTTTGCTTGAAGACTTACTAAGAATGACAGAAAGCTAATACTGATCAAGAAAATTCTTATTTTAAAACATAATCCTATTTTTAAAAACTGTAAGAGAGTAAATAGAATTTTCTAAAGTAGAAGCTAAATGCAATAAATTGCTTAAGTTCCTCTGTAGTTCTAGTTAGGCTGTTCAATTACAAGAACTTTAAAAGTATATAGGAGCATTCTACCGGTTCACAAGGACAGACCTGAAGGAGTGCAGAGAAATTATAGAGGTGTAGCAATGAGATGGATGATCCTCAGAACAGGGATTTCACGCTCAGCAATATTTGCCATGAGCTTTCAGAACTTTCAGTTTAAACACACCACGAAACAAGAGGCCTAATTCCCTGTTGCCTTGTAGCCATTTAGCCATGATCAAACTTGAGAGAGGGAAAAAACCTGCACAATGATTTGGCAATTCTGTGTACTAACTACTACAAAGCAGTAAATATAACTGTCAAGGGCAGGATAAAGGAGATTCTGCACACAGATTTTTACCCACCTCTCATTAAACACTAGACTGAAGCATGAGTCACATAAAATCAACTTGTAGCATAGTAAGTTTTATTACAGTGTAAGTTTTGTCACTAGTTCAAAGATATGGGGGGAAACTGAAAGAGCTTTAAAATATTTTAAATAAATTTGTAATTTTGTATATTCTATGGTCTTCTGTTTGTGGAGTGAGATTTCTTATCATTTTTATGAGATAAAAACATGGCACAAGAGTGGAAACAAGAAGGTACCTTAGTGTACCCTTTTACTTTGCTGAAGAATCCTTTAAACTTCTATTGGACAAGGAGCTTTAGCCTGAAAGTCAAAAAATTACACTAAAGAAAGAAAAAACAAGCATAAATTAAAGAAAACCAAGCATGGCATGCCAGAGCTGACTGAATACTTATTCCTGCCCAGCTAGCTATGCAAGAGAACCTGAAGTTAGCCAAGCAATTTAGAGTAACAATGAAAAACAGGCGCTGCCTATTTATGGGTATTTTTATTATCTACAGCATAGTCCACCCAAAAATACGTCCCTAAGGACACCAAGTCATTTGGGGAGAGGTTGCAGGACATGTTCTGTCCCTGCATGTGTCCTCCTGGCTGTTGTCCTTGGAAAAGGAGTTCTGGAGGTTAGGTTGGCTGTGCTGAGCTGCACATGCCTGCCCACGCCTGCCCACTGGCTCAGCAGCCTAGAAAACCCTGAATTCAACTGTGTTTGTCCACAGTGGTCAGGTGGGTAAATGTCAAAAGGCAGCATCTGTTGACCCAGTCTTCACCTGTTAACATGCAATTGTAACTGGGATGTGGACTGGGACAGGAGGGAAAAAAGAAGACAGAATAACAGCCCTGGAACATAGCAGATGAAAACAGAGTGAAAGAGAGTGGAAGATCTTCAAAAATCCTTCTAACTTTTTTCCCGTATGACTTATACTCTGTACTTTGGTTCACAATGAAACTGTTTAAAAACAATTCTGTTTATTATTAGGAAAGCCAGCTGTGATGGTCTGAATTATACAAATTGACATAGTACTTTATTAGCCATTTGACTTACGACTTGCCAATTGCACTTTTTCTCCAAACCCTTCCTAGGTACTTAGGAACCAACAAATTTTTTTTACTGGAAGGTGCTTTGTTTCCTGCCAAAGAGCACTGAAACAAAAGCTGTTGCCTGCAGCCTTTGCCAGTGCTAAGCAGTGTAAGGTGAGCACGCACAGCACAGCCAGAGGTACGGCAGAAAGCATACCTTACCTCCATGCCTCACTAAATAATACATTGGCAACGCAAGCATGCAAGAGATTTGGTGTCTCGTAACTACTGTCAGACGTGTGTCTATCAAGCCTCATGTTCGTTAGTCAAATGAGACCAATGAATTAGAGAATGTTTAAAATTGTCTTTCTTTAAATACACTCAAAATGAGTACAGCAGAGTCACAACTGGAAAACTCAGCTGAGAAGAACACAGCGGTAAGAAACACAGTGCAAATATGTAATTTGTGCTTTTTTTTTCGCTTTTGTAGACTAGGCTGTCTAGTGGGTGGCCTGATACTGCTCATGAATTAAATGAAAATGGTGGGATAAAAGGAAAAATAATAAGGATGTCTTTCCTCAATCCCATGAATATGAATTATGCACTTTCTAGTCCTCACTTATTAGATGATAAAATGTGTTGATTTTACTGGTAAGATACGAGAAATTAATGTTTCAGCATGATTTACCTTAAAACATTGGAACCTTGTTACACTAGCTAGCACAGCATCAGTCATAATTCAAAGCTGAAACAACATTTAAAGTTTTATTATTTACCTATGCATATTTGTATCAGGATAAAGGCTGGCATGTTAAATGATAGCCCCAAATAATGTATTTTCTCAAAAAATGACTAGGAATTTGGAAGTGCTTTACATTTTATAGTAATGAAGAACTGGTTTAGTTCTTCATAAACTTAGTCTGAGTTGCTTTTGTTAAGAAGTGTCTGAAATGTAAATGAAGAAATGTTACAGATACTGGAGGCTCTGCTTACCTGCAGAAGAAACTGCAAGCCTTTCAAGCAATGGTGTCAGAAACATGTGCTCAGCTATTGTGTGCACATATAATGACTCCTAAGTAGAAGATAGATTATTTAGTAATGTAGCCAGTGAATAGAGCAGTTGGACTAAAGGATTGCTGTCAATCCCTTCCATCTGAACAATTTACTTCTACTCTTGAATAGATTTAGTGGAGAACTTAGGCAGATACTTATCTCCCCTCCTTCACCTCTCTGCATCCCCTCCCAGAATTGCCATAAAGTAAGGGGTCAGCTGCTTGCTGATCTGTAGCTTCCGCTGGATCCTGGGAGTTGTTCTTCAGTGGTTTGGGAAAAACATAGGGTTGAATGATACATAGTCTTCACTTGCAATGTACTGTTCTTTCATAATTAATCCCAAGATGTCCTATGGAGCCTCCTGTCAGGGATTCCTGACAGTGAGATTAATAGGAATCAGGGTGAAACAGAAAGGGAGGTCTCAGATCCAAGAGCTGGATAAAGTAGTATGGCAGATCACAAAAGGGACTTGTCACATCCTGTCCTCAAAATATTTTTGAAGTTTTTGGTGTGAGGGTATTGTGTTGCGGTTTGTTTTGTTAGGATGGAGTTTTTGTGGGGTTTTGTTTTTGTTTTGTTTAGGGGTTTTTGTGTGTTTGAGGGAGGGTAGGGTTTTTTGGGTGTGGTTTGTTTTTTTTTTTTTAATTGAGAAGCAAATCCAGCTCAATATGCAGTGACAAATGTCAGTTATTTGACAACAGATTCTTTTCTAAAGTTAGGAGAGGACTTGCCAGTACAATATGCATGATAGTACCATCCCATGGGGATACAAGCAACACTATTCACAAACAGTTCTACAAGTAAACTGTATCAGTTTCCTGGTTTTATAATTTCTATTTACTCCTTCACTAACAGACAAATGAAAGAGTTTACATGTAAGAAACATTTAAGATAGCAAGAATATGATGAAAACGCAGGTAGCCATTTTGCCAAAGGAATGCAGAGCAGAACTTATACAATTTTCCTCAACAGCTTTCCTTGAATGCATATGTTCACCTACTAATGGAATACACAGTCTGTGAACAGTAGAGGAGGGCATGTCTCATTGACAGTACAAGAAGAACAATACCAATTTAATATCCTACTGTAAAGACAGATTTATCAACAACTTCTTGTTGATTTTAAAAAAATCCTGACATTTAGTGGATCCCTGCAATTCATGAGTCCACAAAATCTACAGGCCTTTCTATAGCTGTTTGTTCAAGAAAAGTATACATTTATCATATTTATAACATGAAATGAAGAATTACTGTAGGTCTCTTATTAAATTAAGGGGAGAGAGATACAAAAGACCCCAGAGAAGAAACATGCAAAAAAAGAAAACCTACAATTCGGCTGCAGTGCTTGAATGCTGTACCATCACTGGCCTCATAAAACAAACACATTAATGCAAAAGGTTTACAGGTAGCATTTACAAAGACCTACTTGTGAAGGTTATACAGCATTTTAGGTACTTACTTCACAAAAATTCCATCGTCCATTTCTGCCAGAATGACTACTCACTAACATAATTTTTTCATACTGTAATCTTCATTTTTCCACTTTCTGCCACAGTAGCACACTTGAGTCTCCAAACCAAGGAAAATGAGACAATGCTCCCTGCAAACTTTTAAACTGATTGAAACCTTTATCCTATAACACTGATAATTTTTTAAATTATGTTGCTCATTTTTATGGGCTCTTACTTACCTGTTACGAGCAGATGCGAGAGGACTGAAAACATGACTGTAACAGACTCTAAGTTCTGCCTTGCCACCAGTCCCATTAATGGGTGGGCTCTGATTATGCACCTCCTGGGAAGAGGAAAATCACAGACCCACAGATCCAAATTGGCCCACATTTCAGCCAATTGGATAATATAATAAGTCTATTGTTCCTATGAGATAGTAAATCAAGATGTGTTTGGGGGAGAAATAAATAGGCCATAGGACAAATATAGACAGCTGAAAGCCAAAACCAGCAGATGCAAAAGAAAAAACCTCTGACACTTGATAAAAGCAACAGTAGCTGTTCTCCTGTCACTTAAATAAGTTAATTTTACAGATGGACAGTAAAAGTTAAAAACTACAACCAGCAGAACCATTAAGAAATTATAATAATGACTAGGTCAAAGCCAAAATCTGTGCTTTTCTCATTTCCTCTATTTTCTTCCTACATTTTCAGAAAGGATAAGGCACTAAAAAGCTCAGGAAACAATTAAAATAAATTACAATACTAGATATCAAACATTCCTCAAATATTTTACCTGACATAAATTACTGTCAGTATTCTACAGTGGTTGAAACTACTATGAACAAGTAAGGAAAGAAATTAGGTCAGAGACACCAGTAATAAAAATTGTGAAAACCTCAAATTACCTCTAGAACACACCCAAACCTGGTTTGGATTTTTTGTTTTGGTTCTCCCCTCCTTCCCCAAGTTTCAGAGGTACACTTTCATTAAAATACATATTTAGAAAGCGACTGAAAGTCAAGTTTGGGCCTACACTCATATTTATTCCTGACACAAAATCAGATTTTACAATGAAATCTTTTGTTTGGGTTGGGAATCCAATTTTATAAACTACTGAATGTCCACACAATTTCCCTTCATTCAACGCATGCACGTGAACAAATTATATATACTCATTTTATCCACTGTCTATCAGCCATAGGTGCCACACTAGACAAGAGTAAAAGAAGCTACCACAATTAGTTAACAGTATTTTAAAAACTGTGAGGGAGAAGCAGGTGCACTCCAGACTATTTTTCAAAGACAGCATAACACATGCCCTGAAAATTACTGAAACCAACAAAATGACCCATCAGCAAGGAAGCAAAATATAGGAGAATGTGGGAATTGCATAAGCACTCTCAAGCAAATTAGAAAAAGACTGTTCCACAGTCTAAAGTCAATCCTCAGATGCAGCATAAATCAGGGGCATTTCTAACCTACAGCTGTGAGTTAGGATGAACATTCTTGCAACTGTGGAATTCAACAGCAGTTCTTCATTTTGGGCCAGAAGCCAGACCCATTTCGGATCTTTGATGGAAGAAGTACATATGGTAGGAGAAAGAAGGATGTCACTCTTTTGCTTGCAGAAGGGTTTGGGAGACAGCTTGTATCGGTTAAGGAAAACTAGCAGGATGTTAACCATAATCACAATGTAGTTCTGCCAAAAAATTAAAGGAGAAACAAGTCTTAGGCCAACTTCTGGCTATATAGGTGAAAACTGTGAGTGAAGAAACACCTTTCCATACTGTTCAAGAAAGGTGGACCTTGAAGTCTCCTCTTAAAATTATTCTTGGAATGCATCAAATACCCAGTACTCCTCATATGTTTTTAACTCCTAAGTACAATATTACAGACCACATTAATTCTGGTCAAAAAATTACTTTAAAACCCCAAAGCCCAACTCCCAACAATGCAGATTAAATTAAACTCTATCAAACATTAAAGGACAATGTCATATTGAAGGACAGCTACAGACATACAAGAATTCCTTCCTAAAGAAAGGGACTAATGAATTGAGATTTTAGTTATAGTTGGGCCACAGTTCTTGCTAACATTTCTTTCTCATTATTATTTTAAATTCACATTCTTTTTACTTAAATCTCCTTTAGAATGAGATGCAAAAACTTACATGTGAGTATTTGCTACACGGCAGAAAACATCAAAATCAAACCTGTTGGGAGCTGATTTCAGGAAAAGGGGAGCAGAATTAATCAACTGGTGCAAAATAACAGAATGGCAATCTTCTTTCCCGAGCATACAGTAACAAAGATGGAGTAAGTCTTCGTGAGCACAGTCAACTGATCAGAAAGGTTGGATATCAACACTTAGCAATTTACCTGACAAGAGCTACAGTGCAATTAGGAGAACTACCCTGGGTTGTGTTTCCAGGCTACCCAAGTAGTCTCTCAGTTAATGCAGTAGCCCTTCTGTCTCCCAGCTGCTTTAAAATGCCATGACTCAGCCCACAACACAGACAGCAGTATCAGGTCTTAAAGAAATCAGCAGTCACCTGTCACAACACCTTTTATGCAGTACACACTGATTACCAGGCACTCATTCATTAACCCCACTTTGTTTGGAATTCTCACTAATTGCATGCTTGCTGCTTTTCCATTCATGATAGACAGCAATTCTGCTGTCAAACTTAAGAATAAAATGTATGAACAGCACCTTTAATTCACTCTGTAACCTACATATTCCTCTTGTATGAACACACTGAGTCCTTTCACTGACTCTACTGGATCTGATCTTACTGGATCTCACATCTTCTACTGGAAAGTGGCTTCTGTCCCAGCCACCAGGCTGTGTCCCAGCATGTCCTGCAACCCACAAGGGCTCCTGAGCCACTCCATGTTGGCCTCACTATGCACTGGCCTCTGACCCCAGGTACATATTGCATTGGCAGGGCATGCTGGAGCTGGCAGACTTGCCCCTGCAGAAGGGCTCCGTGGAGCTCCTCAAGCAGAGATGGGAGTCTGCCAATACTGCAAGACCAGGCCCGACGTTCCAGCACTTGCCACTCCCACCATCTCTAGTACCAAACAGGATTGCACTGGAGAAGATGTCGATGTCATCAGACAGCAGGAGGGCAGATGTGTTCAAGGAGGAGACCCTAGGTGGATCTCAGCTGATGGAGCACACCCCTGTCACTGTGGAGGAGCTGCGGAGCCACTTTGAGGCACTGGGTGGTAGGAAGGTAAGTGACTGGGCGGACACCGGGCAGATTGGGTGGACACCTCGAAGGGACGAATGGAGAGGGGCCCCGAGCAGTTTCCCCAGCCTCACACTGCCCCTCTGCTGTGCCCTGCTGGAGATGGGAAGCACTGGCCACAACTCCCATGGATGTCCTGTGGACTGTTTGCATCAGTTTGTTAGCAGTGGTTGTCATTATCTACTATTATCTATAGCTTTCCTTACGGCCTAATTTTATTGGTCTGTTGAATTATAATGGTTTCTGACTGGTGCTAATTGCCAAGCTATCAGGTAAATTAGTGTGCAGTTGTGTTTGGCTTGTGCTTTTTAGAAGAGAAAAAAGCCAAGATATTTCACAGAATCACAAAGTAATATGAGTGGGAAGGGACCCACATGGATCACCAACTCTTAAGTTAATGGCCTGGGCAGGGATCAAATACACAACCTTGGTATTATCAGCACCATGCTCTGACCAACTGAGGTAATCTCAGGGTCTCATATTATGGCTGAGAGAAGAATTTCCAAATGAAACTATTTACAAACACTCTAAAACTTTCTGAAGAATTTGCTTCTTATTTGTAGAGCAGTATTGATTCTCTTTCAATGAGAAGCTTACTGTCATTTTACCCACTTGCTTTCATTGCCATTAACATAACAAGCCTGGTCAAATTGCAACCTTCATTTGGCATCATATTTTTGCCTGAGAAATGTCTGTGATTTCTTTGAACTAGCTGGGAGAAGCTAGACTTCTTCAAAACTTAAAAAATGTTTCATAGAAGTAAAGGATACTAAAAAGGTTAGTAATCTTAAATAGGGTGACTTTATTCATTATTATAGCTAGAAAGTCTTTCATCAAGCTTTACCTTTTCTGCATGAAAACTAAAATGCCCCTGCAAGGTTTGGTTGCTGATAGAGTATTTTATCCCTTCCACATTTTAATTCCTCATTTGTTCACTTATCAGTTTGAAAACAAAAAGTAAATAAAATATCCCCTTTGAATAACTTATACCTCACTTCACAATTAAAGACATATTAATACTTGATTTCATAATGTGTTCTGCTGCAGGTGACCCTGCCAGTCCATCCAGTCAAGTCATTTACCCATTTCATTTTAATATCCAGGGTGATTTAAACATGGTTTTCTAGTCCAGAAACTGCAGTTCAGAATAATGCCTGCTGACAATTATATAATTCATACACAAAATTGAGATACTAAAAGGCATTATAAAGCTTTTTTTTATGTGAACAGTAAAATAAAAATTCATGTGATTCATGAAAAAATCTTTTCATTTGCTTTAAACATATAACACACAAAGTAACAGGAACCAATAAAATAAAGGTTAAAATTTTATGGGGTTATTGAGCACTTTAACGACCATATAAAATAGCCATACACTGCTTCTAGGTGGCATGCTCAAATGCTTTTAAGATGGAGATCTTTTTTGGTTGATCTTAGAATTTTTTTTTAAGTTAGCAAAATAAACTTTTCTTCCTATGAAGCAAATCGTTCAGTACTGCAAACACAATCAATCTTGTAGGAGCAAATTGGTTCTGTTTTTAGTCTTATTGGAACAAAGAGTTCCTTATTGAGTGAGAAAGAATAATACTTTGGACTTAAACAACATTATTCTCTTGAGAAAATTGAAGACTTTTCTTTAAACAACACTGAAGATATTTAAAGGTGCCTGTTAAGCATTTGGTGCGTATCAAGCTAATGCTAAAGACTTTAGAGGTTAAAGTTAACAGTGGTGTTTATTAATATTAATGATTGCTAAGTATTTCAGTAGTTAAATATTATACCATGAGATAAAAAACTTACCATGAAAACAACAGCACAACAGCATTTGTATTAGGATGCCTTCAGAAGGCACAGCTTGACTATAGTTCTATCATCAAGTAGTGACTGACACAAGAAGATACTTATATCACAATACAATAAAAGGCCATGGAAAGGTTTCAGTGAACTGACTGCTTAAGATTCAATCTCTTTCAGCCATAGTATATTTCCATGGGTAGGAGGAGACAAGAATGAGATGATGCATTTTCCTTGGATTTTTGTAGTGGTTTCATCCAGAAGTCATAAAGAAGGTTAGAACAAAATTAGAAGCAGCAATATGTAAAACTAAGTCAAAGCCATAGAAATCACAGTGGAATCTGAAAAATTTAAACAAAATGTCTAAACAAAATGCCAGTGAGCTACATCAGTTACCTTATGCACAAATGAATATCTTTACTAACTTTATACTCCAGAAAAGACTGCCAAATGTTGGAAATCTGGTTGGACTATCTCTTGACAAACCAGACTTTCAACACCAGGCCCATTTTATTACATTATTCCATAGGAAAATCAGATTTCATTCTGAGGCAAAATACTGCTCACTAAATATTCTAAAATCTCTCATTTAGGTCGCATTTTCATTGCACTGCTGTTATTTGTATATGTACAAAATTAATAGAGAAAATCAGGTCAATTAAATCCAGCTAAACCATAAAGCCACTTTTAAAGAACAAGATCAACCATATAAAGAACACTCTGCTGCTTCAGAAGTGAAAGACATCATTATAGACAACTAAAAATATATTTAGACTTTGCCCAATCCTATTCATTTGGATGAAATTAATACTTCATATTGCAATAAATAACACAAAAATAGTAAATGTCAGTAAATACCAAGTTCAGTAATTTTGAAGCTAAATCACTTGGCAAATTCAAATTACTTTGAATTCACCTGAGGTTATCCCAGGAGAATTTGGATGGATTTCTTTCTTAGGAGTATTAGTAAGTTAATAATTAAGTCTAGTTTTGGAGCCTTTTAATTTAGGCTTATTGTATCAGGCCTGTCCCTGTCTTTTCCTTACTTAAACTGTTAAATAATCCCATTCTGTTAAAATTAAAAGTATTTTCCCCTTTTCTATAGGAAAAAATGTTTCTTAGGAAGTAACAATATATTAAAACATCAATTTACTATACTGGTGTCTCACTCATATGAAACAACCAGTTTATTAGCACACAAAGGCATGGAAATGCTAAAGTAACTAAAGCCCGTGTTTTCTGTAAAGTGATTACGTATGTTTTTCTTAAAATATGTGAAAAAATCCCAACTGAGAGAGTAATTTCATGCTTACTTCTTAGAGAAACCTATTCAAAGAACTCATTAGAACCATTCATTTAAATAATCTGGTATATGGTCATTAAATTGTCCTTTGCTCAAAACATATGAACTCCTGCCAGAAAGTAAATGAAGGCAACTGATGTTTAATGTAAAAGGTTAGACCTTCATTAAAATTGTCTAAAAAGCAACATTTTTTTCCCTTGGCACTCTCAGAAACATTTATATTAATCTAGCATAGCCACATAATGCGGAAAAGAATGGAAACCCCATGATAACTGTAGGTCAGTTTTGTACCCTGTTAGCACTTGCATCATTCTATTTTTGCTATGGATGAATTAAAGGGAATGAGTACACAGGATGGCCCCAAAATTCCCCTTGTTGAAAAGCTTGCAATTAAGGGGAGTGCTGCATGGTCAGCCATATTGCAGAGATGGATTAGATAGAAGCATACAGATGGATTTCATCATTTCTTCATCTCTTCCTTAACTTATTCTTTTTGTGACACATGCATTCCCCCTTTTGTTTTCATCAACGTTTTCTAATGTCAAAAGATTCTACAGAAAAAGACCAAATTAAAGGAATTTTAATTGCAGATCACGAAGAACAGCTTTTGGTAAATATTCAATTTTTTTTCCTTTTTTTTTCTTTCCTGTAAGAGGAAAACTTTTCCCTGTGCTTTTAGTTTCTAAGTAAATGTATCAGCTCATTACAGGTAACTTACAAATCATCTGAAGAAACAATCCTCATCTCATGTTAGTTATTCTTATTTAACTCATCTCTAAACTGGCCTGGCTTCTCATAGTTTGGAAGATGTATTAAATTTTTGCTTTTCTAGAAAGTGTACATGTTGTCAGACATCTCACTGGCATTTACAATGTTTTACACTAGGAAAAGCAGCTGTTCTAATGGTAAAAATGAAGCTTCCCAAACGTCCTTTGTTCACAAACAGTTCCCCAAACTATTACAGTATGTTATGCATGTGTGTGTATATACATATAGACACACAAAGGTCTTCTATAATGTACTGCTGCTCCTTCCTGTTTAATCAGTGAATTGGCACAGACTCACATCCATCCCAGTTTATCACCTGCAGTTCTTCAGTTCCTCTGAGCTATTTTCTCCATGTTAGTTACACCATTACACTTGTTGGTATAACTTTATGCAAAACTGGATTTGAAATGAGCACAAATGATTCACACTTGGGACACATCAACATTTCAGACCTTCTACACCACCACACCTGTCAGTTAGTTCCTCTAGAGGTCCCTGCAATTTGTTTCACTACTTGCCTAATTACTAAGCAAATATGCTTCAGTCAAACATTTGAATGTGTTCCAAATAAAAAGTGATATTTTTCTTTAGCAGATCCTTAAGAACACTTTTATTCTTCTGCCTTCAATTCAGCTTTACCATTTTGTGTTTTATTTGGAGGTGTGGACAGCAAAGGAAACAATTGGTTATAGGATCTCACCTTATGGGATCATCCCCTCTTCCTTACAGTGAGAAAAGCTACTGTTTGAGCTATGGCAACAGTGAAGGTTGCTAGAAAAAAAAAGTAGGACAGATCAGTTGGAAAATTGGAACTTGTGTGCCACCAGTTACTTACAAAAAGTTAAATTTTGTTTTAATCTAATCTACATATAAGGCATAGCTGAGTAGGTTGCATTTTTATAAGTAAGAGGATGGGATGGATAATAGTCATATGCCCTCAACCAAACTTTCCAAAGGAAGTCTTCTTTATGCTAAGATTAACTAGATACTGGTTTATTGCTTTGTAATGTTCTTGTTGTTTACCACTTATTCACAGTCCACAAAGATACATAATGTATCATGTGCTGAGAATGACGGTGGCTGATTTTTAGGATCATTTGTCCTCAACAAATTGCAATGATTTCAAGTGTGGGTCTCATTTTTGTCTGATTATTGTCTACGTTTTCTGCATGAGTCTTAAAAAGATTTCTTGTCTGTCTGTTTTTATGGCTGTTGCAATTTTTATTTAAAGAGGCACTTTTCATCTGCTATGATTAGTTGAATCTTTTGTGGAGTACAGTTAAATAACAAAAAAAGTATTTTGACAGTGCATCAAATGCCACTTCCCAGGATGACTGAATTTCCTAAGGCAGCAGTCTAAAAATTAGTTATTTCTGGAACAGAGAAGTATTTAAATAGGACCATTTAAAACCACAAAGCACATTGTCTCTAGGAGATTAGGTCCAAATTTTTTTAATGCTGTTAAACACCATATTTACATGGTAACATGGCAACAGATATCCATACAAACTTGAATATATATATAGAAGATTAACAGGTATTTTAGAAGACTAGAAAACTAAAAGAGTGTATAACACAAAAGACTTTTTAGAAATAAAAGGCTTGCAACAGTTTTCGAGATTTCCAGGACTTCTACCTGTATCACTGCAGACAGGACAGCGTTTTGTTTTTAGATCTTTCAGTAAAGACCATTGAAGTTAAAGAGCAATATCATTTAATTTTGTGCTAACTGAAGTTCTACAGATGAGTCTGTAATTTTTAAATGAGTAAACACAGAAGAATCTCCACCACTTCAGGAAAACTGAAATATAGAAAAGCATCAGGTTGGGTTTTTCTTTCAATATGCCAATATTGTACTACAAATCTATTTGTAGAATGGAAGTACCTGTGTGTGTTTCTACATGAAACACATGAAAGAACTGTAAGGTGTATGGAAATAAATACAACCATGTTTCCTTTTGCTCTCCCTCTTTTTCAGAAGGATTTAGGGGAGTGTGATTTTAATTTTTTATTTTAATTTTTCAAAGTGCACTGTGAGCAGTGGTGATTGCAAGAAGAAATTAGATTTTGCAGCTAGATAACTTCATTTTCAAAAAATGGTAATTTCATTCCAAACAGAAAGGAGATTTGATATTTTCCATATTTCTTTAGAGCCTGATTTAGAAATTACCTTCTGCTAATTTCAGGGTTATAGCAGACTGACTATTCTTTGGCTCAAGTCTCCAGAAGGCAGAGAAAAGCAAAGAAGCTCTGCCTTCATATGCAGATGCTATCTCTTATGTGACTGTGTTATTAAATAAGCACACCAAGAGGATGGGGAGCTGAGGAATATGACACTTAGGACTTCTTAAGAAAGGCACAGGCACAGGCACACACACACACAGAGTCATGAAAGTATCCTTTAAAGATGTAATCACTTATAAATTATCCAAAAACTGGGTGTTGTAGAAATTAACATTTTTAAATCTGGAGGGATCAGTAAAGTTAAAACCTTTTAACTTAGAAACAAGTCACCATGTGCATTGTGTTTTGTACCGTTTGATCTTGAGGGTGAAGGACTGAGCTTTCTAGGTCATCAAAAAAAATTACTTCTTCTCTTTCTGACACATAAGTCAGTAAATACCTCACTTTAGCCAAGTCTATTTTTGTTGTACAGTTTCCAACCTATTAACCAGCAGCATCAGAGCTTGATAACCTCTGTGGGAAACTGACCATACAGTACTTGGAAAAGCAGAGCTCCTTTCCACAGTCAATGGCGAGAAAATGATGGCTGGAAAAGTATGTTTTATTTATAATATGTTCTTTCACTTCATCTCTACACTTAGTTTAAATTTAGTTTGTAATATTTTATAGACAATACTTCTTATCCTAAATAACTTCTTGAGTATTTGTCAGAAAGTACACATCTCAAAATACTTTCACTGTCATTTTGTCTGCTCTATTTAGAACATTTTACCAGCCTGTGGTAGCTTAATCAATTCTTGAAGCATGAAAGTGATGTGGAAGGATGAGAAATAAATATGTCATTACCAGCATGTCTTTGGAAACAGCACTTGCAGGAAAACATAACACTGAGTTGATTAGGAAGGAAGTAGGCTTGTGACCTAAAGCCTGAGAAATCAAGCACACAGGTGCTGGTATGCAGGAGAGAGCATATCCATAAATTAAACAAGAGTGAATGAGACATTGCTTGCAGAGTACAACGTGTAATGTGTCAAATGAACGTGATCAAGTTAATCAAATAAGCACCTGAACCAATACTCACAACTAATAGTTCAACAGGCTATTATACATGTAAAATAAAGTCTCCAATACATCTATTGTGTTGTCTTTCCTCCAACGTGAACAGCATTTGTGAGAAGAAATCATTAAAATTCTGATATTCTCTGACAGTATCTAGTAAAAAGAGAAATGGACTCACCGTGTTTCTTAATTGTGAGGTTGAAGTGCATGGGTCCAAACAAACCATACTCGGGAGTTCCATGTTACTGTTGTGAATCTTCATGAAAGCAGAACAGTTTCTGTGTTTTAAAAGTACAGCACAGAAGACTTCCCATCTTTACATGTTCAACGCACAGGCAGTTCTAGCTTATGGTAGATGTCAATGTTGGCCATCATAGGGCAGAAGGTACAAACCACCAGCTAAATACATTTTACTACATCAGCTGTCTTAACAGAATAGATCATTCAGGAATCCTTTTCACTATGAAGATCTCACCTGTGTGCTTCTGTTTCTGCTCCTGTAGCTCTGTGTTTTTCCTGCCGGCAGCAATTCTGCTTGCTCTGTTGTCTCTTTCAAAAACATGCTGTGAAGAAGCTTCCCAGATGTTCGGTGCCTAGATTTAAAGCAACTTAACATGTTATCCTAAAGCTTAGCAATTATGAGACATTTAGCAAATGGGAAATAAAAATTTAAAAGAAAATACCACTGCCATACTCGAACACTGTTTCTTTTTCCTCTTCTGTCATGGTGTGATGGTATGTTTGCTTCAACTGTAACACCTGATTAACAAGTTTGGAATATTAGATGTTATTCCAGATCAGGCAGTCTGTGGACTCTGCATACCCAGGGGTGTTCAAGCTATGCACTGCATTTCTTTAAAGCTGTTTATATGAAATTCTGTCACAGATATTAAATATCACTGCTGGACTGCAGATATGAAAATGGTCCATAGTAATACTAAATTTGAGACTCCTTAATTATACCCATTGACTCAGAAACTCCATCATTTATAGCTCATCATGAATTCCCTGCAGCTACAGCTCTTACATAATACCCTCTTTATAGGCTCATTGTTAATCTTCCATTGTTGAATATGTCTCATTTTTTCTTATTGCTCATTTTCAAACATCAGTGCAGTATCTGACCAAATAAAATGCTATTTCCTAAAAAAGTGAATGCTGATAACCCATGATTTTACTAGCTTTTATAGAAAGCAAAATTATGGGGAAAAAAACCTAATTTATAAACATGCAATGAATATTAGAGAAAAAAGCCTTTGCTAAAGATAGTAGCTATCTAGAACCAGTACCACTATTCTATTAAAAATAATAATTTAAGAAAGCAGTGGGGTAAAACTTAATTTAGCTCATTGAGAAAAAGTTTACAAGGAATTTTAAGTTCCTGAGTTTTTTGACCACCAAAATTCCCAGCATGCAATTCTCTGGTGATGTACAGAGCAAATTGCATTGAAGATGCACTGCATAATTCCTGAATAAATGAAAAGTACTGGGCACTGGAACATATTTTCTTTCTGTAATTTTCAAAATTACTTTCGGTAATTTTGGAAGGAACATCAGAGAATGAACAACATACTTAATTTTTTTTTTTTAATTATTGTATGTTTAATAGAAATAAATACATTTAAGCCTTGATAATGTGTCAACTCCTTGGACCTTGTACTAAGGGAAAGACTGCAGCTAGACTTAAGCCTGTGCATCTAGCTTTTGGCTCTTGACTACAACAGAGGGATCTCTCTTGGTTGCTTGAACAACTAAAGGAAAACAGTTCTGTCCACTTCAAAAAGTGGTATCAGTGAAATCTGGGAACCAGCATTACAGGAAATTGTCAAATCTTAGCACCAAGGCAACATTTCAGAAGGAAACAAAGGGGAGGGTTAAGGGAAGAGTGTATCTGTAGCTAAAACAGAGTGCCTACCAAGAACTAGAAGTACTGGTCATTATGTAAACCATTTGCTTCCCCACTCAGTTTTTGTTACTGCTTTGGTTTTTTTAGTTTCTGTTTCACACCACAACATACATCTAACAATTTACAGCTATTTAAAATAACTACAAAAATCATGAAATAGCAAATGACTGTGGAAAATGACAACAGAAAGACTGCAAATTTCTGCAGCAATACAAAGTACAAAAGGATTATGTTAGAAAACACCACTTTCACAATCATTGTTTTGTTTTGCTAAAAGGCACAGACACACACCGAGATATTTTAAGAATGTTGAGAGATCTAAACTGATAGACCACTGTAGCTAAGTAAATTTCAGCAAGAATGTGCAAAGAAAAGCAAATATTGTCTCTGAATTTATAAGAAACAAACAAAAAGCTGGAACCCCCATATGCTCTCATAAAACGCCCAAAAAATAATGCTTGCTTCATACTCACATACATTCAAACAGTAGCACTGATAAAATAAAGATTACTAAATTTCCACTGTACAGATGAAGACACAGAGATAAGAAATTACATCCCTAAATATGCCCTTTAAGACGAATACAATAAAGAAAAAAAAGGATTAACCTGACACATGAATTTAATATACAGCAGTGTTCCTTTTATAACTGCAATGCAACAAAGGTTTAAGTTTATTTCAGACACTTAAAATAAAACTTTATTGCATTAAAAAATAGAATTCTATAAAAAAGTGTTGGTGTGGATTTTATTTAATATAGTGGTAGAAGTTCTTCCAATTACTTTGGAATTATATAAACAGAATGTGCCAGTTATCATATTTGATTCAAATGTTCAGTATACATCTGTATATTTTTAAAGGCAGGAGGGGATAGAGGAGGAAAGCTACTATGTTCAATTTTCACTGTGTTTCAAACCTCAATTTGTGTCTCCTATGGGGAGTGCCTTTTAAGCTGCCCCAGATCACGATTCTGGAAAAAACCCTCTGATATTATTCTTGGTTACTAATCGCACTGGTTTCTAAACAGTTTCCATGACTTGAACCAAGCCTGGAAATTGCAGTCTGTTACTGTTGTTCAGAAAGCTGTGCTGTGTGTACTCTCTATAGTATTTGATTTTTATGTGATTTTATTTAAATTTGCTTTCAAATTTTTTACTTCTACCAGGTTGGGGTTTTTTATTTTTTAGTCTTCATAAATTTTATCTAGATTTAGTTTTTTAAAGATATTGTACCTGCTCTACTTTAAAAAATGCTACTCAATCACTATAGTATCATAATACTTAAAAAAGGCTCATTCAAACTTGTTTGACTACTCTCGAATTACTTGACTGTGGCCTCAGCTTCATTATGTGCTTATAAAACACACAAGTATTTTGACAATCAAAAATAGCAGTAGATACGGACCACTGCACAGGATTGGTTAAGGCAGGGAAGCTTCTGTACCTACTGTACATCCTTCAGTTGCTTATTTAATCCATTGACCAGCTGCTTATTTAGCACCAATCTTCATTATCATGCTGTGAAAAGTTCTATAACATTTCAAATCAATATAATACAATTGGCTGCATATAACTGTGTGTGACCTCAGCAAAAACTGAAATGTCGCATTACCCAACACTGTTTACAGTACGAATTCAAAACATACCAGCTACTGCTAAAAAAAAAATTCATTATATCCTAGCCCAAACCATCACAGATGGGAATTCTGCAAACAGATCTTTCATTTCCTCAGGTTGCCACAAGTTCTTTTCAGGGCCACTGTTTCATGTACACAGCACAGCTATTTTGTACACTTTTTCCAAATGAAAATAGTCTTATTTTAAAATTGTCTCCAGCTGAAAAGGATACGCATCTCTGGATCTGGTCTGGAGATAAAATGAATGAGCAGGTTCCAGGCAGCTACAGGGATTCTTTTTAAAGCCTCCAGAGAAATTCTGTCTTGGTGAAATGGAGCATTGCAGAGCATCAACCGAGAACCATGGCTTTGTCTCAACAGTTTCCTTACTGGCTTCAGAGAGTTTATGCAGCAGGTGTTATTAGCACTCCTCTCTAATAGTCACTTGAGGGGGTCTGTCATCAATCTTAATAATGCCATCAGCATTCCAGCAGATGGTAGACATGATTCCATGCACTCCCACTGCACCAGAATGGATTCTCACCATAATTTAATTACCGATGAGAAATGTATCAGAAAGAGGGCTTGTCTCATGCTGATATTTCCAAAGGTTTTTTTCCAGACAGGACAATATTGTACTGTTTTATCTTTTTTTTTCTTTTTTCCTTTTTTTTTTTAATGTATTTCACTGTTGAGGGACATACAGATATCATCAACTTGCACAGCAGAAGAATTAGCCTCAAATAATTTCTGTGTACTCTCCAGCAAAGCAGTCTCTTGTTTTGAATTAGATTTGAGATGCCAACTTTTTGTAAGCAATGTAAATGTTAATAAATGTTAGGAGTCAGTTCTGCAAAGTGCAACCTGAATTGCCATTGAAACAATTATTTGAATAGCAATCTTAACTTAAAATTAAAACCAAGCAAAACGCATTAACAGATCAAGATTTTATGTAACTTTAAAGCAAGAGATTTGATTTGTAAACACTTAGCCTACTGCTCCACTCATTTCCTACCTCCTCATACAATTATTGATTTATTATTTTCAACTTACACTTTTATCTTTTCTCTTTGAGCCTATTCCTTCTACCCCTCTTTGTCCTTTCTTACACATGCATCCTTTTAGTAGACACCACATCTAAAATGAAAGGTAGGTGCTAGACAGCTTTCCTTTAGGTAGCACATGTAATGAATGCAGTTAACACACACAGGATGAGGATAAGTGCATCTTCTGAATACATTTAAAATTTCCTTTAAAAATTATTAAATATTTTGAACATTAACTGTAGATCTGACAATCTACTTTATATGCTGAATGCAAATTCTCCTTGCAATCCAAGGTAGTTCCATGTATGCAGAAAAGGTAGTAGTAATTTGGTAAATAGTTTTCCTCTATTTAAAACTTCATGTGTTCTGGCTTACTGACTTTTAGATTAGTGAAGGACTGGATAGCAAGTGGAAAATTCACTATCCAAATGAAGCATAGCCACTCAGTAGGCCAGTGAAATTGGAATCTTTACTGTTGGCATTTCTAACTCCAATGATTGCACTTTACTTGAACTTTGGCATTCCAATGCTTTATTCTTTCCATCATGTCTAGGGTATGAGATCAGAACATAAAAATAGCTTCTTGTATCACCTTTTTCTGAGAAGTACATGCAAAAATAGAATATAATATAAGAGACAGTACATAAAACTGAAGTAATTACATGACAGGAAGTTACTTGAGAATGGACAGACTTCAGCAAATTATATCCAACAAAAAATGAAATTGTATAAATGCTTTTAACAGGGTGCTCAACAGAAGAGTTTATATCCCAGATAAATACCTGATCCCACCAAGACCACACATACAGTTACAAAAGCTTGATATGAACTGAACGCTGCATTAATCAAAAAAACTGTTCTATTTTCATTTGGCAAGTTTTGCAAGATGTGCATGTATTAGCCTCTAATTAAGCACCTCTTGCACTACACCTCAGTGCTTTTTCAAATGTTAATTCTATTCTTATTAAGAAGATATCTTTGACATTCGCTGTCATTGGGTTATCTGTGTAGACACCCCAATAGAAAAGAATGCAAATTAAATTTATCCTGATTAACTTGAGTTTATGGTAATCATAACACTTTTCAATAACTTTTTCACAGTAAGAAATACCATTTCCTGGGAATAGATCTGAGCTCTAGCCCTGCATCACCCCACTAAGACCAGGACACTCTTTGCAAAATGGGATTAGAGTAGCTTGAGACTGAAAGTGTCTTCTGTCATTGTAGCCCACATCTTAGAAATGTCACCATAAGAGAATTTACATGAAAAACCTCTTTAGGAGTGCCATGTGAATTCCGGTAATTCCTATTAAAAATGGTCCAAAAAGATGCATTATTTTTTCTATATTTTTATTAATATTCATGTGTAAAATACTAAGTTATTTAAATTTTATAGGTAATGGAATAGCTACCACAGAGACGTAAATTTGAAAAAACATCAGAGAAACACGCTATAAGTTAATAAAACTCACAGTTAAGAAAAATGCAACCCAAATTTATACAGGTCCCTGGTTTGCAAGAATAGGAGTAAGAAACAGTAAATTCTGAAGTTTTTAGTTATTACTGGTATCTACAGAAAAAAAAAGTAATAGAAATTACAAAAAAACCCCCAAACCAACAGAAAACAAAAAATGCACACACGAAAAAACCCACCCAACCAAGATGAGTTTGTTCTCAACAATACCAATGGTAACTGAAAACACAATATATTTTGAGTTCTCTATTTTGTTCCAATACTGTAGAAGTTAGAACATCATTAAAGTGATTCTCTGGTGTTCACTTGGGAAAGCACACACAGTGCTGGGGCAAGATGATCCTGAGGCTGTTCTCATTTCTGCCAGGTACTGGCTGCTTGCAGTACCTGGAGGAGAAAAAACATGATCTAACAACATGCAAAGCTACATTTTCTTTTCATTTCTTCCCCCCCTCCCCATCCTTCATTTCTCCTTTGCAGAGCCATTTCTGCTTCATGGATCATCCATAAGACAATAATGGTCAGCTCTTGAGCGATTTTAAACCAAAATACCATAATTAATACTGGGCTGTAATTGTAACTTATAACCAACTCTGAAAAAGGGTACAAAATTATTAGCATTTTTAAGCCATAGCCCTTCCCACACAAAACACCCTATTCCTTTCAGCCACCTGCTGTCTCCTGCTACCCCTGGCACACAAGCATGTCATTGCTCTCAGCACACCCACATTCTGGCCAAGCTCTCTCTCCTGCCTGTGCTGCAACTGTCCATCATTACTGCTGTGTATTGTAACCCAGCCTGGTCACAGAGCTTGTCTCACTGGCACTGTGCCACTGTGTCACTTCTGACTGGGGTGCATAACCTGAGAGTATCAACAGACTAGTGAGGAAAGAGCATGGAAGTGTCATGGAGCTTCTTACACAAACCATGCATGATATCTAAGTCTAAAAGCAGTTAAAAGTTACTTCAGTGAAATCACATACAAGGGTAGCATGAAATTGGTATACAATAATAAAGCTGTCTGCAAACAATAAAAAGGAAGTAGTCTAATGAAGCTCGTACATTTTGAAAACCTATGCCATTTAAGTAATTAAGGGCTTTAGCAGATAAGTGCTGCAAAATCTTCCTGGAGAGATTTATGCTGTCACCAGACCAACCACCTAGTCACTTTTTCTTTTGATACCATACTTCTTTTTCAGGATGACAGAAATGGACATGCAATGAACCTTTCAAGTTACCGTCTTGCAAAAAAAAATCTATTTTTGCTACTGCAGCAGTTTCAGTAATTTACTTAACATAAGAGCTCTAGATGAGATTTTAACAGCCATTGTGCCTCTCCATACTGAGTGGCACATTGCATGGAAGAAAGGAGAAGCACCCTAAAACACAAACTGCAACACATTAAAGCCTTTGTTAGCAATAATTTACCCATTTTGCCCCGAAGGGCTGAGGCCACAAAATGATTATGAGAGGCTAATGACATTGTGTAAACTATATCTATGAACATGGATCCGCTAACCTAAGTTCAGTTGATAAGTCACAGCAACTCTGAAAAGCAAATTTCTGAAGTACAAATGCCCATGTACATCTGATTTCCAAGGCATCATTTACTGTTTTTATATATTCTTACATAATGATAAATGAAGTTAATAAAATTTCTGTCTGTCAACTTCTCTATGCACAAAAAGTGTTTGAAAGAGCAACTAGTATTTAATCCACTGGCCCTCTGTACATTCCCTTTGCCCCAAAACCCACATCTCTTTCCTATTAATGACTTGTAACACATATCCTGTCCTTGATGTCTCCTAACAGGAAATAGAAAGTGAGAGAAATTCACTTTCATCACCACTGAAGAGTCAGCCTGGGAACCATTCTGCCATTTCTCAGGAGGAGTCCAGTGTGAAAAGAGGGAGAGCCATCTTTGAAAAGATGTCATCAGAAAATGGCCACAGCAACAGCTTTGAAGGTTAGCATTACCACACTGACCTGATACCTTGCTTTAAGGCAGTGGTCTCCAAATCTTTTTGATGGTCACCTGTACCATTAAAATATTTATGAGTCTGCTCTCCCAGTATTTGTATTTATTTACAAATCATGTACCTGTACTACTCTACTAGTACAACCTAGGCAACATACACCAAAATAAAAGTTAAAGTAGGATGGATGAAAAACAAAATATTTAAAAAGTGTTTATTCACAAAATAGTATTAGATTCCTGCATCCCAAAGGACTGCCTTTCACAGCCCCTGGGATGCACATATTTCGCTTTGGAGACCAATGCTTGATGATATCAAAAAGTGGCTATATCTGTGCTTTCGTTTGTTTTAACAGAGAAAGAATATGCATGATCAAATTGATGAAAACCACTTATTGACTTCTGAGTGTCTAGGACATGACCTTATATAGAACAACAGATTACAAAAATAAATAGCGTTAAAACACTTGTCCAGTCTCCCAATAAAATTAATAACACTTCTACATCATATCAAACAATTACTGATTCCACTTTTTTAAATAAGAAAATGTTTAGACCACATATTTATCTATTTCAGACTCTAGAATTTTAAAGGGAAAGGGAAATTTGAATGCACAAGACCTTTTCTAGTTAATGGTGCTAAGTTTATTAAGCCCATTGCTCAAAAGACCTGCTCTTTTATCAAGTTTAACTTTCAGCCATTGGCTCTCTCTTTTCCTTTTTCCCCCTATCAAATTAAAGAGACCTTTAATACCTGCTCATTTCTTCTTGGGAGGATAATTATATATTATGAGCATATCACCCCATAACTATCTAACATTAACTAGATCGAGCTACGGTTCTCTCTGTGGCAGTATTTTTTGTGCCTCTTCTCTGCATCTTCTGAAGATTTTCAGATATCTTTGGATTTAAAGACCATTTTGAGGGTGTCTTCCCCTTCTCCTTCTAGGTATTTCTAGTATAAAGCCTTTTTTCTTCCTCTCTGACAAGAAAACAGAATCCTCCATTCCACATCCACTTTGCCTCTGAGTCTAAATATGGCACAGCATGTTTCAGAAGCATTTTTTGACCCACCAGGAATAACAAAGAACATGATTTATGCAAAAATGCAGAGTCAACAATTCATACATCTTATACATGAAGCTTTTTCCAAAAATGTGACAGCCCCATAGGGGATAATGTTTTTCTATGTTCCTGTGAGAGTCATAATATCCCATTTTGCATTCAGACAGTCTTATGAGAAGTAAATTCCCTATAGACTCATTTTAGTTTGAAGCCACTGGTGAAAACTCTTAAACTTCTAATAGCTGACGTCAGGCCCTGAAATCTGCAACTCTGCACTTGAATAAATACTCAGGTCCTGAAAAAAATAAGATAATGCTGATCCATAGATTACTTCTCCCATCACCATGAGATTTGAGTTTTTTATAACCAATAAACAATATATGCCAACTTGCTTCAATTTTTCAGCAAGAACAATACCCTCAAACCACTAAAGTGCTATGGAAGTTTTTCCTAAATGTTCCAGTTATACCAAAATCTTATTGTCCCAGAAGAGGTATTGAGCAAAATTTACTGCAGGCTCTATGACTGAGTACCAACAACTTCTGTTGTTTCCACCAGAAAACAATGAAGGCAATCCTCATATTGCTGTTCAACCTACCATGAAAACCTGGAGAAGCCCATACTGGAGAGCTATGCAGGCATATTGTTGAAAGAAAAAAGGCAAAAAGCCATTCTAAAGTTCTATTATGCACAAGTGATTTGTCAAGCTTCGTTTACTTTACAGAATTAATGTAACTCACGACTAATAAAAGAATTAAATTCTCTGAAATAGATACTATCGTACAAGTCCCATATGACAAAGGCAAACAGATTTTGTTGGCATAGTTCAGCTTGATAAAGCTCTTACTAATTAATTTTAAAACATACATTCATCTCTGAAAGACTCAGAATATATTACACCTTCAAGCTCTCTTGAATGTGCAAAGCTTAGAGCAAAATGAATGTGAAAAGGTTTGGATCATATAATCTCTCATACCACCACAAAGAGTTTTACATTATATTATAAACCAACTAGCTTCTCAAGACAAAAATTTTCTGTTTAAAGCTTTTAAAGCTAACAAGAGAATAGTTTCCATTACCGTCACTCCCCAGTGGTTAACAATATGTATCTATTAAAATGTTTTTTAAAATAGTCCATGAAATTCATTGGCCCCATACTAGCAAGGAATTAAACCATGTCTAACTTCATGCACATGGGTATTCCCATTGCACTAAATGAAACCATTCCCATGCTTATGACCATGTACAATCCAAAAATCTCTTGTTGAACCAAAATACCAAGAAAGATTTTTAACTCCTAAACATTGTTAAGAATTGAAGCAATGGCTTATAAATTTCATTCTGGTGTGTTACATAATTCAATCTGCCTTTAAAAACAATCTGACACTTTTTGGCTGTGGTGGACTATCCCTCTGTGTTGCGGAAGTATACTTTCAATTCTTCCATGGTTTTGGTTAGCTTTGGTTTAATGCACAGACTTACTTGGAAAACAGCAGTTTTCTCTCTCTTCTGATTTCTACTTTCCCTGAAAATCTTTCTTTTATTTTCAGCTGACTTTCACTGACTCTTTCACTGCTGCTATTATTATTTCTTGAACTGTACAATTCTTTTGTCCATCATGACAACATGAAATATGCAAAATTACTGCATGGGATAAGCATAATAGAAAAATTATCCTTATGTAAGTTATGAGTAGGGTCAGGTAAAAAATACCAAGAAACTAAGTTTATTTACACTGAGATCACTCTTCTATGCATGTCTGCATCTGATTTTTACTGAAGATTAGAATTACTCGCTATAGCTGCTTGCTATATCTGAACCTTGAACATTTATGCAATGTTAACAGCTTTAGAAGGAACAGGCAGAAAGGCCAGGTGTGCCTTGTAAATCTTCCCTGTTTGGTGGGATACCCCTTCCCTGGCACTATATTCTGTGCCAGATGAACAGATAGTTGTTCAAAAGTCCCTTTTTTCTGTTGCATTTCTCGTATCACAGACAAGACAGATAATCACGACATACCTTTTCCCTTTGTCTAAAAGAAGGAAAAATAACTTTACACTAAATTTAAGGCACTTTTGGGGATATATGAAATTCTTTGGACACAGTCACATGAGTGACTTCAAGCAGCAGCAGAACCTCCTAGTGCTAGTAATTCAGAGCTGCTTTTTCAGGAGTCCTCTGAGCTGTTGTCTCCACATGCACTGTAGCTGAATTGCAGATATTTCTAGGTAAGTCTATAACCACGTCACACCTTGAAACAAGGTTAAAATGTAGTTAGCAATAGAGATTATTTTCTACAAGGTTTTAGTAATACTAAGCCAACTAAAACATACCCTAATGTAAGATCAGTAAACAACTGAAATCTACAACAGATTCAGAACAGACTCTGGTGAGCAAATTAATACTATGAAGTCTAAGACTAATTAGAACATAATATATATAATTAGAATAGATTATTTATAGTACTTAAAATGAGTTTTTACAGTATAAAATAATGCAAATATAACACTACCAGAAAAATACTATGCTTGTTATTTAAATTTTACAATTTTTTTTCATTAAAAATGCTTATTGTGTTTACCCAAGAAATTTCACCCACTCTGAAAAGTTTTATTAACTTAATTTTTTTTGGTATTCTCTAAGCTCTAAATTGAAAATAAGATAAACTTGTTAAAAAATTGATGATACTTCCTCCATCTACTACTGCTTTTATTTCAAGATTTAGGAAAAATGTAGCTATTTTCCTCTTAGAAAATACCATGTCTGTTTGTACTTACAGTGGAGTCTCGCAAACTTGTAAGAGGACTATCTAAAGAGAGCACTGCCAGGGCTGATAACACACTGCTGGATCTCCAGGAGACTGTCTCCTTTAAAGAAAGAATGGCTATGTACAAGGCTGCTGTTTCCTTTGCCCATGTAAGCTATCAATGGTTTCTTACCTTCCTACCTCTCCATCTGCTTTACACAGTGACATACCCTGCATTCTTTATTTATCCAAGCTGGACCATTATGGGGATCAAAATCTGATATTAAATTAACATTAACAATTAAATTAACAAACCTATTTAGCAAACTTATCGATGCATCAGTCTATCTTTGCTGAAAGAGATTTTTCATGTTATAAAGCTTTGGTCATTTGGACAATTCCCTTTAACTCATTAGAAGGACTGGGTTTTCATTTCACTGTTGCATGAGCTGCATTTTTTAGGGCCATAGGCTTGTGATAGCTTAATCCAGCAACTTCTGCATTACTAAAATTATTACTAAATAATAAAATAAAATCAAATTCAAAACTGGACTAAGTTTAGACCTCTTGCTGTTCAAACTAAAGAATTTGAAATTGCTGCATTTTAAAATAGTAGCTCTATGAGACAAGGTGTATGAAAAAGTATTGTTTTGTAATAAAATTATCTAAAATTGGCATTATATAAAAGAGTAGTTATGAAAAAACCTTCTTAATTTTGTTTTACATCTTTCTCTACATATCTATCAATAAGATAAAGTACTTTACTGCAAATTTTAAAATATTGATACCAAGTAGCACATAATGTATTTGGCTAACAGAATTTATAAACTAGTAAAATAGAACTCTTCACCACACATTGAATTATTAGTCAGGAATATCTGAAAACTGTGTCCTCAGATCTCAGCCAGGAAAACCTTCTTCAATTCTGCAGAAATACTAAGGGTTAAAAAGTGTGGGTTTACCATATTTTAAAATCCCAGCTAGACATTGCAGCTCAGATCCCTGAGGAAAGGAAGGCATTATGAGGGCTTGCTCTAATGTGAGAATGCCAAAGCTCTTTGTTTACACTAAACTTCCAGCACATGGAAAGAACACCTTTTTCTCACTGTAAACTAGGCCAGAGTCATTTCTGTAAATCAAAGACCATATCTGAAAAAGAAGGACTACAATTCAGCTCTCACCAGACATCATCTTCATCCACATGCAAGTACAGCTCAAGAAGGATTCCCAGTCTTACCTGCACTTTAGTCTTGGGAAAACAGCCTGCATTGCCTGAAGGGACCTTCTGGGTTCCTGGATAATCCAGAAACCACATAGTAAAAACAGCCACCAGAGTCCAAGTGTTTTCCAGCCATCAAATTCCTGCCTGCTGAGTTATCTCCCAACTGTTTGGTGCGTATTTGGAGCAGATTCCTGCATTTCACCTGTCTGAGAAGGTCCCAATTCCCCATTCCAGCAACTGGAAACTTTGCTGAAGTTAGTACTCTCACAATGAAAAGAACTACATGAAGCCTGACCCAAACTGTGTTGGGCACATAGGAATGATAATGATTTCATTTATACTCAGAAACATCTTGCAGTTTCTTGCTGAAATGGATGGTTCCCTGAAAAAAGGAACTTTATATTTGGTTCCATTAAAGGGAATTAATACATTTCATTAGAGGACCCATAATTGCATTTACCTGCTCAAAATATCTCCAAATGGCTATTAAGGTGTGCCTAAAATGCTCATTTGTTAAAACAATTACTTTCCACACTCACATATTCATGTACATGTATAATCATACAGCCTTCATCACAGAGAAAAAAAACCTTGTTTTTTTATGATCTGCTTACCTACTCATATATAAGTAGTAAATCTAACTTTACTTAGTAACTTCATTACAAATATATTCCTAATTTTTGGGTGGGCTTTTTTCTGCATAGTGATTAATAAATTAAAATGCTGAAAGCTTTATCCAATACCATCTAAAAACATAAGGGACAGAACTAGAACAGCCTGAGAGTAAGTGCCCTCTTGTGACCCTCACTGCTGCTGTTGGGGAAGGCAGGTCATCTCACAAAGGCCTGCTTGAAGCTCTCTGGATGTTTTTCAACAATACCCATTGGAAACACAGAGAGGACCAGGTGGCAACTCTGAATGCCACAGAATTCAGAAGAGACAAGTAGAAGAGGCAACAGCAGAAAGATTTTTCTGGAAATTGGTTGTTACTGCCAATCAAGCAGATGAGACTTACCTCCTTTGGTGCTCAAGATTCAGGCCAAGCACGAATCTTTAGGCTGTCTAAATCAAGTATGGCTCTTGTGCAGTGGTCTATGAACTTGCCAAAAACGGTATTTATGATTGTCTGAATCATTCCTGCATACTGCTGTTAACTAGTTTTAAAAAATAATAGGTCATACAAGTATGTTTTTAGCGCAAATAGCAAACAACTGGTCTTATTTTATCACTCTAGAGTTCACAGAAGACCAAGTTCTGTACTGTGCCTGGTGGCCTGGCAGCAGTGAGGAAACAATTCGAGAAAGTGCAAAGGATGTCTCCAAAAAAGACCTTTGTTCAGTACCAGCACCAGCATAGATCTCTACAGGTAACAACAGCATTTTAATACTAACAAAGTAGGCCTGCCCTGCCAGATAACTGAGAAAAAAAAAAAAAAAAAAAGATTGCTTGCTTTACTGATGAGTTTTCATTATGACTAAGACAACATTTCTCTAACGTTCATACTCAGAGAATTTCATATTTGAGCTGTACCACGGGATTCATATACTTTCTATGCAGATGAACACTCACTAAAGACTAGACTCAACTAGACTTAAATTGCAGACTATTACTATAGCAGTATTTTATACTGAAACCTGCCCATAAGACTGTGATTTATACATCATCATGTGTCATGGTGACATTTTGCATTTATTGCACTTGATGTTAACCCATTCTCTTTCAAAAGGAGTTTCCTGCTTCCATTTAAATGAATCTAATAAATTTCCCTAAACAGATCAAAAATTACACAGAAGAATCCAGACACTACATGAAAGTAGAATAAAGCAGCAGATAAGTGTTACTTCAGATAAAAGACCTTTACATTTCACTGCTTCATTAGGCTATACCACGAAAAATTGTAGGAGATAACGATTTTGGACTATGAGAAATCCTCTGCAATAAAACACTCTACAATCTGTCCTGTGCACTCTGAAAAACAGTATATTTCTTTACCATCCTGCACTTCTTGAAGAGATTTTTAAGCAATATTGTTCCCCCAGCTTTGTAGAAAAAGACACATTAACATTTTGCCATAGGGTTATTTTAATGTTAAATAGGTATCATCATATCTACCAGTCATCTCTCATTTCTTATACATTAATACCTATATCAACAATTTATACAGACAACAAGCAAAGCTTCAGTTTATAGGGAAGAAGACACAGTTTGCTACAGGGGTAATAATGCATCTTTAAGCAAGCAGAAAAATGCCATGGTGGGACGTACTCACACCGGTACATAATAATCTGTGGTAATAGGAAATGTTATGTACATACTTTTCTGATGACGTGACCCACTCTACCTGCCAGTTTTCTGGGTGAATACAGAACCTTGTACAGAAATTATGGAACTTTTCTCTTACACAGAACCAAATAATTTCATTTCTGTGATGTGTAGATGCATTTTCCCAGGACATCTATCACTTCCCAAAGCCACTACAATGGTTGCATTTCCTCAGACAAGATGTGACCTCAAAGCATACTTATCCATGTATTTTTCTTCTGTGGCTAGTAGAGAAGGCTCTCTCAAATCATCATCAGAAATAGCCACATATACTGAAAAATAAAATTACTCAGACCATACAGAACCATCTTTAAATTTAGGTTAAATAACTTTCTGCAAGACCATAAAATCCCATTTCTATGTAACATAACTGCACTTTCATGGAAAATGGGATTATACACTTAAGTAGTTGAAAGATTATTCAAGGTCACTGAATCCATCCTGGAGCAAAACAGAGAAAACACATAGTTTGAAGACAGATCTCCAGATCTGGACAAATACAAACTATTTATTCAATATAAAATAAGGACGCAATTAAATTTTTAAACAGTAGTCTAAATAGCTAAACATTTTACTATGTATTCAATTATTGCATAAGGAGTTCATTACTTTTTATTCAAAATATATCAAATATGCAAATAATAACTATTCATCTTCCTGTTTTTCTCAGGCAGCAGCCATCATTCTTAGATCTCTACATTGTACTGGAGATTGGTTCCTTGTAATAGGAATACCAGTAGAGCTCAATAAACTCATGTCCAAAATGGTGAGCAGCAATAAAAACTGATTACAGACTTGCCCTGTGCTCATAAACTCAACCAGAGTCTGACTAGAGACCTGGTTTGTGTTCTGGCACCATGAGCACCTTCTAGCATCAGCCACCAAGATGAGAAGAGGCCACAAGCTTTGGTGTTACACGCGTGCAGGTACCACCCTGGAGTGCTTTGCTACCCCAGCTCAGCCACCTGACTGCTCAGGCACAGCCTCAGTGTCAGAAAGGAGCCACTGCTGGCAAGTGAGATGAACCTGCAACACAGCAAAGGAGTGAAATACAGAGAAAACATTATATTCACTCACCCATATAGTATGGAGTGTCAGAGCTGACATGGCATAGCTACCCCTCCTTCACTGAGGGTCATTCCACAGGAATTTTCTAAGATGGCTACTGTAGCAATTGCCAACTTTCTAGCAATTGCAGAGAGTAAGATTGAATAATGGTACAATGTCAGTGAACGGTGAAAACCTTACATTTTTATGAAAATCTTTCATATAGTGCCCAACACCCTAAGTATATACATACAAATAAGCAAGGCTGACAAATCATAGGGATGAAGTGCATATAAGTGAAGTTCTTGTAAGAAATTTCTGCAAGACTCTCACAGTGCTGATGTGCAGTGAGACTGTGCTAAGAACATAAATAGGTAAAAAAGCATTGCTTTGAGGAAGAAATGAAGATTCATGACAAATAGTCATTCCGTTGTCACTAACTTTGTAACTGAAGATTCAGGCTTACATTTTACTTTCACTGCTGCTTACAAGTTTGTACATACTGTCCATTTCAAAGAGAAAGTTCTAAATTTGCCAATACATAAACAATATTACATTAGCCAACTTCTAAGAGATTATATGTTGATCGTAATGTACAGTTCAACTAAACACATTATGCATCAATTGTGAGACAGCAAAAGTCTTTCTTGTGCTTGGATGAACCTCTGAGCCATTTGATCCCCTTGAATTACATACTTACATAGAGAACTGTATACATGTTTTACGCATATATACATATAATGTGGTGTACATATTCCAAGCTGAAAAAAATTCTATTTTTGAAAGAGAAAGTATGTTTTGTTTGTCATTAGAACAGAAGGAAACTGTAAAAATATCAACACAAAAAAGCAAACTTTGGTCTAAATTACACAGAACAATTACTGATAATTCAAATCTTGGCACATTTGCAATAAGAATTCTATCTAAATTATTGTAGTACAGAAGCACTGAAGTTGTATGGGCCACTAACATAAAATGCGTGTAGCAATTACAGTTCTCTTCAGTAACAGAATCTGAATGCCTACATAAAAAAACACTCCTCTAACAAAACTCATACAGACTTACTCTCAGACTTACATGTTTATTTTTAAATAGTATTGTTTTAGGTTAGAATGACTTCTTACCCAGAGACACAACAGTACACTATAGTCCCCTGTGTTAAGCACCATACAGATAGGCCTGAGAAGGCCAGCAGCCCCCACAAAGCGTGACAGAAAACAAATGTGAGAGACTGGAGGATAAAGAAGTCTGAAAGAAAATTAAAAAATTGTAAGAAACCATTCATGAGTGAGCAGCATGCCAACAATCATCCAGCTGGCAATGTTTTCTGAAGCATACACACAATATGCCATAAACGAAATGTAATTGACCAATTTTATAGAATATACTACAAAGTCCATGGGATCTACAAAACATGCCACAAACCATAATGGGGTAGACTAAATTAATCCTACCTACAGTAATCCTAAATCCAACAGTTGGCAGTTATAGAGGAGGGATGAAACCCCACGTCTCCTAACTCTCCACTTGTTCAGAGTAATAAACAAGCAGCATTTAACACCCTGTTTACTGGAATTTCAATTAGCCATTTTGACTGACACAAAAAATAAGAGATCCTCCACATCCCTCTTCCTCCCAGCACACCCAAAGCAAGGCTGTGTAATTATACAATCAAAATCTAGCTCATAATATTTGGGCTGCATTTTAGATGGCCATAGCTATAGCATTAAATTATTATGGTCTTTTGCAATATGGCAACTACATAAGCAGTACCAAAGTTACAGCAATAAAGCACTAGTGACATTCAGATTAGATTTGCTTCCTGACTACATTAAGTCTAATTATATTTCTTTTTAATACCCCACACCATTCAAAGGACACATAATGACTATTCTGAACATATTTCATGTCTCATGAATGAGCTTTTCCAGTAATGAGAGCTTGAATTACATATCTAAAACATCCACATAAGAACATTAAAGCATATCTTAAATGAAAAAAGCATATATATTCATAAATATATTAAAAAGCATATCCACATAGAATGAAAAGGCATATTAGACATACACCTACGCAGTCATTAAACAGAGAGTAGATGGGAAAATCTGCACTTCATTCTTTTTGAACTGCCTCTTTTCAACCTGGTATGTGGTTACCTCTACATCTCCTCATATGTTGTGCAGCTCCCTGACAACACAGAACCTGCAATTGTAAAACAGGACATCCTGTAAAAGCAGGATACACTGTGACCTGCTCTCCTCAAGCCTCAATGCACTCTGACAGTTCAGAAAGGATTGACTCTGATCCTGGTAATGCACTAAATAATTTACTGGTCCAGCAATAAGAAAATTTATTCTACCTTTTGTTTGTACAATTTTAATTCATCTTATAGCTGAAACAGGATTTGGCAGCACAGAGATGGAAAAGAATTCCTAATATCCATGGAGGGGATACTCATTGTTTCTCTGCCATAGATCTAAGAACCTTTGCTGCCTGCTGCATGGCAGAAATTACAGGCCAGGCAGTAGATGACCCCTATATTGATTCAGCAGAAATATTAATGGAGATGCAAGCAGTGTAAGCATTCCTGAGTTTGAAGGTGGAATAAATGCATGCTTTGTCATGGCATGACTAACAGAAATAACTAATTTCTTGCCCCACAATTGCAGAATTTCAAGTAGTAGCCAGGACTTGAGATGCAGGAAGCATACAGCTCTATGTTGCACTAGATGTACAGCAGCAATCTCAGAAACTCAGTACCACCTCCATTCAAGTTACATTGAACACTTTGGAAGCTCTTGCTGGAGGGACCAGAAGCTCCATTTATTTGAAAGCTTATTATCAGTAGAAACTAATAGACAAGCTTCCTTCTAACAAAGGAAGAAGAAAATATAATTTGACATGAGCAAAATTATTTGTTAGATGGCTCTGTGTGCATGGGAGAGGAAGCACAGGACTGCTGTCTTAATAATATCAATCTTTCAGATTTATTTCTTCTAATCACTAAGTCTCAAAGTACCCCATGGATACTGGTAATGATGTAACACAAGTTCCATGGCAGGCTTCAAATAAGAAAACAAATCACTGTCAGAATCTGGAGCCAAACCAAACATAGATAGACTCAGAAATCAGCTTACATGGACATCTTGGACAGTGCTTTAAACTCCTGAAGATACACTCTGTTTATTACACTGCAGTTGTCAGGCTTGTAGTTACAGTGCTACCCTGTGTACTTTATAGCATCTTTTGGTTACTCTATGGGTCATATTTTTCACAACTGCAATTTGGCATGATTTTTGCATTGGAAGAACTTTATAAAGCATATGCAGGGAGTCATCACCTCATACAGGCATATTACACTTCCTTTTAAAAAGTTGCATTAGCGTTATGTCCACTGCCAGGCAACAAGTTGGAGGCACAGCACATAAAGCCAGAACAATTCCTCCCTGTCACCTCTGCCCCCTCCCAGTCCAATTATGAATTTTATCTGTAATGCACAATTATGAATTGTACATTATGTATGTATTCATGCAGTTTGCTGCATCTGCTGGCCAGCGTCTTGCTGCAGTAACAAAGATTTGACTTCTTCTGTGTTATAAAAAAGCCTGTACCAATGTTGATAGCAATAAATATCAAAGATAATAACAATGGCACTCTGCTGTAAAATGGCTGCTCTAGTTACACCATTTACATTAGAATTAATTTCTGACAGCTCTTCAGGCAAAAAAAAAATAAATCTGATTTACTATTAGCTGTTAATGTGAATTTTTTTGGTTTGTCTCAAGGAAACATCAAGTAGCAGGCATCACACAGTATCAAGCAGCACCAGGGAAGCTGAGTACAATGAAACGACCTCCAAAGAAAGTCAAACAGAAGCCTCTCAAACACAAGAGGTAACTATATAATTTAATAATCATCTCACGGGACAATTACACTGATACTGATAAATACCTGCTTTGCTTCTTCCTCCCTTTACCTCTTGGTACAGCAAGATCTGGATTTTCTGCTGAGTGCTTATCTCATTAGTCAGTGCATAATAATTTTTAAAGGTGTTTCACTAAATGTTTTTAACATGTTATTGTATTATCATGATAATTTATAGATTTACATTCATATTTTCCATTGATGCAATAGTTTAAATATGGTTTCAGAAGTATGCAAAATTCTTATGCATTGCACTAAATCATGACTAAAGTGAAGGCTTTGTGAACAGGTTTCTCCTCAAGAACAAGTTACTCATGAAATGAAAATGGCTTCTACACTCACCCAGCATGACACAGGTAAGAAACGGCATGAGAATAAAGGCTCACAAATGAGCAATGGCAAATGTCTTTACTCCCACAGATGAACTGTTCCTAGCATATAAACATGAAAACACACACTGCTCCAAATTCTCAGTAATGCACAGTCCTTAACTTCAATGGGACCTAAGAAATGAGTTTAGAGTTCGGTATGAAGAGATTATGTTTGCATAAGGATGTGGTTTTAAATATGGTCTGAGTTGCTTGAAAGAACAGGGGACCTGACAACTTGTCTGGAAATACAGGCAAACACAAGTCTATGTACATACAAAGCTGTGGATGGGTAAGGTTCAGTTTGTAGCTGAACTGAATAACCCTGCAGAATATGATCACAGTGTTAAGACACTGCTGCTGCTGCAGTTTAGCCCTTGAACGAGAATTCCATTCTCCCACAGACCTCAGTCACCCTTTGGCCCTGCACACCAGCTATGGCAAAACAGTAGTTTATATCATGTCCCTTAACAATTATTCTGTCATTTTCCCTGTGGATTTCTGTACTGATCAAGTGACTCTTTAGACTTCTACAAGGCTAAACACAATTTTTCCAAGATAATATTTTATAATTCACTGATAAAGTCAATTTTATAAAATGCAGGATGGAGGAAAACTAATCTCTTTATTCTTCTTCCCATTGTAGTAATCAATTCAGCTCAGAATGAAGAGTTCCCAAAGACTGTAACACAGATTTTAAAACAGCAGATTGAGAAGGCAGCTCAGGAAAAGGCTGTTCACTCTGACAGAGAGATCACAACATCTGCTAAAGAAGTAAAGGTCTGTATTTTTAATAAGAGGGATCTTTCCTTATGCAAATTAGAAGCTAAGACACTGGTCTGTCACATTGTCTGATTTTCTATTTTGAATAATGATGATTTAAAATGTAACCTATGGAAGTGGTGGGAATATATGGACTTCAGGAATTAAGTGCACATATAGTAATACAAAATATATTAGAAGGCTCAATAAGTACCTACAGTGTATGACAAAAACAATTCAAGGTAAAAACTTCTTTATTCATTTTCTCCTCCTCTGCTAAACAGTCTCCTCTCTCCTTGTTTTGAATCTAGAAGTATGTATAATTTGTCACCACAGACTCCCAGAAGCCCAGAAAATACCACTTTCAAAAGAAATGAAAATGAGCATAAGCTACAGCTACAGTTTGTTATGCTTATAGTGCAAAGTCTGCATTTGTTGTAGCAAAATCTCCGACTGCTCAATCATCATTTTGCATGAATTCCACATTTCTTTTCACATATCTTCTACGGTGCAAATATCACAGCTCTTAGCTCAAAAGATTGGTTTTATGCATCCTGAGCAATAGCTGATAGATTGTGTCTTTCCAGATCTTATTATAATCCTGTTGCTTGGATGCTTGCAGAACTAGCTTTTGTGCAGAATAGAAAAATTGTTTTCTATATTACTATGCTTAAGAAAAAAGGAGGGGAAAATAAAAGAAAGAAAAAACAACCATAAACCACAGACAACCCAACACTTATGTACCCTAAAGATGGAAAATACGTACCAGGAAATCACATTGATTTCAACAGTTCATCTGCTACTGCTACAACTTAGCAGACTACAGGAAATTTCTACACCAAGGGAAAAACAGGATGGAACTTCTACCTCTATTTCTACTTCTAACTTCTACCAATTATTTGCTCCCGACACATGGAAACACAGGAAAACTTCCCAGTACTTATGCAAAAGCTCCAAAGAAAATGTCAGTGTATTCTGAGTCCACTGAACCAGCCAGCTCTCCAACAAAGTCCACTGTGTCCACAGATCTGTACCCAAAGCAATCTATGCGACCTAAGATATTTATACAATTGTTTACACCCAATATTAAGAAAGCACTTAGAAAAACATTTTCTAGTATTTTATGTCATAGATCTGAAACATGGAATATGATTTTAGATGGGCAGCAGGCTAGAAATGGCTTTGCCTTCACCACTCAGATGTTCAGAAGGCCAGAAAAATAATGCTTAGTGGCATGAAATCCAGAGAGGAGAAGTCCTCTCCCTAAGACAGGTCTGTGAGAACCAGCCTTTTGTTCGGTTTAAAGATGATCCTCCAGAGCCAGATAAAGCTAGAAGTATTGTAGAGAAGGAACCATTGCAGGAAGAAATGTTAAAATACACAGCCTGAATGTTTCAGATGCAGCCTCCTGACGTGCTGCATGCACATGCTCCAGGCTCTGCAGGAGATATGGACAATGCCCTTGCATTAGGGAGAGGAGGTGTTGGTGCAGGCAGGTGGATGTTTGAAATGCAGCCACTGAACTGCATGAATAAAAGTCACCCTGGTGAGGAACAAGCATCAGCTGAAACACCTCTAAGAATTTTCTAATGGTACTGTAAAGACTCTGAGGTACTCACTGGAAACACAGAACCTAGATAAACTTGAGCAGCTCAACCCAGTTATTTCCCTTAACTTGTTGCAGACAAGGCCTGAGCTGAAAGAGAAGCTGAGCTCTTCAAAGAAGAGTGAAGAGAAGTATAATGTATTTTGAACTTCAGCCATTGTGTGTTACCAGAGAGCTTCAAAGACAGGAGAATGAAGCTGTCCATGGATAAGACACTGAAAAGAGGCATTACACAATAACACACTGTTGCCCTGATTTTTCAGACTTCTGATTGTTTTCATTCTTGGACTGGAGAGTTCTCACGCAGTGTAACAAAAACAAAGACTGATGTTTGGTAAACACATTCCTTTCCAGGGGGAAGGACAAACTGATGGACTTCTGAGTTGACCACTGGGGTCAGAGGGGTGTTCCTCCTGTCCCCCAATCCTTAACCAAATCCCAAAAACTATATAAGTTGAGATTCCCAAAATAAAGTCCCTTTTCCTTCGCATCTCACATCCT
Source organism: Illadopsis cleaveri (assembly GCA_013399915.1). Lineage (NCBI taxonomy): Eukaryota > Metazoa > Chordata > Aves > Passeriformes > Timaliidae > Illadopsis > Illadopsis cleaveri. The sequence continues at coordinate 1,300,119 of VXBB01009311.1, forward strand.
GATGGGTGAGTGCAGTTCTTTTTGTGTCCTCTTGTGACAACACACCAGATGAATGCAGCTTTTACCTGTGAAAATAAAACCCCTATGTGTAATCTGAGTGGAGAAAAACAAAAGAGGTGCTACACACATAGCAAAAAAGCTGAAATACAGCCTTGGCACACACAGGATTCAAAGGAATTAAGTCCAGCTGAAACATCCATTACAAAAATCAGACAAGCAAGATCAAGGTCCCACAAGAGATGCAGCAGCTCCTGTAGCACTGGAGCATAGCACAGTTTCTGATTCTGAATTGGATGGCAACAATACCCAAGTATTACAAAAATAAGATGTAGGAATTCAAAGAGAGATTTCTGTGAAATCCAGAAGACTGAGAAGCTGAAGATGCAGGAATTTAGGATTAACACTAAGAGATCTATCCTGAAGAATTACATGCAGCAAAACAAAAAGATACTAAAAATAGATATTACAATTAAAATAGCATTACTGTTGTATTTGAAATACATTAACATGCTATAAAATGCGTGCAGAATGCACCTGGCTTTTCATGTTTAAAATTAACGCAACATCCTCTAAACCAAGGTAAAATGTTGTCTGTATAAAACAGCTGTAGAAACAAAATAATGCTGTTTTGTGCATATCCATTTTTAGTTAAGTAAAATACAAGATGGGACTTTAGACAAAGTGAACTATGTTTCAGTGGATTTTCTATTTGAGTAAAATTACTGAAATTGTTTATAATTATTATAAAATTGAAAAAACCCCAAACTGCTACTTCCTGCTGGGTGATTTAACCAGTTCATAAAGCTCTAGTCTGAATTTAGGCAACGAAATGAGATGTCAGGGTCCTGGTTTCACATCACTAAGGAGTGAAGCCACTCACTGTGTCCTTCAAAGAGCTGAAGCCCATTATTTATTTCATATTGAACAAACTTTTTAACTATACAATGTGAATATATATATTTATAATTAAATATGAAGTAAACACTGAAAATTAAGCATGACTTCGTTCTCATGGAGCATGTTTTACTTAAAAATTATATTAAAATCACATTTAGATTGCAAAGTTATGCATTTGAAATGTAGAAAACATTGCATATGCTACTGAAGGATGAACATCAGTGCCCTCCTCTTTTGCATCTATTTTGGACACTGAATATGGATGGGATCCTGCAGGAAGACCAGATGTTGCCACAGCTTTAGCCATTTGATATATGAACTGAATGCTTACGCTTGAACAGCAGAGGAAACGGCAGAACACAGCTGAACAATCCTGCACAGCATAACTCTTGAACAGAGAGCTCTGCTTTGGGACTTCCAGCACTGTGCACCAAGAGAGAGGTGCTACCTCTAACCACACTAGAAGCAGAATTAAACATGAGTAGGTTGTGAACCTGTAAAATGAGGCACAGCCTAGTGCTGATCCAACAAAATACTTCAGGTGGTGGGTTGGCTCTCGCTGACAGCTAAGTCCACACCCACTCACCCACCCCCCCACAGTGGGCTGGGAGAAAGAATCAGAAGAGCAAAAGCAAGGGAGCTTGTTGGCAGAGGAAGAGGTTAATAGAGAATGCAAAGCTGGGGCATGAACAAAGCAAAAGAAGGAATTGATGTCTAGTCACTTCCTGGAAAGCAAGGCCTTGACATGCACAACTGTGACTTGGAAAGACAAACACTTTGAATGTCCCTCTTCCTCCTCCTTTCCCCCCCTCAGTTTCTATTGCTAAGCATGATGCCATATGCTATGGAATATCCCTCTGGACAGCTGGGGTTAGCTCCTGGTTATGTGCTCTCTCAAGTTCTTCCTATCTACCTGCTTGGGACTTGGTGGGAGGGCAGAGTGGGAGGAAGAAGGGACTTTGACACTGGGCAAGTTATGTTCAACAATAGCTAAAACACTGTGTGTTATCAGCACTTGAGCCCAAATCCAAAACAGCATCTCATGGGCTGCTATGAAGAAAATAACTGCATGCCAGACAGTCCCAGTAAAAGCAAGTATGTTTAAAGTGAGTAGAAATACCCAGTTCCAGTAGAATAGGACGTTCTCTAAAAGTCAAGCCTCTAGACTTTGCTTTTAATCTCTTTCTATCTGGTAAATATTGATGACCTCAAATAGCAGACCAGCCTTTCCCTCACTGATTTTGTAGGACCATTCACATGTGGTGGGTTGACCTGCCTCCCCCAGCCACTGTCTCACTCCCCTTTCTCAACAAGGTATGGAGAAAAAATAGGATGAAGAACCTCATGGGACAATATAAAGACAGGGAACAACATAAGGACACCTATCAATTACTTTCACAGCCATGGGAAAAAAATAATCACCAATTAAGATAGATTTGGATTGTGAGAAACAAACATTACAAACCTCCCCTCTTGCCCTCCTTTTCATAGTCTCAGCTTTACTCCAGCCTCTTCCTCCTCTCTCTCCCACCCCCAGTGGCACAGACGGGACGGGGAATGGGGGGCTGAGGTTAGTCTATACCAGTTCCTCTCTGCTACTCCTTCCTTCTCACACCTTTCCCTTGCTTCAGCATGGGCTCTCCATGTGCGAGTTCCTTCTAGGAACACCCACCCGTTCCACTGTGGCGTTCCCCAGAGGCTGTAGTGTGGATGACTGCTCCTGCCTGGTCCTGTCCCCAGGCTGCAGGGAAATACGTGCTCTTCTGCTCTCTTCCACAGGCTGCAGGGGAATCTCTATTGCAGCGTCTCCTCCCCTCGTTCTTCTCTGACATCAGTGTTCACAGGGCTGTTTCTGACATTTTTTTCCCCTCAGTCCTGGCTGCATGTGCAGCTTTTTGCCCTCTTTGCACACATTTTCCCAGAGACAGGAGGAGCGTGGCAGAGCGGCCCCGCCGTGCACTGCATCCGGGGCTGGCTGTGCCCCCGCCCAGCACGGGGCAGGCCCCACCACTCCTCACAGAGGCTGCCCCCAGCCACCAAAACCGTGCCACTGGCACACAACACACAGTTGAATCTCAAGGAGATGAATACTGCCTCACTATTCAGACCTGGAAGTTGTTTTGGGATATATTTCCCTTAAATTCCCTCTTTGCTTTCCTCTTCTCTTGACTTGCCTTCTGTTCTGAAGCACAACACTCACTATCAATTATCCAAATAAGCGAAGTAAAAATTCAATGAGACAGTTTTCAAGGATACATGTCACAATTTCCCCCATCCTAATTACCTTATCTCCTTCCTCTCCTTCCTCTCTACACTCAGAATACTTGTGTACCTAAGAATGTTCAGCTGAGTCCTGGTGCTTGGCTCACAAGCTCTGTGCATGGGGAGTGGGAGGCATGTCTGGAACACTGTATTTATGCCTGCCAGGCCTGTCTCTCAGCCTCCTTGGCATCTAAGCAGAGTCTGCATTTGAGACCCTATAATTCATGACCAACAATTCCATGGGAGATATTTGTTTTTTACTGGAGGTTTATTCTGTTTGCAAGTTCTACATTATCTTAAACGTATTTAACTTCCAGCATTTTTCACAGCCCTCATTACGGACACTAGAGCAATGTGGCAACTAAAGCTGTAGCTGTAAAACCTGCATCAATTTTTGTCTTCATTGGTGAACTGTTATAAAATCAACACCAGCAGGCAAACCAACAGATAGAATGCTGAAAGGGGCCAAATTTCCTGCTAATGTCAAGAGGCATTACTATAATAAGTGCAGATATATTAATACTACAATTATTTGGTCCACCCTTTTTGTATTTGTCTGCTCATACAATTTTCATAGCAATTCAGAGATCAAGACAGAGGAGCAGCAGGCATTTTTCCAAGCCCAACACCATTCTTCTGCCCCTTGCTGGTATGAAACTTTCCATTCATGTTTTATACTTTATAGAGAAATAGTTTTCTGTATAATTAAATATGTTTCACAGAAGAAAGATTTTATAAAGTTGTTAATATAAATGTACCTACCTTAGTAAAAAAAATCAACTGAAAAAAGTATCAAGTCTGGCAACTTAAATTGTAAAAGTCACAAATAATGATGTCCATAGCATATTTGGACCATATGAGTGCACAGTCTGGAGGTTACCACAAAAGGGGTAACCCCTACTGTGCATTTGGCATGGCTAAGCAAAAATTCCTCATCAGAATTTCAAACATCCATCCCTACTTATTGATCTTTAAATCACATTGTACATTCAAAGATTATACATACTTTATACTCAATTCCACTTACACTAGAAAACCTTCTATTATCCTGCCACATTTCACAAAATAATTAGTTATTACAAATAAATGGAAGATATTGTACCTGATGAAGTGAACAGTCCTTTCAAATGCATGGGTTCCTGCAAAGGGAAAGGTAAGTAGTTTTTAACTTTCCAAGTATTACTGTCAGTTGGACAAAAAGGAAGCCCTACAATGAACAGTTGAGATACCAGTTAACAGAAAATGGAAAATGTTCTAACAAAATATATGGAGTGATACTGTTGAAATCAAACCATAACATGTGGCTTAGACTAATTTGTAACCTTTTAAAATGTGGTTGTAGAAGCTGCAGATTCAGGAAAATGAAACATGCAAACTCTGTCAACAGAGAGTTTACCCCATGGAATGTCTAGTTGCCGATAAGCAGAATTTTCATAAATCGTGCTTCCGATGTCACCACTGTGGCAGTCAATTAAGGTAAGAAGTAACTGCATGTTCACTCACACAACCCTGGTTTTGAATATAAATACAGATGGTGAAATTATTTTCAACTCTAGGATTATTCAGCCTGTAGGATGCTGGGTTGACAGGGTGGTATCCTGAGTTCTTTTCTTCTCTGCTCTTAACATCTGCACTGTGACATGGAACAAGTCCTTTAAATTCCGTATAGAACTGCTCCATTCCAGTACCTTCCAAATTCTTCCCCATGTTACCTCCTACTGACTGTTGCAGACCTTCAGGACAGCATGAAACAGAGGCAGTAGACACAGGAATTCAGGTGGAATTTAGGACATCCAAAACACACCAAATTTTCTCTTAATTTTCCTCATTCATAAAATGAGTTATAATGCAGGTGGTTCTCTGCATTAACAAATCACTCTGTAACCTTTATATAAAATGTAGGTTTTATTGCAACATGTGACTGCAAAGACCAAAAATTTTGATTTTAACACACTCTGGGTTAATTACACAATTCCTTTACTTCATTTGGGAGGAGAATCCAAATAGAATTAAACACAAATTTCTATAATTTGCACAAAGACTAAATTCTGCTGCTACTTTGTAGAAAAACTGAGGATTTGGACTTAAAAAAGATTTAAAAAAATGGTCCAAAAGGCCAGAAAGTGCTGTGGAACATTTCTACTTGAAGCTCATTCTGTGCAACAATGGAATGAGTTTACGTTCTTTCTTAAATCACCAAGCATGACTCTTCTCCCTGATTTTAACTTTGAAATTGTATGGGAATTTGCAAGTACAGATTTTATATACCTTTTTTTTTTGGTGGGGGGGGAGGGAAGAGCGGGGCATGGGGGGAAGAANGTAAAAGCATAAAACAAATTTTCTTTCATTTGGCAGCTTGGGAAATTATGCGTCTCTCCATGGAAAAATATACTGTAAACCTCATTTTAAGCAACTTTTCAAATCAAAAGGAAATTATGATGAAGGTTTTGGACACAAGCAGCATAAGGAATTATGGAATTCTAAAGATCAACTCAGTTCAATTAACAATACTCAAGCTGAAGAAACAAATCCCATTAATAGTGTACTTGTTGATCCTAAACCAATTACAGGAGTTGATAAAGACTTGTACTCAGGTATTGAAGGTGCTCATCCTGATATTTTGGATACCAATTTGAAAAAATCAACAGAAAGAGGTAAATTAAAAATGACATGGCCTCCTTCAACAGATGATGCAACATCTAAGAAAGCATTTTCTATTGAAGAATCAGCTAAAGTAAATAAGTCAAAGTGGCCCCCAGAAGGTTTTGCTCAAGAAGATTCTAATTTACATACAAATAAACCTCTGGGCAACAAAAAGGAATCTCAGAAAAATCCCACTGTGATGGAGCAAAATAAAAACACCACCACAAATTCACAACAAAATCAACACCCATCCTCTTGCTCTCTGTCTGAAAAAGAAGGTACAAATACCTGCAAAGCAAAGAAAAATGAAGCAGGCAATACAGGAAAGGATGAGGAAGCTGGGAATGTGCAGGATAAGGTGAATAAACTAGAAGCATCAGAGAATAGGGAGCAAAGTGGAAAGGATATTAATGAGGGTGATAATGTAATTGTGGATAGTACTGGGAAGAAGCAAGAGAAACAAACTAATGAAACTGATAATTCAGAAGTTGTACAGGTTACTAACATTGATGATGTAACAGTACAAAATCACAAAGAATGCAGCTTGAATAACAACAACAATAATAATTATGTCACTTTTTCACATCGAAATATTTGTACACAGAAAAAAACCCTCTCAGCTATGTCTACCCCAAAGACAGCATTAAGCCATGCTATTTGCACTGAATCACAGCGTGCCTTTGCAAAGCTGGACCGTCAGTCTGAAAATGAAGAAATGTATGAGATGTGTGAACCTCATGAGAGCTATTCTAGCGATACTGTACTTGCACAGGATGAACAGAACTCAAAAGATGAAGATGTTGTTACTTCTAAGAGTCTTTCTCAATTTAATAATGATGCCACTTGTCAGAAGTCTCGTACCAGCAGCATGTTAGTTTTGAAGAAGGCAACTAACACAACATTGTCAGTTGATGCTGAGTTGTTGTGCACGGGAGAAGAATCAGAGTATGACAAAAAAGACAAAAAGATAAATACTATTTTGTTTGACACTCTGAAGATATCTTTTCTTAAAAAAGACAACCTGGTTTTAAACTGTGGTCTAATAGACTCTGTAGGTGTAAGTAAAAAATCCTGCAGTCCATATTCAAAACAACATGGAAATTATGATACAGAACTGAATTATATTAACATTTGTCAGGAAAGTGAAATAATCCAATTGTCAAAGATGGACATAAATACAAGCTTAGATTTACTGAGCTCAAGACATACACTGCTGTTTCATCATTCCAAGGCAAGGAAGTCAAGTTCAAATGGCTCACTGCAGATGAACAAATGAAAAAAATTAGATTTTATGACGAAAATTAATAAAACATCCAAGTAATCAGCTATGTCTGTCACTCATTACAAAGTACATCATAAACAGGTATTTCTTCAGTCTACTTATTTTAGTCTTTCATGAAGAATTTAATATCCAGAGATTACATAAAAAAATACAATTATACTGTCAATTACCCAGGCTTTATTCAGCTAGTTTATATTTAAGGCAATGAAGATGTAGATTTTTTTCCATCTGTAATTTTAAAACCCCCCTTGTTTTTCTGTTTCTGAACATTGCAAGGAATATTTTACTACACTGTCCTGGCAAAACATAATCCATTTCAATATTTATTATTTTTAACAACTTCAGATGTGAAGCACCTGGTGTGCACAAAGGAAGAAAAAATACTTCCATTGTTTTATTACTGTAACTAAACTGTTGCTCCATGACAGATTATGTACACTGGTTCTGTTAGCTCATGCTAGAAAATCTGGGGTTTGGTTGAGATTTTGGGGGGTTAAACTTTTTTGTTTCTGTTTTTGCAGTATCATGTAATACTTAGTTTGAAATGGAACATTATTGAATAGTAACCACAGCTGGTTGGTGAACAGCAACCAGCTAGCAATGTTTTAGCAATGTTCTCTGTTATTGCTCCCCTCGCTACTAAGTTATATTGAGTAACAGGGGAGAAAAAAGTGTGTAAATTTTACCACTGGATAAAACCAAACATTCCAAAGAGAACTGAAACAGGGTTTGGGGACACTGGGCAATGAAGACTAGTGGTTGTTTCAGTAACTAATTCGAAGTCATTTTAGCTGAAGCAGCTCTCCAGTGTCATACTTAAACCTGTACAACCTTATTCAGATTGAGCGCTTTTTTCCTTAAAACTTATGCTTATGAATTAATATTTGCTCACTTAACACTATTCCATCTTGTATGAAACAGCAACATATCATTTAACTGTTGACAATGTCTAATAAAAAAGCACTTTACAAAAGATATTTTGTGAATTTTTTTAATATGAATTTATGCATACTATTTTCCTTAAATAGTTTGTGAAATTCTTCATGCAATGATTAGCTTAAACCAAAGGGTCAGAGAGAAAAAGAATCATGATCAAAATACATTTTTCAAAACAATTCCTGAAGGATCCAACAGAGAAAGGCATTTGAAATAATTTACAGGAAAGACAAGCTGATGTTAAAACATTTAAGAAAGTGTGCCTCAGACTTCTAGAACAAAATATCATCTGCACTACAACTCATTGCCCAACAGGGTTGTGGGTAAGTGGGAAATTCACATGTGACTTCTATACCTACACAGAAACAACCATAAACAATACACACACATCAGAAAACCGGGAATAGCATTTTTTCCACAAGCATACTTCAAGAGTATATTGCTCCAAAGTATTCTCAGTAAATGCAGAAATATAAGAAGACCTCTTTAAAAGAATGTTACCAGAAGAACAGTCTTTGCACATGACACTCCAATACCACTGTATTTGAGAACTTTATTAAAAAGCATTAACCTACAGATGATTTTGAACATCTCAGATTTATTTCAGCAAGATTTCTCTCTCTCTGTTATTGCTCCCCTCATTTGGGTGTAACCATCATAATTTGTTTTTAAAAACCCAAGAGATTACTACATAGTGCTAAATGATGTTGCTTTCTTTTTTGAGTAGATAACACAACTGAAACAACTGAAAATAACATCAACAAAATTCCTGCTAAGACAACAAAAGAAATCCCCCAGAAAATCCATGCCTGAAGAAAATAAAGGGAATTTGACTGGCATATTTAGACTTCTACATGAATTAAAATTTTAAATCTCTCCCATTTCTCAAAATTTCTTATTAGATAGAAGGCTGGTTTTGTCTGTATTAGTTAGGAAAGAGGAATTATTTTGAAAGTGAAATGGTAGTGTTTATGTGAACATGTGTAGGTGTGATCATATGCAAGTTAATAATTCAGGAAAAAAGTAACATGGCGGCAACATTTGTACCTGAAGTACAGTCCTCTGCCATTTGTCATCCTCCATATTCTGATGCATTTAACCTTGTATACTACAATCTAGAGGAGTGACAGATGTCAATTATAGCAAAAATTCACACCAAGAAATTAGCATCTCTGAAACTATCCTTGCAAACTATAGACCTTTCAGCTTCCCCCAAACAAAATCAAAAGTGAGTCATGGAAAAACTGTGTTCCTTATGGCCAGCTAGATATGACTAAAATAACAGCTTTGTTGAAATAGTATAAAAAAGTAAAACTACACAGAAATTCTTACTCCCAGAGAGAATATTATGTAAAGTCAACATACATAAATGACATACCATATGGGGTAAATCCCTTTGGATATTCCATGACTGAGATTCTGTTTAGTATGGGACAGACACCAAAGTGCAGAGCCTTTATCTAGTGGACTCACTAGCTTTGCATTCCCTTCTCCTAGTGAGTAGCTTTTTTACTTCTGCCAGTAGTGAGGACGAACATTAAGGAAATGAAATTATATTGCAAAATTATTTATTTGAAGCAGAAGCCCTATTATATTATATACAAATCATAAGGATGACACCTTCTAAACTTGTTCTAGAAAACTAACAGCCATGGGTAATAAAATATTGTAGAAAAATGTAAACAACCTGAAAAAAAAATTGAAGTAGAAGAGTTCTTCAAAACTTCAGCCAAAAGCTCAGTGTAGAAGTAATCAGAGATGAGATAAGGCTGGAACTCACTGAGTCTTATACCCTTTTCCTTCTAAGGCAAAAGGATGGGAGATGTCACCCTGATATATACATACATTGCCACTACAGAAGTCACACTGTGGAAAGAATGCATATAGCCGCTGAAAGCGAGATTAAGATAAAGTGTGTAGAAAGTGGCAACCTTATAGGTTTTCTGTAAATGAAATAATAAATGAATAGTTGTTGCATACAGGTAGAGATTCTATAAAAGAAAGGCCTTATAGAATATGGTTTAGGCCCTGCTACTCTGGCTAAGCTAGCAGCTAGCTTATAAGTTCCCATAAGAAAGAATCAGAGGAATGAGAAGCAGTTAACACAACAACCTATTCTTGTGGAGAAAAATAAGTTGCACCTGTAATAACAAAAGAATACACAAAGAAAAAAATGTAAACACCTGTGGATACAGAGAATCTTAACATATAGACACACAAGCACCTTCTAACCAATTAACTGAGTGCCTAGAAAACTCCTACTCAATTGGAGTTGAACACAAGGTCTTTGAAAACTGTATAAAAATGAGTTATGGGAATAAAGAATGGGCTTTTTCTGCATGAAGAAATTGAGTCCCATCTGCTTTACTGCAACAGGTAGTAACTCCTTAGCTGCTAAAAAACCTCATGCATTTTCGTGAACTCATACAGATTTACTGCAGCCAAGGAGCTGGTCTATATTGGTTTAAAAAGAACTAGCATCCATTAGAGTTGTATTTCTGTGAGGGGAAGTTGCTATTCCAAGTTTAAATATGTTCAAGTTAACCATCTAGGCTTTCTAAGTTTTGCTACCTGAATTGAAATTACCAGTCATCAGTCTGTGAAAGTCTCATTCTGTGAGGAGAAGCTTGATGGCTCCTGGGAAGAATTCTGGTACTGAACCTCCTATTCTCTCAGCAGGATAACTTCCTCTGGTTACTTCTAAGTTTCATCCCATGGACAGGATATTTACCCTAAGAAAGGGACCTTACAGTCATGGAGGGCAGAGCTGATCCGTTTTCAGCAGAGCTGCAGCCAAGCACTGATCAACAGTGAAACTGCACTGATGAGTAGTAGCAAAATGAAACTTTTCCACATCATTATTTAGTACAGGAGACTTGCAGTCTGAGAAGTATATTTTTCACTGGCTATTATTGGCTAGTGAAGATGTTCTACTGCTTTTAGAACACAGCAGGGCTCATGTATTCTTCTACTCAGAAAAGCACCAATTAGAGAGATTAAAGAGCCTGATTTAATGGCTGGGCTAGCGATGCATTTTAGAGGATTTCTAAATTTGCAGTCCATTTGCAACTTCATGAACATAATTGGCACAAAATCTTACTTAGAGTTACTTGAATTGTTTTTATAGGTGCAGCATACCAACTAATCCCTTTGGAGCCTTTCTAGAGTCAGGGGCATCCTCAAAACTCTTTAAAGGGACCTAAGTAACACTTTGACTGTACAGCTGAAGTGGACTGCTCCTAAGTGAATGACTTGCTGAACGAAAATTCTGGATTACTTCAAAAAGTGTAAATACCTTGTCTGTCTTCTGTTAAGTATTTGTCTCCTTCATACTTATCAATAGGCAGACCTACACTAGTTATCTTAAATGACATAATGCTCAGGGTGGACAATTAAACCATGCTAAGGATCTGCCTTGGTCTAAAACAACGTCTTGAAATATCCCTCCCATAAATAATTATAGTTCAGGCCTTATTTTCAAAGTGCAGAATAATTATCAGAATTACTTATAAAAGATTTGGGTCACTTCAGTCAAGTATACCTCCAACTGGTAGGTATAATTGCAAAAACATCAACTACCCTGGGTACACTCACAAAAACAGGAAAACATGAAGACAAAAACACAGATTAAAGCCTTTGTGTCTTTTCATGCTTTCATCCATTAAGAGGAACCAAAGTTAAATCCTTTGGGTAAATTTTATTGCCTTTCACAAACAGCATTTCACCTTGTATGTGGGTCACATTTGATGATTTTGACATGAAAAGCGTTTTTAAATGTCTTAAAGAGAGGATCTGCATTAAATTTGGCTTAGAAACATAATCAGACTGGCCTTACTTTTGGCCTTTCTAAAACACTAAATTACAATTCAGCCATGAAAGATCTGAATTTTTCATTGTAGTCCTTAAACAAAAAATTAGACAGCTCTGTACTGGACTACTTTGGGGAAAGAGGAGAAAAATTCCTGTTTCCTATTTCTCCCTCACCTCCCTTCTCTTAGGGCAGGGTATGAGAAAGAAAGAAAGAAAAAATAAGGTCTTAAATTCTTAAAAAGAAAGAATAAGGTCTATTAAAAATAAAATTTATTTTTAATCTGACTTTCATTAACTAAGTACATTGTAATTTTACTAGAAAGAGACATGAAAAATCTACTACACATTTCAGGAGGTGATTTTCAAAATCACATCATCTGTTTAAATTAAAAAAACCTTAGGAAAACTTCAGCGTGTTTCAACCCATTTTACCTTTTGGCTCTTCACACTGTAGCGATCACCATCAGTATCCATATAAAATTACTCTTAGACTGATGAAATGATACCTGCAACAGATGCTGACAAGGAATAATGTCCTATCACCTAATACCTATGAAGGAGCCATTCCTTCCCCACAGAAACTGTATATTCCAAATTGAAAAGCAGGCTGTTTTTCCAGTCAACCTTACTAGAGAAAAAAATCAACCAAACACAAAATTTCTTGATCAAGAAGTCATCTCTCAACAAAAATAGAGATGAATTTTCAGTAAACAAGATGAAACAGTTAAAAACATTAAGGGGGAATGAAGATACAGCAGTACCATGAGGGGATAGAACACTAAACAAAGTATTTCAATATACTGCTTGGTAAATTAGATTGTCATCCTAATTGTAATACCGGTGCACATATCATAATAAAAATAAAACCCAATCTTTATGAAATATCCTCTTATCACTTAAAATATGCTTCCAGTTTCTCTCTGTAATCACAGTTAAAACCTCTAAAGAACATTAGATAGAAAGGACAAAATCAATAGCTATAAAGTCAGCTTATGCAGATGGACAGAGAAAAAAAATTCTGCGGTTCCAATCTTAAGAGATTTTGTACAGCTTTATATAAAGCAATATTAGAGTGGAAATAGCACATGAATAGTGTCATATACTGTACTAAACAGTGTTGAGAATCTCTTTATCTTTATTATCTCCAGAAACTGTCTTTCTGCTTTGGTAGGACAGTACTGCTATACTGAAGGCTGCAGATTGGGTCTGGGTGGCTTTTACTGAGGAAACCATTTTGCCAGCAGTGGTTCTTATGTGCCCAGAGAGAAGGTAATGAAAAGTTGCCTTACCAGGCACTGGCAGCTATCCTTGCCAACAGCATGCCATAAATCAGCAACAGCATGGAATCAGCTTCTTGTGCTAGAATAGGAAGCCTAAACAGATTTTTTTTGCAAAATAAAGCACTAAGACAACAACCAAGAATACCTTTATATACGTTTCTGAAGGCATCATGATATAAACATTTGGCTAATAATGTATGGCAAACTATATCTAAAAATACTAAGGTTATAAATTGACATACCACAGAGAGCACCATTATCTTATTTTTTTATTTTTAGAGAAAGCATATGTGCACTATAGGAAAGAGAGAAAAATGGGGGGAGAAAAAGGTCTAATTTACCTTATTTTTGAGTATGTGTGTAAGAAAACTCAGCTTTATGAATTTCTTCCAAATAGCTTCCAACAAATAAGGTGAGGTTTGGATTAAGTATCTAAACATTTATGCTCTGTGATGACATTTCAAGACTACTGCAGCATTCCAGAAAACAAGCCATTTTCTTGAACAAGCTACAGGTTTCATCATCACCTACAAGAGACAGAAGTGATATAGCATTGCTTTTTTTGACATGAAGACCTGACTATAGAGAGAAGATGACTAAGAAATGAAATTCTGCACCTCCTGTACCTTTACTGAGTTTGTCCAAACATGTGTACATGTATTACTATATTTACTAATACCTACTATGATACTGATTCATTCATTACTGACCTGATTTATTAATCATAATTCACAGGGTCAGGAAATAAGGTCAAACAGACAACTTTAATTTTACCATTGCCCAACATCTGAGTGCTTGAATTTGAAACTTTAATGTTCCTTTAATATATTTGCTGAAGACATACTTACATATATGCCAAATACAATGCAAGTGGTTGAGTTCTGGAAATTCAAAATCTGGATCAATTCAAAAGTTATGAAAACTGTGGAAAACCAGCATAAAGATATCATGCATTATGGATTTCTGGATTTTTAAAATATTAGGGGTAATTCCTCCCCATTTTCAAGTCTTTGAATGATAAAAAAATAAGTCCTAGAATTTTCAAGAACTTTCTAGAATGATTCCTCTTTAACACACATTGAAAGTTTGGTGGGGCAGAGAAAACCTCCCACCTACACCTGTCTGGGATGGTTTCTGTAAATGACACATTCCTACTCATGCTAAACTGTAATGTTAAAGTCTGTTTTATTCTATCCTACACAGACAGGTATGTATTTTAATTGTGGAAAAAGGTAATGCCATTTTAGTAATGGTTTTGCATACTTGTCATTTAAAAAATGTGACTTTCGATTGCTTATAATTTTGTCTCATATTATCTATTTGGGGAGAAGCTTTCTGCACATGGGAAAGGACAGACAGATTGATTTACTTTTAGAGCTTTACCAAAAGGCTTCTTTTATTTCCAGGAAAAATACCTGGTAAGAGCACAGATTTTTGCCCATGCTAAAAAAATATCTTTCAGTTGAAAAAATTTAAATCAATCTAGTGCCTTAACTTTGATCTGGTTCCATTCTGACCATATTTGCAATACCGCTTTCCATTTCAACATGTCACATTATTTTTTTATGGTACAGATCATGTCCTTGTGATATACAGCCAGGAAAATATTTTTATTAGGTCTTCTTTCTGAATTGGTGCAGCAACTAGAAGATAAATTGCAGACTGTAAAAAATAAAGCCTGAGGTAATATTTTTAATAATTCAATAAATCAAAATAATAAATAATTGTGCAAGTAGCAGGATTCGTCCCTTCTATGTTCTGAACAAGTTAAGAGTCTCAAGAAAAACACTGTGCAATCACAAAATCAAAGACTATACCAGAGTTTTTGAGTTCAGGCATTCTCCTTTTCAAACCTAATGATCTTTTAATGTAATACATGAGTATCATGTCTGTAAGCATATAAATACTCATGTATACATAAGTAGAACCACAAGCAATCAGCAAATTACAGTAACAGTGGCTGTGTATATATAGAACTGGAAGCTCAGAGCAGCTAAACTGCTTCATAATGTGGTGCCTTCACTGCTTTCCCCCTCTCTCTCTTTCTATCATATATTCTGCATTTCCTTTGGCTGCTCTTCATTACAAGCTCTTTGGGACTGAGACTTTAGACAACTTTTTTCTTCCAGATTATAAGAAAAAGCACACAGCCAAATATTCCTGATGTAGTTCTTTTATCTCTGAATAAATTTTAGTAGCAATATCCTCAGTCCCTCAGTGGGTAGACATCCTTATCTATGAGGATGCCACTCCAGCAACAGAAATATGTGAGTAATTTTTCTTAAAATGCTCTTCAATGAAAATAAGGGTAACAGAAACTGTCCCGTATGTCAATCATAAAACAGTCCCAGTGATGACAATTCCCAGTTTGCAGTGTTAGTACCAGGGAACATGACTCCTGTATTCTGGTAGCTGTTTACTTCAAGAAAATGGAAATTAAGGACCAGTCACATTCCACTACTGGTCACATCCTCTTGCTGATAAGCAATCAGATGACACAGAACCAAGCTCTCTGGTTTATGAGTAGCAATTGCCAAGTCATCCTCCAAGAAGACAAAAAATTGAAAAAAAAAAATTGCATGCAAAATTATAAAATAAGTGAAAACATTAATCATAATTAAACAGAACCATATTGATTTTTGCCAGCTGGATTCAGCTACTGACTGTCATGGGAAGGCTCTTCTCTCTTGGTTAACCCTGCTGAGAGCCAGATTAATTCTTTATAATTAATTTCTTAGGTAATAGTGCAAACATTTGTCAAAACAGTTGATCCACCACAAAATTAAATATGGGGTGGGGAACAATGAAAACTCTAATATATTTAAAACAAAGATAAAAAACCCCAAACTGACTGGATCAATGGAGGGGGGGGAAATAAATGTTCTTTTTATGAACTGGTCACTCATGCAAAGCAGAATTACTTGGATCTGAAAAACGGTCCACCACACATCCATTCCTCTACACAACAGGCCTATCTTACACCACTGTTCAAGGCAGTTGCAATTAAATATATATTCATAGAATCTTTAAATACTTCTAAGTATATCCATTATGTTCACAGTGACATTGCTGTGAAGGACGAAATATAAATGGAAGCTGTGCATACAAGTGATCACTGCAGTGGCGCGCGCCTGTATTCCCAGCTGCGGGGGAGGCTGAGCCTGAGGGATCGCTTGAGCCCAGGAGTTCTGGGCCGCCGTGCGCTGTGCCGAGCGGGCGTCCGAGCTAAGGCCGCCATCAATATGGTGACCCGCGGGGAGCTACGGGACACCAGGTTGACTAAGGAGGGGTGAACCGGCCCAGGAGGAAGCAGGCAGGAGCGAGTGGCCAGGGCAAGAGGCAGTAAGAGGCAGTAAGGGACCGAGGCAGGAAGTGCATAGGGGTTTTATCCCCTCTCTGAGATAGATTAAGTTTTGGCCCTCATCCGATCCAGGTTTAGGGCGGAAGGACTACGGGGGGAAAGGACCATGTGTCTGGCTGTTACAGGCATTCTGGGCAAACCCATTCCCCCTAGAGGGATACAACATGCAGGTACACAAATATCTGGAAGGACCCACTCTGCACACAAAGGGAGTTGCTTTATTTATGGGGAGATTAGCTCCCTCCAGCTGATGGAATACATGAGAGATAAAATAACAAAAGGAAACACTTTGTCATGCAGTGTGAAATCAGATCCCAAAGCACTTCCAGAAAAGTGCATGAGGGGCAAGTTTGTGGAGGCAAGAATCCTTTGTCTCCTTACTTGTCTATATAGAACCTAGCACATAACTGTGATTTGCATCTCACAGCATATATCTACATGATGTTAACAAAGGGGTTACCAAATGACGCTGAATAATGCTAGCAAATTGTAACAGAGTTAAAAATAATCAGATATTCCTCCCCTGGTTTTACAAAGGCAGTGTTGCATCCATACATCAGTTAAGTATTCAAACCCTATCAGAAGGGAGGAGTGAAATAATGTTTATCTCTAAGAGGTTATTTTACAGTTTAATGTAAAAGATCTGCCAATTAGAGTACACTTCAGTACTACAGTACTGTTCTCCTAAAACCTGAGGTTGAAGACTAAAGGATATACAGCAACTCTGTTTCTTTACTTCATAAAAGAATTTCAGGATCATTTCTACCATCTGCCAGAATCCCCAATACCAGCACTTAGCCCACAGTTCACATCTTGTTGGCTGCCTTAACAGCTAAAACAATGATTTTAGGAGGTGTGATTCCCATCTTCTGTCACCCCTGCTGATCCAGGACAGAAAGGACTCCTGCTGACAGAGCTGTACAGAAATTACATTTTTATACTGTTTCTGCTATGAATAAGAGCAGCTCAGCTCCTGTACATCCTTTGGTACTTTCCAGGAGTATGGTATTGAACTCTTCTGTCCTATTGGACTGAAGGCTAAATTACAGTTTTGTAGGCTGAGATAGAAAAAAAAAACCCCCAAAATCCCCCTGGTTTATCAGGGGGACAGCTAAACTTTAGACTATATTATGTGTACTGTAAAGCACTTTAACGAACAGACCCATATTTCAGACGTGCTGGGTTTTTTTCTCATCTCTTTTCTGTTTTTAATTATTTGGTGTTTCTATGCCTATAGCAACATCTTCCTCTGAGTTGTTTTGTCTCATAAACAGGAAATTTAGGTGAAATGTGGTGTTTTATCTTTCTTTTTAGTGATTTAGCTAACTTACACACTGAGTTGTGCATATGATTGCAAAAAGCTGCTGTAGAACCTTAAAGTCCACTCTTTACATGAAAATAAAATTTAGACATAATTATCTGAATTTCTGTTTACATCTTTGGATAAGTTTAAAGTATTAAAACTAATCACATGTATGTTCTGCTTACTACAAAGAGATTCCTTTACAAGAATTATTTTTAATATTTCCTCCTTCTTTGCAGGAGTTATAAAGTTATAACTGTGCAATGCTCTAGTCAGTTCTGTAATATTTGTAAAACTGTCAACAGTAAATAAAGGGTGTTTGGTTTGGGGTTTCTTTCAAGATAATGATATGGCTGATACCAAAAGTTAAAAAACCCCCTGCTTTAACAAGGAGTAAAAAACCTGATACCTTTTCTTAAGTAAATAATGTTACTATTAAAAATTTACTTTCTTAAGGCTTGAAGCAGTTCCTGAAGTAATAAAAGCCATTTGCTAGAAGAAAACATCTATGACTGAGCTGTTGCACAGTGTCTAAGCTCATGAGCATTTAAAACATTTCTTGTTATTTCATTCCAAACAAAAGTTGGTACATGGAGTCTTAACACTGGACACAGCAAACTCAGTTGCCACCAAAAAACAATAAAAAAAGAGTAAACTGTTGAGGAGTGTGAGGTGAAGGGCATGACTTTCACATTGTTTAACAGTACTAGCAGTTCTGAACTCAGCACAGATGAGGGTACCTGCATCTCGTACAACTAAACAAGGAATTCTGTCTATAAATTTTATCTAATATTGGTATTAACAATATTTCATTAAGGAATTAACAAACATTTGCTTATGACCAGATTAGCTTGATAGATTATTTGATTTTAGAAACCTTTCTTAGTAGGCATGAAATACAATGGCAAGCCACTAGGGAGTTAATAAATCTCCACACCCTTTTGAATCAGCAAATAAAGCACAAAACTAGGCAAGGGGTTCTACTTGACAAGCAAATTCCAAAACAGTGGGTAAAGACCATCAGCACTGAAAAGAATCCAGCCGTAAAATGCATCTCTGAAACATTTTCAAGCGTTCCACCTGGCTTTTTAGACAGACTGGAAAAGAGGGAAGAAACATTTATTCTTAGTATAACTGAAATCTTAAGAGTCTAATAATCATTAGTTCTAGAAAAATAGTAATAATAATGCAGTTGAAGTTGCTGTACTCCTTTCCTGCTGTTACACTCCCCCTTCCCCTGCCCCCCTGGATCGCTTGATCAGTTTCATTCCACCCTGATGTGAAGTGGTTGTAACAGTGACTTTGTGAGCATTTGGAGTCCTTGGCCGGGAGAAGAACGATATTAAGTTTTATGATTTCTTCTTTCTCCTCTAGTTTCCCCTTAAGATCATTTTTATCTTCGCAAACACACTTTTCTACCTTTCCTTTCTTCACTGGTTTGCAGCTCTAATTCTGTACCTGACTTTAGTATGTTACCTTTTAGATACCTCGGGAGATATGTCAGGTAGTGCTTGCAACCTCCAAACCCACTTTTGTCCAGCTCCAGATCTGCATTTTTTTAAGTGACAGCAGGTGAGCCATTCATCATCACGGGCCTCCAGTACCAAGCCCATGCCCCTCTCCTTAGTGCCTTACACCAAAAATCCTCTACCGTTCATCCTCAATCTTCACTCCTCCAGGGCCTGTGGTAATCCACCGGACCCATACACCTCTACAGTACATCACTGTGGTTAGAGCGCAGACATCGTTCTACACAGAGTAACAACAATGTAAACCTATGGATGTACCACATAACAAAAGTTAAACGAGCACCTGCTCCACTGGCAAAAGTCGCTGCTATAGCTGAACCAATTTAAACACAGGTGCGGGCAGGTGCGGTACTGGGACAAGTGTGACAAGTTCTGGGCCCTTGCAGACTCGGTGCAAACCCGCAGCGCAGTGACAGCCGTGGCGATGGAGGGTCCCGCGCGGCACAGCAGCGAGGAGCGCCGAGGACAGTCCTGTGCCCGCCGCGGCCGCGCCAAGGTCGGCGGCAGCCGGCAGCAGCCGCAGGGATGTTGGCGGCGGACACGGTTTCAGCTCAGTGGAATACTCCCGGAATAAATACATCTTCTTCTACTAAATTTTACTTATTTTAAACAAAACGCCCTGGCGTAAAGCTCCATATTCCTATGCACGCGGGGAGTGGGCGGCACACACTCCCCATCTGCACAGCCGGCCCTCAGCCCGCTCCCGTTTTTCAGAGCGCCTGGGGATGGACAAGGTTGGCACAGCCGCGCGCGTTACCACCACCGGCACCCTCTGCCGGGGCTGGAGCGCGTCCCGGAGAGCCTGCAGCGCTGCCCGACGGTGACACCGACCGCGGGGACACCGAGCACACTGCCCCGGCGGGGGCACCGACTGCGGGCACACGGGGAGCACGGCCCCGGCGCGGCTCCCGCCGCCCGGAAGGGGCGCTGTCGCGCGGAGCGGCTCCCATTGGCCCGTTCTCGTCATGCCGTCCCGCCCCTTCGGCGCGGCGCGGGCGGCCATTGGCAGCCGGCGGTGCCAGTCGGCGAGGGCGAGCTCCGCCNGGCCCGGCCGTGCCCCGCTGGCAGCGGCAGCGCGGACGTGCCCCGGGCCGGCGCTGGGGGCGATCGGCGCGGCCGCGCTTGTCTTGGGGCGGCGGGTTGAACTTCCCTTCAAGGGAGGATTTTACCCGAAGATGTTCCCGGACGCCCAGCGGGGAGAGTCACACAGCCGAAGACGGCAGTGGTGGTGGTGTGGCCGCAGACTGGATGTTAAAGTTGTTAACACAGTTAGTTCAAAGAAAAGTTATTTTGAAGTAAGCGTATCGGTTACGGTTGATACATGACCACTGGCTATTGAGACGGAGGAATTAGAAAGATGAAA
This sequence comes from Illadopsis cleaveri, assembly GCA_013399915.1. Taxonomy (NCBI): domain Eukaryota; kingdom Metazoa; phylum Chordata; class Aves; order Passeriformes; family Timaliidae; genus Illadopsis; species Illadopsis cleaveri. The sequence goes on from VXBB01009311.1 coordinate 1,320,785, forward strand.
TCCCGTTTATCCCTATGCACTCCTTTCCATTGTTCTTCAACCTACTGTACTTTTAGTGGTAAAGGCAATACTGGAAGGCTTTGAAGTGTTGTCAAATCTTGTTAATTTAGATAAAACCAGCGTTTAGATGCTCTTTAGAGATGTCGTTGTAAACATTAAGTATCTTGATTATATAACGTTTCAAGAAATCTGCCAGGATATTGCCCGACTTTGTGATGAAGAACCTGATCTTCCAGTCATGGAAATAAAGAGGAGTTTTGACATTGATTCAGTAGGAAGCAGGATAGCATCCACAATCAACAGAAGAGAAAATAGTTTGTGTTGTCTGTTGGTTATTTTGCATCTCTTGGGTTGGGTATTTTAAACATTTAAACACTGTCTGCAGAAAATGTAAAGAAAACTAAAAAAAAAATTAGTTTGATTCGGTGTTTTCTTTTTGGTTCCTCTGTACCTTTAGCTTCCTTTTCTACTTTCTAGGAGGGTATAGATCGTGTTCACTCTTTCCTGATAGAGTATTCTGATTAGTTAGTTATAAGGACGTGTTCAATCACGTGATGCATGATGTGTTTTCAGAAATGTTTTAAATCATGATAGATGCAAGGGTGAATAACCAGTGCAAACACCATTGTAACACATACATGCTCGGCTTTGGGGAGCTGAAATCCTTTTTTACAGCTGTGGGGAAGGCACAAGTAAGTGTAAAAGATTGGAGGTGTGGAATTTAGAGCTGACACAGGTTAAATATTGTTCCATCCCTGCATAGTTAACCTCTAAATAACATTTTTGGCAGCATATAAATTGCTAATGGAATTTCAGTTCTTGTACATCTCTAATTCTGTATAGATCTATACAGGTTCAGCAAATGTCACATTGTCAAACCAGTTTTTCAGAAACCTCATTTAGTTAACCTGATTCAGTGTCATCAGAGTATTTTAGATTAATGTAGAGAACAATCCTGATCCAAATGTTGCACATAGTCATGATGCAATGTCATGATGCAATGTCAGTTTTGCTCATCTGCCTCATAGCATCATCCATGTTTTTCCTTATGTGTTTTTTTAGGAAAGAAAATCCCAAATTTTTGTGTTTGTTTCATAGAAGAGTGCAGTGAAATCTTTTTAGATTACAAGCTGAAAACATTAAGCTTTCCCCCTGGCCTCCCTTGTGAGTGACACCAAATTTTAATCTAAAAATTTAGTTTGTGAATGGGTTATCTGTAGAACCTTCAGCACATGAGTAGACTTTATTTGTGACAGTCATTTCAGTGGGGCACGTTCCCAAGAGAACATGCATGCAGAAGAATGTATGCCAGTGTATTTGCTATATAGCCAATCTTTGTCTTAAATACCTTTTTTCCATGCACAGTTCTGAGGAAACCTTTTCTAAAACATCAAAATATTTCAACACTGTCATTTCAGAAGGGTGTTTGATTCAATGTTTATTCATCTTCTTTGTCTGTTAGTAAGTAATAAAATTTTTTGGAGCAGCAATCATTCCACCACTGAAGTCAATATAAGTGTATTAACCATTTACCTGTTAAAAATATTAATCAGCTGTATACTTATTAATATTAATACGTATTATAATTACATAATGCTCATACCTAAGAGTTAGAGGAGAATGCAGAAGTTTCAGAAACTTTTTGCTTGCTTTTCGTGGTTTTTTCTATATAAAAGAAAATGAGTCCATCTATATGCCTCCAAGCACTCAGAGATATCCTGAATTTTCCTAAGCTGCTTTTGTAGTAGTAATTTTTACAAGGTAGTTTCACTATATTTAACGTAATAAGAAATCTGGAATGGAAGCAGTCAACTCTGTCATGTCCTCCACCCTGTTGCTTATGTAGTTATATAGATAAAGATGGATACTAAAATATTATTGATGTCATTTGCCATGACTAGTAGGAAAATTATTTATTTTGATACAGCTAGGGAAAACAAGTGGTATGCTTTTTAGAACTGAGTCTGTTTTGGAAATAAGTACACGTGTACATTCAGTTGAACCAGTGAAGAGTTGCAGAAGCTCACAGAAAAGATGAATGAATGATGTATCTCCTAGTTGTATTAGATTATGCAAATGGTACACTGATCTTTTTGGAAAAGCTAATGCTGTTTTTGAGCTGCAGTTAATATACGGACTCATAACTGTTAGCTGTGTCTCCATCAAACACAGCAACTCTAAATGCTGCTGTATGGCAGCTCTGCAGAACTCTACATAAACAGAAGCATAAAATGCCTCAGCATCCAAGTGTTCCTTTTATTGCTTACCCACAGGCCTCATTCTCTCCTGAGAATGCCTTTCAAGAAACTTAGAAAAGATACTCTTAAATAGGAATTCAGCTCCCAATGTTGAGAACACAGCTCTTCAACAGAGGGAAAGAGACGAAGATGGGCAGGTCATTCTTTGACTAACAGACTGCAGATACATTGGTGGAAGAGATCAGCTTTCCCCAGCACAACCAGGAGAAAAAAAGGATGTACAAGAGTCTTGGGCCTGTTTGTAGCTATTATTTATACAGAGATGAATCAAGGCGTGATAATGAATGAATTACAGATCTCAATTACAAAACACCCCTCTTCTTGTATCACTACCTAAAATGTAAAATTGCCAGGTATTGCATGTGTAGTGGGGAGTGGACACTTTTTAACCCTCTTGCATTCTGATTTTTGTATCTCTCAATTCAAACTCCCAAACTAGTGGGAATAATCTAGATATATGCAATAGTTATTCATCAGAACTGTACTTTAGTATACCCTTAAGGCTTAAAATATGTAATTGAATGCATATATAAGAGTATAATTTAATGTATCACTACAAATATTTATGAAATACATAAGTATGCATTTTTTGCATCTGAAGAAGAAGCTACCAAATACTGGTGAGGGAGCTAATGGTGAAGAGTGCAGTGAACGAAGAAAATGCTACATAACTGGAATCTTGTGAGAATACTGTTGAGCTACATTTATTCATTTCTGTGGAGTGTTGCCAGCATACCTTTTCCCTTTGCAGGTGTTCTTTATTATTAGGAGTCTTAAAATATTGCAATTATAATATGCCTATTCCATGTATAAACAGTTTCTGTAGAGGAAGGCAGAAAACACCTGATAGGTACTGGCTTTTGCACTCAATTTTTTTAGACTGCCATCTGACTACCAGTAGGCTTTAACTCTTACTATCTTTTGAGGCTTACTTTAATAAAAATATGAATGACTTACATGGTTAACCTTGCTTCCCTTTGAGCAGTTCTGCAGCTCAGCTCTTTGAGAGGCTGATGTTTGTTTCTTTTGTCCCTCAGCAGGTGGCTATAGTTTCACTGAAACAGCTGATCTTGCTGTGGAACAACATCTGTGGCTTTTTGGGGTCACGCTGCCTGGAGTAATACAAATATTTCCTCCTGGGTCTGACCTTTCTTTTTGTTTAAAGCTACAGTACTAATTTATTGCTTAGCATAGGATGTTGTGTTGGAATTTATACAGAAGGACTGCTGTTATTCAGATGTGACCTCCATCTTTCACAGCTGCTAAGAAGCAGGGGTGTAACCTTAGTGGATTTTTCAGAGCTCAATAGAAGATCCTAAAGGCAACTGAAGTGAAGAACATCAGAAAAGCTCTGCTGTGTCACACCAGTGGACCTTCATGCTCAGGGTTTGGTCTCCGACAGGGACATTAAGGGGCACTGTTAGGGACTATACACAAACCTAGACATTTTATGAACCTATTCTCTTGTACTCTTCCTGCATACTTGCTTGTCATATTATGGATGGTGGGTATATATCTGCTCAGTGTTTTTAGAGCCCATTTGTGGACCTGCAAACCAAGAACTTGTCTTTTTCAAACTTGCTGATGTTTTACTATTTTCACAACCAAGTGAAAAGAAGTTCCAGAAGATTACTCTTCTCTTTGTAAAGAAGCACTTAATTCTTTGTAAACTAATGTTGTGATAGCTTTGTAAAAGGTTCCATAGTTCTATTACTTAAGGATTTAGCAAGCAGCTTTACATTAGTTTATTTACCATCTTCATGATTTGATTGATCATATCTTGCATCAGTCTTCTTTTCTAACTAAAGAGCTGCTCAAGTCTCTTTTTCTAAGGCAGGCACTCCATCCTTTTGATATTTTGTTCTCTGACTAGAGTCTGTTCTTGAGATGGAGACCAGAAGTACTTGAGACATGGATGGACCAAGGTTGTATAAATGTGCGTTGTCTTCTTCTTGATGCCTTTCCTCATGATACCCAATGTTCTGCTAGGGTTTTTCTTGCTGTTGTATGTAAGGATCTGTCAATAATGACTGCTGGATGTTTTTCTCCAGTTGTCAGACTCATTTTTCAACATGGTGCATATGTGACTGAGATTATCTTCCATGAGATGTATTAGCCTACATATATCTACAGTGAAACTCATTTGCCATCTTTTTGTCCACTCTGGGACCTGCACAGGGCTTCTGGAGCTCTTTGCCATCAAGGTGGCATTAGTTCTGTGCTCAAAGACAACTTCTTGTCTTTGTCTCAGTTTTGCCAACAGTATCATACCTTACGAGGTTTTTTGCATTTATGTCTGCAAGGAATAAAAGTGTGGCATATCAGACAAGGGGATGTTCACAGATTTAAAAATCATTTGAATGTAACATAGGCTTTGGGGTTTTGGTTGGTTTTTTTCTTTTTTTTGGACCTCAGTAAACTCAGACAGGTTAATGCTGCGTCTAGAAATCCAAACCAGATAAAACAGGAAGAAAACTCTAAAAAATGCCATTCCTAGCACTTACTCCAACTGCAATGAATGGGAAAGTGAGAATGGTGGTATATGGTATTTGATCCATTTTGATTGCCGTTAAAATTATTTTTAATTAAAACCAAAGAAGCTTTTAAAAATATTGGAGTACAAAGTGGTATTTACTCAAATACCTTTAATGCTTTCCTAGCCTCGCTATGGATTCAGTACACAACAGCCTTAACTCCAATGCCATCTAATTAATTACCCTTCATTTGTGAACTACATTTCATAGTAAGATGAAAATAATGACTAAAGCTTTTGTTCTCCTCCCTCCCGGTTGCATTAGAGGTTAGGCTGGAAGCCCGCCGTATAGAAAGGATCTCTTCATGTTCCTTGGTCAAAGCCAGGCTAGTCATTTGATACTCAAAGCATGTCACTTCGAAAAGCTGCTGCATTTCCAACAGCATTGGGAGTGAGGTTTAAAGAAACATCAGAAATGTATTATTAGTGTGCTGTGTTACTACTTAGTGTTACATAGTAATGAATGTGGTTTCACAGCAGGGCAAGTAACTCCAGCAGCATGTCTGTGATGATCCTGTTTTCCCTTCTCCCAGTCACAATAACATACATCATCCTTCCTAACCCTTTGCAGAACTACTTCAGCAGGTAAGTCTAGCAGAAGACCACTCCTCTGCCCTGGCCACTGACTTAAAAAGCCAAAACAAAACAGAAATCCACTTTCTACCAGCATGAGTCTGCTTCACAGGGGACCTTATGAAGGCTGTGCAAGGGAGGACATAGAACTATGAAGGTAAATGCAAGATGGTTAAACAGCAGCAATTAATAATTGCCTTAACCCCAGTCTGAACTGCTGTTTTTTGATTTATTGTTATTCAAGTACTTGGCAGAAGTACAGGACTATTTTAGTAGGTAGCCTATTGCTTTGTTAATTTAAATATTTAGCTTAAAGAATTACATATTACTTCCTTTGAAGAAAGGCCCCAGCTGCTCTACTACCCATTTATGAGGTCATCTGCTGTGTAAATCTGGTTGTGTAAAAGGCTGTTACCAACTGTAGTTGGTTGCAGCAATAGGATTCTTCTTTCATTTTGTTTTGCACTGTAATACAGTTCATCAGAACAACTTTTTCAAATTAGCATGTATTCAAGTACATAACAAATATATTTCTATTACTTGATTTTTGTCACAGGTGGTTTAAAGTTATGTTCCTGATCTATTAAATGGATGCTATTTTTTGGAATCTGTAGCAACCAGAACAAGGCAGTTTGCCAAAGAAAAAGGTTTTGGTGTATTCCGTTTGCATGGTGTTCTTGAAACCCACCTAGAGCTACTTCAAGACAAGCATGTCCATGTGTACAAGTAGCTGCAAAGTCAAAACAGTTTTCTGTTGGCTGATGCAACTCAAAATTAGTTTAGTGTGGCACAGTGAGCCCATGGTAGCCTGCAAGGATGTCATGGATGGACATGAACACTGTCAGCCTGCACAGTCTTTTTCCCCAGTACTTACAGGCCACAGGAGTGACAGTTGCTGAATCTCTGCTGAATACATTTGGCAGCACTGATAGAGCAGTGCCACATGTGCTGCTTATCTGCCTTAAACAGACTATCATTGTAAAAAGTGGAACTTGTGTTCCATTGTTCAATTGTGACAGTATCTTCTTGCGTTAAAATGCGTGCAAACCATCTAACATTTTTATAAGATACTTCAGAATCATTAGCCAAATTTTACTATGTTCTTCCCTAGAAAAAATACTCACATGTGGGGATGATGGTACATGTAAATCAAACCACACCGTTGTGGGCATCCAAAAAATACTCTAATGAGTTAATTTCTTTTATGTGTACTTTTTAATAAGATACATTAAATCTCAGTAATTCGTGAGGTCTGTTAGGCAGCTAGTAAGAGTGGCATTAGTACAGTGATAGCATTGTACTATAAAATCTGTAATATTAATGCTTACTTAAAGCTTTCAGCATTTGCAAGATTTTTCCATGTAGAAAATAATACATTTAACTTGGATTTCAGACTTTGTAGTAAAAACTACTTTTTGTAGTAAAGCCACTGGTTTTTCTTTTTGCCAAGTTTTTGAGTATGCTAGATTTTTGTTAAAAGACCACAGAAAATGCACCTCAGTTGGAATATATAATCGTCAACCAAATTCTGTTATATGTAGTTTATACTGTATTTGCTTAAAATAAGCTAGTCAGTAACAGCACTGCTAAAAGTTGTCTAAAAGAGTCAAATAGATAAGGTTTTCATCACAAGAATTAAGCTTCAAATGAAAATTTCTCACCAAGTTAGTGGCAACTAGGTCATGTTAAGTATGATGTCTCTAATTTACTTACTCAGGATTCACTTCTACCCAATCAGTTTGTTAAAGAGCATATTACTTCTTCTCTGAAATACTTTTACACAAATATTTTGCTGTGTTGCAGCTAAGGTGAAAAAATGTTTTGTAAACCCCAAAAAGACTAGCCTCCTTGCTGGAGATTTTCATGTGCAGATTTCAGATTACTGTACAAAGTCAAACATTCCCACTGATTAATCAGGCATTGAAATGGGCCAGAAAAGTCTGGAATAGAATTTGAGCATCCAGTCTGCTACTGATTCTGTAAAGTTGAATCATATTAAACATTTCACATGGAAGACATACTGCTGCTGGGACAAAGTTCTTTTATCCATGTACTCTATCTAGTTCATGAAATTAGAAGTCAATGGGAGTAGAATTCAACACATTATGTCCTATTAAAAGTGAGGAGGAGATACTGAATGACATTTTATGGATATCTTATTCTGAATATTTCTCAGGAGAAAATAAAAATTCTTGATAAGTATGTGCATGTACATAGAGGCATCAAACAAAATACTAGTTAAACTAAGAACTAACTTGTAGAAGTTCTGTACTGTTCTTTCTCTTTAAGATTTGTTATTGATACCAGCTGAAGTCTCCTGCAAACTGACTTTGGTACTGCAGCTCACATTCTAAAATTGCTCTTTATCATCGGACACAAGCTTTAATCTTATGAACAATCATGACAAAAGTAGGTAGCAAGAGAATTCAGTAATAAAAGCAGAGAAGCTCACCTGCAGGTTTTGGGAGAGGGAAGTCATGCATAGCATCAGCTGTCCACTTGCAGACTTTTTTTCATTTCAGTTTTCTGAAACAAAATTCATTAATTCTTTTAAGAATGTAAAACATAAAATGACATCACAAAACAGCTCAATAAAAATTCACAGAAAAACTGAGTCAAAAGTAATAGGCTTTACTCTAAAGGTGTTACACTTGTCCTGGGTATCAGGCTATGGATAAAGTCATAGTAAAATGTGGAAATGAATGTGGATGATGCAGCAGAAATGGTGGATCATACAACAAGCAATCTGTCACAGTAGGCTTCTGCTAGGTTTTGTTTGCCCTGCAAGGACTTGTCAGAACAAAGACAGCCCACCTGGGGATGGAAAACTTCACTGAGCCTCTGCCTGCTGTTGCATTTTGTCAGTGGCTTTTGACTGAGGCATCTGACTGTTGCTGGCTGGGTTACTGCAGATCACTCTGGCTGGCTGTCATGGGATCACAGGTCCACTTAGAGGCAGGCACCAAGGCGCAGGAGTTTGAGGCTTGGCCAGATTTGATGTAATTTTATATCATTTTATAAATCTTTAAATGATATATTACTATACTAACCCCAAAGTATGGGGGACTCATGTGTCGGTTAATGTATCCCAGCTGAGATCACCTGGAAATCGTCTCCTTCATAATATGAAAATGGTGAGAAAGGAAGATTTCTTTATAACCCATAAAAGTAAGGAACCTACAATTGCTAATCAATCTTGTCTTTTGTAAACTATGTCCCTGTTTTCTGAGTGGTCACTCAGCCAAGTTACTGCATGCTTTCCTTTCGCTGCTAGAGATGACTTTGAGGTGACTGCTCTGTAGTGAGACTTCCGGCATGACCAAACAAGTCAATTACATCTGAGCAATTCCTATGCTTTGTACAGTTCCAACTGTACAATTCCAACTTTGTACAGTTGTCAGTGAGAGGAAGACTCAGACCTGTTGTAATTTTTGTGTAAGACCTTTCGGGCTCAGGTGGTTTTGACTGCATGGGACCTGATATTTTGGAACTATTTAGAATTATTGTTAATGCAGTTCTTTCTATCAAGATCGCAATAAAGGTTCTGTGTGTTTTTTCCAACTTTTATAGATCTGCCCAAACTTTTTAAAATTAAGGAGTTTTTCCCATCTTTCAAACTATCAATTTTTATGTTATTGGGCCAAGATTCCACTTACACAACATGCAGTTGTTTGAAAGTAATTTTTAGTCATGGTTTTAACAACATGACTTCAAGCAGCTGTATTAAAAATACTACCTGATTTTACATTTTAAAAAGCATTCTGTAATTCTTTTATAGACAAAGCATGTCTGTCAGGTAGAACGAAGCAATTACTAAATTGTATAGTGAAACATCCTCTGAATAAAAAGTATGATGATTAATACCAGGAATCAGTTTTGGTATCAGTTATAGTACAAATGCTTTTAGTAAAGAAACAGTCTTTGAGACTGAGATACCTGTAGAACACGTCAGTGCAGCACACACACAGTGTTGGGTTTGGCTCCTGGATTCCCTGCTGCTGTGAACACCAGAGCAGAACACTGACTGGATGTGGTGGATCTGTTTCAGTCCCATTATGGACGTGGCCTAGCCAGAACTAGTTGGTCCCAGCCACCAGAGAGCAACTGGGAGAGCAGGATGAGATCTGCTGGGTCGGGGTGCAGGGACATCCATGGGTACCTGGTGGCACTTGTACTTGCCTGGTGGGTGAAATTCAAGGACACTACAGCTTGGTCCCCTGGTTGAGCCTTTGCCAGTGGCACCACAGTTGTGTGAGGACACTACAGACTCAAGTGGCTGTTAACTGGCTTTGTGATGGCCTACTTCTCTTGAAGAATCTCACACACTCAAGAGCCTGGCCTAGCAGTTCCAAAGTGATGACTAAAATGCTGATCCAAACTTTAGTTTCAATATTTTTCAGTTCGAAAATAATTAAATATTCTGTATATATGTATTTATGCATGCCTACATTGTTAATCTGTTGTGTTGTCTGGTGTATTACCTCAGAATTCTGTAATTGCTTCCATTTTGTACGTGTTGTTCTTATACGCCAGGATTTCATAAATCACTGGATGACATTTTTGTCTGATTTATCAAAAAGGGCATGGTATTGATAACAGTATCTTTTCTTTGCTTTCTGATAGATTATTTTAATGGAGGAAAATCAAACAATTTGTTTGACTATCATATATTTTCGTTGTTGAAAAATAAAATGTTGATCTTTTGAAGATGATGACCACGTCTTTGTAAATATGTATCATATCTAAAACCATAAAGATTGTTGTAATCTTATCTTCTTTTGCTATTCAGTAGCTAGATAAGAATGTTAATGTTAGATGTAGAGGTACCAGGTTATCTCATGGGATATTAAAATTTTTGAGTTGTTTTCTGTCTCAGAAGACAAAGACCTGTAGTATTTTAACAGTTCTAATAGGTGGTAATATGAAAGATAACTAAAAAGACCCATGGAGATGACATGTGGAGTTTAGAAAATAAACCCAGATTGGTTGAATTGAGGACTTAAAACTGGAAAACTGTTTCTTTCTTTAACTAATAAAACTTAGACTAGAAGTTTTTTCAATGAAATGCAATGACATGCTTAAAGACAAATAGATTTTCTGACTCTAAGTAATACAGTTATATTGTAATGAAAATGCAGGAGGTGTTCCCTGTGAAGCACTGCACTAATATTTCATGTATAACCAATATGGAAGTGATTAAATTGCTTTATAAGCAAATGTTAGTAGCATGGTAACAAGAAACATTACAAGCCAATACTGCCTCTATCTGAAGATGTATTTTTTTTGGTAATGAAATATTGTAATAACCTTGCACACCTTTAGAGAAGAACCTCAGCTATAGCTCTCTGGAGTTATTCTTCAAACAGTATAATTATTCTGCTTAAAAAATTTTTATGCAAAGAACAGTTACAATAAACAGAACCATAAGAATGAAATGACCATATTAAATGTTAACAAATGCATAAAAGGTGGGCTAATATATAAGTATGCAGATAGAAAGAAAATATTTTGTCAAAAGTAAAAGTAGTTGATTGCCAAATGGGTTTTACGTTAACGTCTTTTTCCAAAGCCCACTGGACTAACTAAAAGTGATCTCTAGCACCTCAGTTAAATTCAGTCAGTCTTAAATTCCTTCCCCTCTTCCATAAGAATGAAAAGCTGGGACTTCCCTGAATTTCAGTGAATCCAGTTTTTAGGATTTAGGTAGCTTTAGTGTATTTAACATCTTTCTCTAGAACACAGTGTTGCAAAGATTTATACTTTCCTTTTCCACAAAAACTGTAGCCTGGGGCTTCATCAGGATGGTATCTGTACTGAATTTGCTCTTTTAGTATTTGTTTACTGTCAGGGACACCTTGCTCAATTTTTACACTACATTTGTTCTGGAAATAATGGGAGAGAGAAAAAAGTGAAAACTGTGAGTTTGGGTGAGAAATTGAAGTTGGCAATACAGTTAATATTAAAGCTGACATGCATTTTAAGGTTTTAAAGGAGATTTGAAATAAAATGGTATGCTCTGTAGTATAAGGATGGTTTGAGCATTGCTAGAAAGCTTGTATATTATTTTTTGGTTTTCTCTGAGTGTAAAGTTTGCAAAACTGTTTTTATTTTTTTCTCTTCTGATCCATCTAGATTTTCATACATAGGAATGCGTGCCACATCCTTTGTTCCTTTAAAATACATAACTCTTTCATCATTTAGGGTGTTTGCATAACCCAGTTATTTCTTGTTATGAGGAAATTCAAAACTCAACTAAAAGCTGTTACCTACAGATTTTTGTGCCTGTTAGCTTAAAAGGGAAACGGTCTACCCCCTCTTCTTGCTACATTATATAGTGGTATGACAATCGTTCTTTTAATTAGGTCATTAAGACATATACAGAAGACCTAACTTGGCACACCTAAATTATATAAATGTCATAGAAAAGTCAATAGGATGTTTGTTCATGAAATGAGAATCTCGCTAAACAAAAGACTGTACTACTACTAATAAAACTTTGCATCAAGGTTGAATTCATAACACACCACCAGCTGTACTGCATTGAACTCTCTGATGGAAATGTAGTTTGAACTCCAATGTTTACTCAATATGGAAGTGATGAATACATGGCTATAACAAAAATGCCATTTTTTGTGCAAGGTAGTTACCCAGTGACTGCAGATGAGTACTTCGGCTCAGGAATTGGGCATGTCAGTTAGCACTATTCTAACCAGGATTTATTTCAATGGCATTTTATTAAATATGCTAATTTCTGTATAGTATTTGTCTTCAGGTGGTGGTGACACAGGAGTTCTTAGAGAATGCAGTTCTGCTTCACCATGTGAGATGCTGTCCAGAGCCCTGTTCTAGGGTCATGTCAAAAATTGGCATAAACTTGTATGTGAATTTCATTTACACTTTTTCAGGGTCAGTTTCACTAAAGGGTACCAAGGAAGATGCTTGAAGTGTAGTCACACAGCACATGCTTTGCTTTTTATCAGAGAGGTATCAGTCAACAGAGCGGGTTTAGTTGCTGTCCTGTTAAACTGAAACTTCCCTTCTGAAGTCCATAACAGTTCCCAAGACAGAATTCCCTGAAGGGAAAGGATAATGCTGTTCTGCTTTTGCTATTTTCTGTGGCTAGCTAACAGGTGCTGTTTGCTCTTCTGTCCTGAAATTGCTGTTTGACCACGCACAGGGCTGCATGCCAGTGGAGGCTGATGTAGATAGTACAAAAACAGCAAACCAGCCTCTGCCTAAATGTGCTAACGTGACCGGCTTCATAACATCAGACTTGAACGCTTGACTTCCATTGGGGAAGTTAACTATCTTCTGTAACACCCTTTCCCTAGCAGAGGGGAGGACATTCCTAAATGTTGGTGGAGGGTTCTGTTCATTTGTGAAGTATTAATGAGCTGTTATTATTCTGGTATTAACTTTAAAATATTTTATAGTATGTTAAAATGAAAAACAATGTCACAGCAGCCACAACTCATTCACGAGGTGTGATGCATGAGCATGAGGCTAGTTTTTAAACAAGGACTAATTTCCGTCTTTCCCCAGATATTAACTAAGTTCACTTAAATAGATTTTGGATGACACAAGAAGCGACAGTCTACTTAAATGCATGTAGTTCTTTGAAAATACTTGAAATTCCATTCAGTATTTGAATGAAGTCCAACCAAAAGACTTCGGCGTTCCACAAAATAAATCCAGGGTCTTCGCTCTTGCCAGCATGCTGGGAGTTGCATTTTCCTGTAAAATGGATTTCTAGCTCATGATTATAATTCTTGTATAAATGGCTAGTTTTTATTGGGAAGATATTTCTTGGTTTGGAAAAATACTTTTTTTCCTTGGTGCTAAAATCATTGAGGTGGAAGCTTTGCAAAAGAAACTTCAGTATCAGAACCCAGATGAGGCAAAGGGCTAAAAACGCATCTTAAGGACCATTAGTCAGAACAATTTGAGGTGGCAGTAGCCAAGATTGTTTTATATATGAAGTTCATCAAATAGAAAGTTGGTTTCTTTAGCTGGAAAAAATGCCTAAAGGGGTATATTTTTGCTGCAGTTGCTAGGGAGCAGCTTATGCTGTATCTGTGGGATGTAATGTGAGTCGTGTAAAATGCACTATGCTGATAATTTAGCTCAGAGTGGTTAGAGCTACATTCACAGAGCACATCTCATTGTACAAAAAATGAAGATGAGATGGATGTTCTTAGTAATGTTAGGTGACGGAGCCACTGTGGTGTACAAGGCACAGTACACATGTCAGTTGGCTGACAGGAGCATGTCAGTACTACATGATCCTTAGGTCTATGATTAGGTGAGCAAAAATTAATACATTGGCTAGATGGGAGGAAAGAACACAGCAGAGGAGAAGTAAAACCTGTGTTTTCATGTATTTGACAGATCTTTGGAATGAACAAAGTCCTGAGAATCCTGACTAGTGTAGTCTTTTTTTAAGACCAGCTCACTTTACTGGAAGTCTGTGCTACCAGTAGTATGTTGTTTAACAAAATGAGGATGGGTAAATCGGGGGGGGATCTGAACTAGTCCTGCTCCAAAGTGAAAATGCTCCACTGCATTTGGAAACAAAACTGCTTAGCTGTGAAATGTCAACATCTGTAATATAAACCTCTATAATTACTTGGTTATAAGATTTTGTAATTTTATTTCAGAATCTGTCAAATTGGAATTATTTTGGTTGAAAACACAGCTTTAATAGTTCAATATTATTAAAACTATAAATGCAATACATAAATGATACAGCTATAACACTGGTTACTTGTTTTTATAGTATTAAGCATTTCCAAAAATTACCAAAATATTGCTATAGATTTCCATTTTAATATAATAGTTAAAATATCACCAATATTTTTTCCTTACTGCATCAATACAGTGATACTGTCTTTAGGTTAATTGCTTCACTCACTTGAACACTGGTGTGCAAGTTTATCTCACATAATGTACACAGAGATTGAGTGTGTTTTCCTCAGCAATTACTGCATTTGTTCAAAGTGAATTAGAAAATCAAAAATGTTAGGAAAACTCTTTAATTAGATGATTAAAGAACTCAACAAGTAGTGTGATGTTCAGATAAAAAAAAAAGGTAGCATTCTGTAGCATTTTTAGGCTATCGTAGAATTCAGACAGGACATGAGTTGTACTGTGCATTAGAAGTACCACAAAAGGGTGGTGTGTCGTTTCTTGTTGATTTTCTTGGAAAAAAATTAAGTAGGCTTTGGCACTAAGCTGTTAAAGCTCAGATATTTACAGGAGGCAAAATGAACATCTGTGAACTCTCTATTTCCAGAGCAGCAGCCACCCAAAAAGTGTAGGCACTTATATGCAAATCCTGAGCCCTCTCAGGAAAATGTTCAGGAATTTGAGGTGTGGCATAGCGAAAATACTGGAATACTGCTGCTTCTGCTCCTTTAATAAATATCTACAGATACTGTGTCTGAGCTGTATGAATTGCTGTGTCCAAGCAGGGGCTAGCATTCAGCTAGTTTGGCTGGTTTACACCACATACATACAATTCTTAAATGTTCAGAAGTAGCAATTGAGTGACTAGTAGAGTAATTCAAAGCTGTAATTTCAAAGTGAAATCATGACGTCTTTAGTGCCATATATTCTGTAGTCCTAAAGTTACATTGTTCCTGATGAACATCTTACCTAGACAGTACCTGCATGTTTACAAAAGGCTGAATGAACATTGGGCTGCTCACAGACAGTGACTGTGGGAGGGACAATCCTTCTCTGCTGTTTTATGTTGGAATCACAAGCCAGGGCTGGAAGGTGTTTCAAGTGACAGCACTGTGGCTACTCAAGGATGTAGCCTATGGCAGTAGACATCTGCATTGTAATTTTGGTACTATAGGTGTTTAGATGTACAGTAAAAAGTTTGGCCTTGCTGTGCAGAAGTGATCCTGAAATCCTGAACAGTAGTGAATCATCTTATTGTGCCATTACACCCTTAATTTTCACTACAGTGTTTATCCCAGCATTTCCACCCACCTCTGGGATGGCTGTAAATGGGTTATTCAAGTTATAAGAAAAAGAAAAGGACCTAGAGCAGCAAGACAAAATAGAATGTACAGTGAATCACAGCCAAAGTCTAACAGTCCTGTTTCTCCTAATAAAGACTCCACTATTGCTGCTCAGCAAGCAAATACTAGATTTCAAACAATAGCTTTGACTCATTAAATTCCTTTAGTCCCACCCATAGCTCTATTTTCTGAAAGAAAAGATGCTTCTACAGTGTAGTTCATATAAATTAGATAGTCCTACCAAATGGTTGGATTCTGCAAGAGAGACCAAGTTGTCTCCAGCTGTCTGAAGATGGAGGTAAGGTTGGACAAAGCACAATCTGAGGGAAATTGTATTAAAGCTGACTAGTGTCAGTCTGCCCAGGTGGTTACCCCCTGTTCCTCCCTATGCACAGCCCAGCTACTCTTTCAATGTAAGAAAGCCACAGACCTGTGTAAGAAGGTCTTTCAATGACTTCAGGTTAGGCAGAGACTGACCAGTAAGCAATTTCCTTCGTCTTGCTGCAGTGTGGCATCAAGTTTTAAACCATGGTTGACTCCTGTTTCCAGCTCTAAGGATTGTGAATAAGGCATGAATTAAGTTATGTTGCCAAGATCTCCTTAATGCAACTTTTAAATGTAAATAAAGTTGCAGGAGTTGCACTGCAAGTGAGCTTTGCTATGACAGTGTCCTTTGGGAGGTGTCATGAAGTCTCCTTCTTTGGAGATACACAAAACCTCCCTGGATGTGATCCTGTGTAACCTGCTCTAAGTGATCTTGCTTTGGCAGGGGGCTTTGACTGGGTGGACCTTCCAACCTCAATGATTCTGTGATTCTGCATTCCTCTGGGAATGAAGCTGAGAACTCTGATTGGTTGGGTTTTTTTAAACTGATGAAAGTACCTAAATCAGTAACATTGTCTTCTTAATTTAGCAGTTGCTTTTAAAAGGCAAGTAAGAAGACCCACCGAGAACTGCATCATTGGTTAGTCTTCCAGATTCTGGAGATGCTGAGCAAGCCTCACATGCTCCATGTGGGTTATGCTTGTTTACTGCAAACTTGGTTCTGTTGTTTGTTGTTGGGGGTTTCTTAACTGCCAACTAATCTTGAGGAAACCTGTGATCAGCATTTCCTTGATGATAAATGACGGAAGTAAACAACTAAGAGCTCCTTGTCTGCTTTTCTGAAGTATGGGTCCACTCAGATTGATAGCATCCACAAAACAGCAGACTCACTTGCACTTTCCTACTCTCCAGCTGCTGTATTTGGTATCATAAGATATGGGGTTGGGATGGCATGCCAGAATTAGTCATTCTTTGATGAATGAGACTTCGATGAATAGAAACAGGGGGTTTGTTCACCTTTTCTTCTAAATAGAATGTGAGGCTGTACAAGGATCTTTCAATAGCAGTGTATAGGGAATCTCTTCTATACTTGCATTAGAAAATCCTAAAGATAAATGATAGGTCGTTGTTTCCCTTTCCTAGAACAGAAAATTGGCATGGAATAGTGAGAGCTTGTAGTTAAAAAAAAAAAAAAAGCATTCGTCAGTAATGTATGGTTTGGCCCATGTGTCTGGCTCATTTTCTCCAAACATTACAAGGATTTTCTGTGGTCTAATCTGGTATGTTCTAGATGTTAAAAAAAACCAGAACAATTGCACTACATATATATTTTGTAGTCTTTGTGAATCTGTTTGGATTCACAGCCCCCTGAAATTAAAAAAAAAAAAAGTGTATCTGATAAAGATACACCTTTCTGATAATAGCAGTTTAATTAAGCATTGTTTTTCACCAAAATTGCTGGTCCATAAAATTGCATATAATTTAAATTATAAATCACTGTTAATACCAATTAAATTTAACATTACTGTCTGCCACCTGCATTCTTTGTTACACATCTGATGACAGAAAAGATAGGTAAGAAAAACTGGTATGATGGTAAAGGCCTCCTTGGCCTTGCTGCCAATCCTTTATTAACTCAAGCAGAAAACTTGGCAGGTGGAGTTGGGCTGATGTTTTGAGAAGGGCATCATCCTTTGACCAAAGGATCTGTTTCAAACCATGAGTCAAGAAACAGGATTAATAGGTGTGCAGGCCACAGCCAGCATGAAAAAGGTTAAGGCAAGATTCAGACAAACAACAAGGCAGAGAAATGAAGAAACAGCCATGTGGTTATGTGGCTGTTACTTTGTTTACTAGTGACCATACCTAAAACTAGTTTTCCTGTATAGAAAACTGAAGGAATTAGTCATTAGGTTATTTTGGAAACCTCAAAAAAACCCCAAACCCACTAACAAAAAAACAACAAGCAAAACCAAACCAAAAGAAACAAACAAAAACCCAACCAAACCAAAGACCCACTGGGGAAAAGCTATTGCTTTCTACCTCTGCATTTAACATGTAAGTTATTTTAGTGTAAGTTTTTTTTATTTACTCCTGAACCATGGAATACTTTGTCTAACACAGGCATCTTCATATAAAGGGCAAGAAATAGCAGGTGACACCTGGATAAATGTCTAAATTCCACTGTACGATGATATGCATTCAGGGACTGTCTGGTGTGTCCAAACCAATTTTTTGCACAGAATGTTAAGAGCCTAGTAGACAGAATCTTTAATGGCAATTGGTACATATAAGAATTAGAACAATGCAAGCAATAAATAATAAGAATGATCCTGTTCAAGCCAAAGGAATATTTAGCCTGACTAATTGTAGCGGGGGGAAAAGGTTTCTACCATTTTCATAATTTTGTTCTTCGTATGTATGTTCTGGGCTATCAATCAGCTTTCTTTAACTGAAGCCAGCTGGCAGGTGACACTGCAATTTATCAACCACCAGTAAATAAAATGTTATGATCCAGAAAAATTTAATTCCCAAATCCCACCCCTAAAAATCAATAAAGCTTCTCCTCCAGCTAAAGCATTTCGTACGAGCATTCGTTTTTTAAATACAGCATTTTTCATCACTTTTCCTTAAAGATAAAATTGAAAACCAAATTAATATTAAAAGCGATGAAAACTGTGGTACTAGAAAAAAACCTCTTTTTAGTTTCCATAAACATTAAAATTTTCATAAACATTTTCTATTTGGGTTAACAAATAAAGTTTTTTTAAAATTAGTAAGGATGAAAATATTTATTATATGAGTCCTTAAAAACTAAAATCATGTTTGGAATTTTGGATACTTCTACTATAACTTTACTCTCACTCTCTGAAGCTCCTGTTCTCAAGTTAAACATCACAAGACTGGCTACTCTGTTCTGTAACATTTTATTGCATTAAGGTATATCATAATCCACCTAAATAATGTTTTTGTCAGTCAGTACCCAGCTGTGGTTTAGTTTGCAATTTCAAACTATAAAGAGCTAATAAAATCCAACTCAATCTTCATTACGCTTTTACATCTTTCCCTTTAAATATTTTGATGCACTCTCATTCAGGAGGTAGCAGAGAAGTATGACCAGTCCAGTCGTGGAGGCACAGGGGTCTGTGTGCTTTGCCGCTGAAGTCTAATAAGCTGCCAGATTGTGCAAACACCTTTTCTACCTACCTTTGTATATCAAAGCTGTATTTAAACTCTCCCTAGTGTTGTAATTGTGTAAAATTAAACCTCCTGGAATTCTTCTGTCACCTTCAATTGCTGCCAGTGACATCTAGATTCTAGTATGTTACGGTTTTGGCCTCAAAATAGGCTGCTGTTAACTTCTAGGATATTAACCATTTGATGCATTCCCCTTCTTCCTGAGCTTTTCCAGTGGCCTCTAGAGCTCTTTACCTCAAAGAGGTTCCTACAACTTACTCTTGATGCAAACTGAAGTGTTCAGTTCTTCATGTAATCAATGGAGTCTAACAGCTTTATCATATAAATATCCTTTAAAAGATTCTGGGACATTCACTGATTGACACAATAAGGTCAGTTGTCCATTTGCTCTGTATTCAGTGTACAGTGAATCGTGTTAATTCCTAATCCCAGGCTCCTCTTCAGAGAAGTCTGTGCAGATGTCTGAAGAAATCCCTATTCAGACCCTGTTACTTCAACCCACCTCTGTAATCAACCACCACACATTTAAGATAAATCTGGATGGAATGTAATCAAAGTCTTACGAAAATAGAAAAATATCCATATGGAATTCTAACAAATTGACTTGTTAGCTCATGTTCACTAATACATGTTTTAGCTCAAAAAAAGTTATATAATATAGGAAGAAAAAATTGTATTTTGTTAATGATTATGCATATTAAAAACATGCTTGATTTTGGGGGGGTTGTTTGGTTTGTTTTAAACTGACCTGCTTGCATGCTCATAGATTTCTAAATGGGAATAATACTAGTACTCCTCCAACTTCAAAAAGTTATGGAGCATATTTACAATGGGAAAGAATTATCCTCTCCTTATCTTGAAGATAAGTCGTATGGACAAATGTACTTGATCAGAAATGAGAAATGAAATAACTCCAAGCAAAGATGAAATTCCAGGAAACCATCATCAAATAAGACCCAAAAGTAATCTCAGATCTATGTATTAAATTTTGAGCCAGTTCACTAAATTAAAAGGATTGGAATGATGTTCTTGTTATTTCTGACAGTTACATTTTACTGGTTTACACCAGAACATCAAGAAGGACATTATATACTGGTAAATTTGGTGGCATCTTACTCAATAACTAGAAATATATTGAAACTTACATTTCTAAGAAGCATTTACAAGGAAATAGCTGCTAAAAATTCTATCCAGTGTGTGGAACAGGCTATTTGGGGTTTTTCAGTAAGGGAAAGCACAGAAATATAAGAACCTGTAAGTCAAGACAACCATTTCCCCAGTTGTTTTTGCCTATCTGGCAGTAGGATTTCTTTTTCTCTCCTGAGTAAGGTTTTACAGTGACTGGGAATAAAGTACAGCATTTTTTGTGGTCCGACTCAGAAAGCCACCTTCAGTGCTGAGATAATCCAGCAGTGGCCCTTTCTCCACCCAGCAGGAGTTGTGTAGCTTTGCCTTGCTCCAGGACGCAGCAGGGCTCCCCTGTAGACTTATGACTGAGTGACCAGCCCTGCCTTGAGAGCAGCAGAGACTCCCATCCTCGTACACCCCTGCCCATCCCCAGCCTGTCTGCTAAATACATCAGCAAATACACTTTCATGTCAAAGCCATGCTTGGCACTCAAAGTCTGAATTTTAGTTGTGGTAGTTCATTGTTGGGACAATGAACTCACTGTTGGGAACAAATGATGTTCCAGCACCTCTGGAAACAACATCATGTAACACTGCGGTGCGTTTGGTAAATTCAGGACACCAAGTTGAAGCTCTGTCTGGTTCTAGGTAGCTTCTGAGAATAAGGATTCGATAGTTCTTTAGCTTTCTAAAAAATTATTTGCCTACATTGGAAAATGTACCAGGAAGACAGACTGTTTTCTGGTTTGAAAACCTGTGAGAAAAGTGAAACTAGTTTGTTTCACCTTGTCATCTGGATGAAGAAATAAATCATGTAGTGCCTCTAAGAAAAATAATCACACATTATTCTTCCCCAAATGGTAATATTGGTGCACAGAAATGAAAAAAGCTGTATTGCACGTGCTCTCTCCTAATATTACATTTGCTTTATTCTAATTTCCATGTAGAAGGAATTACTTGCATGTTAACTATCAGAAGAAAAATCAGAACCCTTCTACCATTAGATAATGTAATGCCAAAAGCACTGCCACAACAACCTTCCTGATGTTATTTATGTAGGGAAGAGAGACAGTCAGCATCTATTATGTTGTTTTCCTCATCAGTCCCTACCCTAGGCGTGCTGTGGTTTAGTGTCAGAGACAGGGAAGACAGCATTCGGCTACATTCTTACACTGAGGTGAGAAAGTCCTGCCCAAAGCCAGCACAGTGAAAAAATGGGTATTTTATAACAAATATGAGATGGATGGTATTGACAATCTGACAGGGCAAATCCTTGTTTGCAGTGGGAATGACTTGCAGTTAGCAGATAAGGTCAGACAGAGGATGTTTCGTATCCAAGTCATCATCAGCTACAAAAAAAGTTACTACTTTCCCCCAGGGCAATTGGTCTTGTCATTCACACCTCTCTTTACCATTTTTTCCTGATACAAACCTGACTTTTTTATTCTTGAAGCCCATATGCTAACTGTACATCTGTGTGTCCTGGGCAGAGCAGGTAAAAGGGGGAAACACAGGTTTCCATTATCTAAACCAACATTTAAATACCTAAACAAGGCAGCTAGTTCCTTCGTTTGCTTATAAGGTATTTTGGTAATTAAATATCTTATTCTTGACCGTATTCACAGACGTTTTGCCAAGGAAGGTTCTACATTCAAATCTAAAGACTTTGATATCACTCCAGAGTTTATTATTGGTTATTACTTTTATGCTCTTCCAGAATATCCCATCCATCATGAATTTACTACAGGTCACTGATCCCAGGTGAAAGTCAGGCTGTGTTACACTGAGTAGGGACGACAACTGCTTGTGTTATGCACACCCCAGGGATATTCTTCTCAGAGGAGGCATGGAAGGAGCTCATGGATTTCTTGGCAATAATTTCTAAATAAAGACATGAAGTTTTGATGCTCCTTTTCAGCTTTGAATTGTCTGACTAAAGCAGCATGGTACTATTCAAACCTCTCTAGTATCACTTGAGATGATCCACTCCAGATCTGCAGTAAAATGCCATAACCTTTTTGTGTATGTAACAACCCAACTCTCTGTATTAATTACATAAAAATGATACTCTTTTTACTCTACTCTTAGGAAACCTAGCACCTGATTCATGCAAAGAAAACATTTCTATACCTTTCACAGAGTTATACTCTGCAGAGTGAAACATGGCAGAATTTTAATTCAGTCTACGTCTTTTTCTTCCTGAAAGCATCAATGAGCATCCAGAGAATGCAGGGAGATAGTGAAAGTTCTTACTGTACCTTTAATCTACTGTAAGAATCCTTTTCCTATTAATAATACATATGAAAGAATGAGCTTCAGTGGACTGATTGGTTCCAGGTGCTCTAACCTATGCCTCAAATGATAACAATGAAAGCAGGGTTTTTAGAGATAGGAGTAAGAAAAGAATGTATTTAATATGTACTTTTAGAAATAACTTTATATCCATTCATTTTATGAGCACTTATCTAACCACACATTTTTAGTACATACTCAGTTTGTGCACTAATCTAGGATTTTGTCAAGGCATCGCTGTTGTGCCTTTGTCAAGCAGAATTTGAATAAAATGCATGAGTAAAAAGTAGAATACACTGAGGAAGAAATCAAGCCATACAAAAAAAAAATTGCACATCATATTGTTACAAGTATATAACCTTTTGCACCGTGAAGCAGAAGGAAAGCTCAGTGATTTTCCAGTGTACTCACTTGGCACTCAACCTTCATCTGTGGGATCCTCATCTGTGTCACTTCCTATAACAGTGAATTCAAATAAATTAATTTTCAGTTTTCATTGTTTGCTGTGCTCTCTCACCTTCTACTTGTTTATTGTTACTGGTTTTTGTGAGCCTCTCATGAGTTTTGGTGAAAAAGCCAATGTATATTCAGCCTTCTAATCTTTTGAAATAGGGAATAGATTACTAGAAAGAGTGGGAAAATTATCAAATATAAATTGACATAGCTGGAAATTAGTTCGTTCTGAGTTATGTCCTATTATCAACTGAATTCTGCACAATGCAAATCAAAACACACAGAAATAAAAGTAAAATGGAAAATCAAATTATTTTAAACTTCTCTTTAGTAAGTTTCATTCCTAGTAGAGAACCAGAGCATCTTCCCTTCATAAGTATAAACAGAAAGCAATAGAAATGAGTTTGAGATTGGATGAGGATCATGGTACATGAAGCTGACAGCAGAGGGATGGAGGGTAGGAGTACACAGGAGGGTAGCAACTCCAGGAAATGTTTGTGTGTGTGTGTGTGTGTGTCCTTCCTCAGAAGGAAGGACAGAAAAAAATGGGAAGGTGACAAGAGATCACTAAAAGACTGAAGAAAAACAAGTGTCTAGAGAACAGGATTAGTAACTCAGCAAAGAAGTTAAGAATGGATCTTGGAGGTGTTGGGGTGCATTTCCTAAGCAGATTGCTCATACTTTGCAGGCAAGAGCTGTACAACTGTGATGAGAAGATGGGAGTGAGACCAAGGAATGGGCAGGTAGCCCGTAAAAGTGGGTTATTTTTGAAAAGGATAAAAGTCAAGATTTGCAAGCTGAGTCAGCATTATCACTTATTTAAATATACACTCCTAAAGATCCCAGAAATGTGACATTAAGCGTTTAACTTTCCTGTTGTATCAATATAATCAATAACTTGAACTTTTTAATGCCTATTTCACAATCAGCATTTCCACTGAACCAAAGTGAGCCCTGCAGGCCTGTAAGCAATGTGGTTGACTTTCACAATACAAATGTTTTATACTTGCATGTTCTTATTAATCACTGTTTAAGGTCCTGACACTATTCATGGTAGATGTACACTTCTGGATAGTAGCTTTGTTAGCTAGAACAGATGCAAACATTGACAACCTATTCTGTCCTTTTTATGTTTTGTTTCTTTATCAAGAATATAGTAAGATCTGCTAAGGATGGAGCCTGCAGCACCTTTGTCAGAGAAATAATTTGAAATGGCCCCTCAGCTCTTTCAGTGGCTTTATTTGCAGCACAACATAAAACCACAATTTGTTATTTTGTTGGGCAGAATAAAGAACTGCAATTCAATAAATCAGAAACTGAGCACAGACTGAGGTAGGACATTGTCCTTGTGCACTTCTGGAGAGAGCAGTGGGCCTCAAAAACATCCCCCATGCACCATGGACCTCTATGAGTGATCACCAGTCCTGTCTGCCTGTCTGCCTCATGCTACCACTGCTGTATCACTGCCAGACATGAGCAGGCTCTGTGCTGGTGCATTTGTGCCTTTCCCTTCTCATTCCAGAGCTGGACTATTTGCATCAGTACTGTATGAAACTTGTAAGAAATCACTGAAGTGTACAGAACATAAAGACCTCACAACAGTGTATTAAAACAAATGACTGTATCACTAAATCCTCACCTGAGATTTTGAAGACATAGAACCCATTTATTTCTCTAGGAATCAGGACTTTAAGAGTTAAATTTATATAATCTGACAATATGCAGCATTTGTAGAGTTGCAGCTGGCTTTTCATAGGTATTCTCCAAATAAAAACTATTTTATGTGCTGAGAATCCTGAGATGGAGCTGTTGAGAGTAATTAGGGAAATATAACCTTCCCCAGGAGTGATATGCTTTTGGAAACAGATTTTGAATCTTTTTGTTATGAAGATAACTTACTGTTTAAAGAGAACTGTACAGTTTCTCATGTTTGCATAATTACACCTTTATCTTGCCAGCTCACTGTGGAAAGCATCATAATGGAAGATGAGAAAATGTTGTAAGGGTGATGGAAATCTTTTTATCCAGACAAATCAGAGGTAGTTCTCTGCTATTGTTTTAAAATATCTGTCAAGATACATAGAAAAATGCTCTTGTAACTTGTAATTTTAATTTTCTTACAGTCAGTGTAATGCTTCTTTCAAATTAACATACAGCTGGTACCTTAAGTGAACACTGAGGTCATGAAAAAAGGAACCACAACCATGGCAAACTTGAGTATCCTAGTAGTAGTGTTTTCCTCTATTATTCACTGATTTGTCTTTGGTTCAAATGCAACATGCAGGGCTTAAGACACATTTTCTGAGCTTGGAGTTCAGAAGAATTTCCAAAGGCTTCCTGACCACAATGTGGCTTTTTGCAATGAAAGCAGCAGAATTGCCTACTCATTGCAAAGCTACAAAGACACAGAGATGGATGACTTTGGATCAATGATACGAGTTTTTTTATGTTATTATTTTAGTAATGAAGCAGAGGAGGAGGAAAATCACAACGACTCAGTGCCAACATATGACCAAATTATGAAGGCACATTCTAAATAAATTAATTAAAAAACTGGATACATGTCAAAGGAGATTCGAGAAGTTCATCCAAGATTTTAACAAGTTCACTCCTGAGAACAATCTAGAGGCAGCCTATTCTCAATTACAAACCTTACTGTGGTCTATTAAAATCATGAAAAGGACTCCCTCTGACCTGGATGATTGATCAATTAAATTTTTCTCTGCATAATGGCAGATGACTCACCTAGCAATGCTGACCTTTTTATGAGAGTCTCATGCTGGGATCAGGACAGGCTAGCCAGCAGAGAGAAACACAACAGAAGAAAAAAATAACTGGAATGTGATTCAAATTTGTGATGCAAATTGATCATATAATTCACAGATCATAAAAAATGCTACATCATACAGCAGACTGCTAAAAAGTGACCCATCACTCATGAGTTCTTTTTAGATCAGTGCTCTGACAGTGGAACAGTCTTGTTGAGTCTCTTAATACCTTAAACCACAATGGAAACCAGTCAAGTCTGACTGAGAACTCAAATACCCATAGGAAACAGCATACAGTGCCTAATAGATTAAGATACCCATCCAGTGAAGTAAAGGTCAAGTACCATTAAGAAAAGAGAAAAACCTACTGCACACTGTGCTTACATTAGGCTTAAATTATAAAGCAAACCCTTTGTCAGAAGGGTTTATTCTAGTATTCCCAAAAAATAGCTTAATAGTACTAAGTGTTTAGATGATTTCATTTATCATTTCAGAAATCAAAATATTTATCACACTGAACTCACTTGAAGTGAACAGATTTGGTCTAAAGATAGTTATTCAAAGAGAGATAATATTTTATCTCTGCTAGTAGTATCACTATATGTGAAAAAGCCAACCAGTCCTGTCATGGACCAGAATGATGCTTAAGAAATGGAAAACATCTCTTCTGGTGGGTTCACTACTCATTTTTGGCTGGTCCAGTATTAAACACTTGCATTTATAGCATATGACAGTATGAAAAATAAGGCATTATGATTGCATACACAGAAACCCTTTTGAATTCTTCACAACTGACTTGTACAATATTTTCACCTTTTACTAAATGATTTGTTTCAGAAAGTTTTCTTATAAATGCTTGGTCATACAAGGATAGTCATTTATTTGTCATGCCTTTAAAAACTGTATGAAGTCTACCTAAGAAACCTTCGTTACAAGACTAGGTTGTTTTCATTTTTCCATTGTGTTTGCTGGGTAATTTAAACTGCAAATGGAAAGTTGGTTTGCTTGAATGGTGTTTGTAGCAAAGGCTGACAATCTACTAAAGTTTTTTGGCACTGAAACTTAAAAATCCACTGTTAGCAAGAAAACACTCTCCCAGGTACTGAAAGAACAGTAGAAATCTGCATTTTTCAAATGGCAGTCAGCAGATAAAACAGGTAATGTCCTTCTACAGCCCTACATTCACTCTTGTCTCTATATTGCAGTTGCCTTTAAAATGCTGGAAATGTACAAAATTGTTCATACAGCCCCTACTTGGAACAAGCTTCCTTATTTACTACTTCCTTTCTCACTCACTATATAAACACACAGTTGCAGAAACCCCACAACTGTGTTTGTGTCTGTCCCACAGCCTGTGTCCAGAAGTTTTGTTTTACCATCTCTAGTGAAAACTAGCCTGCATGTGTTTGTCTGTAGATTAGCAAACCTTTACCAAAATTAAATACTCAAAGATGATACATACCCCATTATTTGGAAGTGCAAGAATGTTATATATGTATGTATGTATTACAAAACTGGTTGGCTTTAGTGAAATACCTTTATAATAAGAACCATACAATATTTGCATCTCCATTTAACCTTGATTCTCTTTCTGGTTGCTGAGCACTGAAAAATCAAAGCTTGTTTGTTTTTGTATGGTTCTGTGTACCTACCTGATGGGACTCAGTGCAAGTTTTGGCGGGGAAAAAAAATCTGTGGTTCATGAAATCTCATGGGAATTAAAGTAATTTGAGTAATGGCCAAGATTTTCAAAGTGATCTACAGTTCTCTAATTTCCCCTGCTTGAGAAGGGCAGAATTCACATGCTTCATTCAGAAGCATTAATTAGCGTCTAATTAAGGTATTATAAAAATTTACAAATAAATTACTCTCCTTTTTTTGTATGAAGCAATCTTTTTTATACTTCGTTATGCCTACTTGTTAAAAGACCACATACACTTGCAGTGTAGGAGGATTTTAGTACCTGGGCACAGACTGAAGTGCATGACAGGCAGAAAATCTGCAGTCACCTTGCAGTTTTGGCATTGGCCTCTTTTTGGTGCAGTACAGCACATGCAGCAGCTTAGGGGCAAGGACCTGCTCCACTGGCAGTCCAGAACGGAAACTCCTGAGAAGAGTTAGAGGGGACCTTTGGCTCTTTGGAGTTTTAAATGAATGGTCAATTTAGCTGGACCATGCACTGACTCCATTTGGTTGGACTTTTTTCCTACAGAAAAGTTTGAAAACTCTTTACAAGGTACAGGAGAGCTGTACTCAGTGCAGTGTTCTAATGCCTGGGCAAAATTTCTAGCAATAAAGATGGGATTTGTAGATGGTCCACATTTAAGATTATTAAAAATTGTTGTGAAATCCTTCTCTTATCCATTCTGCATTTCAGATTACTCTTCAGAATGTGAAGGGAGACAATTAAAAGACAAAAAAAAATAGACAACTAAATTAGCTGTTTCACAAAGATTACTAAAATGTTGTAATTGCGTATAATTATCTGTAACTAGATAGAAAAATATGTGCCATTGGAGATGTAACAAGAAGTTACTTCAGACAGCTGTTCTTTTCTGCCAGAACAGGCTGTGCTCAATTATGTAAAATCAGAATAATACAAAAGCATATTTTTATATTTTAAGGCTATAAATTAGCTCTTACAATTTATTGAGATATTCTCTACATGGCTATGCAGTACTCATCCTTGTGGGAGAAAGTAATTTGAAGAAATTTACAAGAACTAGGTTTATTTTTCTTAAGTCCATGCTAATTCTCTCCAATCATATTTCAAGTAGGTGGTGCACAGGACCATTGCCATTTATTTACTGTGGTGGTCTGGTGAAGATCTAGGTGGGGAGTCATGGCTGAGGAAGAAGGCAAAGCATCTATGCTGAGACAATGGCTTAGCAGCCTATTAGCAATTTCTGCAGATGTTCCAAGGTAATTTGTAAGAGGGTTACTGTCTAGTTTCATTTCCATCTCAGGTTTACATAATGTCTCTGACCTAAACAGACCAATGAAATCTGTAAATCTGGACTTCACAAGGCTTGTCAGGACAGCCTGCAGACATTTTGAACCAGTAAAACTCAGTCTTCATAAACACTGAGCTCACTTTAGAGAGAAAGTGTGCAAAATCTGGTTTGTTCTATGAAATCCATTGTCTCAACCTTGCTCCATATAAAATGGCAATGAATTTTTCTTCCAGAGGCTTGGCATATTGATCTTTGGACACTGCACTGTACAGGAGCCTGGCATTCTTCTTTTAGAACAAGTTAACAGTGAAATCCTTTCTCATTAATGTGAGTTTCCACATTGATTTCTGTAGCACCTGGACATTTAATAGTATGAAAAAGTTTTACAGGCTAGAATAGCTACATGTTAATTACTACTGTTAGTTAATACATACACATTTATAAAAATAGAGTATGTGTAATTTGTATAATTTTTAGATTGTTTTTATACTTGGTGGCATTTTCTGAAGATGAATGCATGAATAAAGAGATAAAAAGGTGAATTCAGATTAGTGCACAAGACAAGAAATACATACTTGCAATTGATGCTAAAGTTATCAGATTATTTTGAAAAACAAGTTGGAAGAATAAGGAATGAAACCATCAGATCTTTAATGCAATAAGAATGAATAACAATGAAAAGATGAAGACTTGAATATGAATCTAAACTAGGCATATGGAATGTGATAATTTTTTTTAAAGCATGTGGGACATATTTTTTCCATAGTGCCCATAACAGAGCTTTCAGTAACCTGCAGTCAACCCCCATTTAAAGATCAAACATTTTGTCTCTCAAAAGAAACAAACCAAAACATAGAGACTGCAAGTCTATCTTCAAGAAACACAGGTGTGAAGGTGATGTAGCCAAGTATTTCTCATACATAAAACAAATACCAAATCTTTCTAATGCTGGCAAAGAAGAAAGTGGTTTTTAAAAGCTAAAACGTGAGTGTTCACTAGGAACTTAAATGTTGAATAAGCAAATCTTAAGGCATTTCACAGTTTCATATCAGTCTGGCAAAATCAATCTAAAGAAAGAAGAATAGTAGAGAACATTTGTCTAAAGTGATTCTCAGTAGCACAGAGCCACTAAATAGCACAGTATCATTTTCAAAGATAAATCTGTTTTTCAAAGAAAGTCACAAATATCTATTTTTAAATTTATTTTTATGGAAACTATTTGGGAAAAGTTCTTCATGTTTATTGTGCACTAATGATCTCATTTTGGAACTGGCAGGGTTTGCACATTCAAGTGTTCTCAACATAGTACTATATAATAATATTTATAGGGTTTCCAGTGAGGGTAAATAAAAAATTCTGAAGCATTAAAATCAAGTCAAGACTCCATTATCTGTAAAAAAACAGACTGGAAGAAGCTCTGTTTCCCAGACTGAGGAAGAATTTAACTCCACTGCTGAAGCTTGGTGTGCCACCTGTGCCTGTCTCCCAGGACTGCTCGGTGTGGACACAATGCAAACACTTGGAGGCAGTTTAGGTGCTGCAGCTGGGTCTGCCTGACCCAGAGAGACACTCTGGAATAAGTGTGGCAGCAGGGAATGGGAGGCAAGCCAGAACTGCCTTCAGTTCAGCCCACTACCACATAAGATTTGTCTTGTTTGGCTTGTCCAGAAGCCTCGTTCTGGAGGACTCCAAAGCTGATATCACCTTGCTGGACCTGGGCTGGCCTTTTCCAGCTTGATTTTTTTTTCTCTGCTCTTGGTTCCCATACCAAATGAGGCTGCAGACAATGCATGGACGATTGTTATTTACGGAGATGTTCAGCAAGTGACTTCAGGGGTATTGTCTAAAGTAGGGATTTAGTTCCTCTGAAAGGAGGAGCTTATCCACTCATCACTGAAATAAGCTTCAGAACATGTTAAAAGGAAAAAGCCCCATTCTGAAAAAAAAAAAAAAAAAGAAAAAGAAAAAAAGAAAAATCCTGTTCTACATAAACTGAAAGGGGAACTATGCCAGGAAGCAACACCTGAGAATAACCACTGGGAAACTTGCAAATCTGAATAGCTGGAATCTTGTATCAAAAAACGTTTAACTCCTTTGTACCAACCTGTTAGTCTTAGCTGACACGCTGAATGTGAAATAAAAGACCTTAAAAAAACTAAACAGATAGATAGCACCAAAAATTCATTTAAGTCAGCTTAATTCTATTGTTGGTATTTTCTGGCATCACAAGGCACACACAGATACTATTCCCTGTACTTAGTGACATCCTTGTTAGATGAATGTAAATTGGCTACATCACTGTCTAGAGGCTAGACTAGCACTGATGTTACCTAAGAATAAATTTTTTAATTGCATGGATAGTAATTTTGCTGTACTTAACATTAAGTAGCCATTTGCCTTGACTTCTGCTGGTATTCCTGGTTATCACTCAAACTCAGACTGCCTTTACAAAGCAGTTCCAGTTCTCCTGATGTGAGTAGCATCTTTTGCAACCAGCATCATTATTTTGGATTTTTTCTTCTAACCTTTTTACAAAGTCACCATCTGTTAGAGCAGCTGCATATTCTGTGTGAAGTACATAGGCCGTTCCTTTTGTGTTTAGGAGCAAGCAGCAGTGAGAACTTCATGTCTTGGCTGAGCAAGGATCTTAGGTGGCCTTGGAGCCAGGCAGGAGCCCCCACTCCTGAACCAGTGCTCCCTGCAGCCCTGGAGTGGTTTTTGTTATTAGAAGTAATCATAAGCAATTATGAAATATTTACAAATTCATAATTTAAACAGGGATGTTAAACACAATGGGCATGCCAGAGTGCTTCCAGTTTTGGAAGTATTAAGATTAATCAAATATGACATTTGACTCTGCAGTCCTTATTAAATGCAGACAATAGATGTTTTTCCTTAGAAGTTACCATAGGATTCGTCTTGAGTCTCATAGAAGAATAAATGCATGGAATGATCTGGAAAAGTAAAAGAATTCAATTGCTAATGCCAATATGCAGCTTTCTGGGAAAAGCACAGGTTTAACATATTAGTAAAATACACATCCTGAAGGAATGCTTAACTTATGGGAGAATAAATTGGTGCAAAGCCTCCTGGGAAGGTAGCAGTTCTGCCTCTGATTCAGAATGTACTGGGCATATTTTCCAGCAAGTGCCCATAAGAGAGACAATAACTAATACATTCCTTGTGCAAATAAGGTGATGGGAAGTGAATTGATTCCTGTTTCTTCATTATATAAAATCATGACTTTTTTGAGAAGATAGCAGTTTGAGGTTTAATGTACGATTTAAAACTACTTTTTGCTGTCAAGGATAGCTTGTGATACAGTTGGAAGGGTTTACTTTCTTAAAATATCACATAATTAAAACCAACAAGCCACCAAACCATCTCCTCTCCCTCTCTCTGCCCTTCTTTTAACTTGAAATGTGTGTGTAGCAGACCTCACCAGCAGTTAGCAGCCTTAATGACTTTTCTCAGTAGCCTTGATCAAGTAGACACAGTTACTATGTTAACCATAAATATGGAGAATGAGTTATCCTTATGCAGAAGTTTATTTCACCTCTTTTTTATAGATAAGCAATGTGCATACATTAAATATCACATATTTTCAAAGATATAAACATAAAAATACATACAATTACGTACATTTGTGTATTATGTATTACTAAGAGTAGTTAACTTCTAAGCATTTCAGGAAGCCAACTCATCAACTACAACACCTCATAATATGCCAACCTGCTTTCAATAATAGAAAAACATGTAGGCTTCCATTTGTGTACAAATTAAGAGCACTTCGCTGCATCTGGAAGTGTTCAAGTGACTTCTGTAAGAGCCATTCGCCCGTGTGTCAAACCAAGCCCATGCAGCAGCAGGACTAATCCTGCTTCAGGCACCTATGGACATATTCAGTGCCAACTCTGGACTTCCTTGTTAGCTGCATTTTTTTCATAGAAACTATCCATTCACACGAATAATTTGTTTTCATAGTGATATTCCTTTCTCCTTTTAGTAAGATCATCAGAAGAAAGCCTCTTTTTGTTTTAGCTGCTTTTTCAAATCGTTTCAATTTAGTTCATGACTCCACACAGGATTATTTCATCTGCAGGATGACAAAAGCTTTCTTGATCACATGAATGTAATTTTCTGTTAATGAGAACTCCTGAGATTTCTAACATGAGCAACAAATTTACAAAAACGGTTTCTTCTTTTTAAGATTAATTTCATGGAATACTACTAAATTAGGTCAGGCATAAAACGTGCAGGCTCATATCTCTAGAAAGAACGTAACTGCTGCCATTCACTAATAAGAATGCATTCTAATAGCATTGAGGTTAAATCTCTAGGCATCCCTATTTGCCTCTATTTATAACTACTACAATATAGGTGAAATACTGACCATGTGTCTCAGATAAAATGAAGAGGGAATCCTATGACCAAACTATGCTGAATGTGATTTAAAGAAAATATTTCACCATGCATTTTATGGAGCTATTAAAGAAATATAAAACAATCAATAATGAGATTTATGGTGCTTCTTAATATTATTGATTTTTTTAGTGCAAAGAGTAGGTCACATTAGACACAATATATATTCTAGTTTAATTACTGAAAATGGCGTTTTTCTGCTTTTGAATAGTCAATGCTCCAAAAAGTGAGAGGAAAAGGTATTTTTTCCAAAATGTTATTTTCCTATCACAGTTTTAATTTTCATTTAGAGTCCTGGGGAATTTATATGATGTATCTAGACATAAGTTTTTACTGTTGCACATACCTTGCAGAAATTGCAACAAACTTTTTTTTTCTTAAAAGAAATAATAGAGGTTCATCATTATTTGCCCATTCTGCTATGAAGATTTCAGTGCAAATGACGTGTATATAGCAGGTTTGTTATCATAATAACTCTTCATGTTGAAGACAAGAATTATGCCTAAAAGCCCCTCAGTCCTCATTTGTAATATATAACTGGTGTGAGATTGACTTTTCTCTGGTAAGATAATATTTAAAATAGAGACTACAAAATTTCATTGACCCTCTGGCATTTTCTTTGCCATCCACAGGGGTGTTTCCTCCATCTTCAACTGTAACAGAAGTGATTTTAATTAGTATTTCATTAGTATTAATAGTTTGTTCTCTCTAAGATAATTGCAGGATGGCTCTTAGGATGACTGATAAGAATTCATATGTAAGACTGGTGCCATCAGAGCAGAGATGGTTTTGACTCTGCTGGAGTTTGCTGCTGCTCAGAGTGCTGACTCTGAGCTATCAAAATTCTCCATGGAGAAGTAGACACTACTTTAGAAAATAAAGATTATTCTGCTGCAAGAAAGTTATTTCCCATAATTTAAAAAGCAAAGAGAAATGCCCTCCTTAGGTAGTTGTTTTTTATAAATTTTTTTTACACTACAGTTCATTTAGACTGTTAAAAAAAACAAACTGGGTGATGGAGAAAGGCATGTGAAAGAGAAAGTAACTAACAAAAGGCAAAGGTCGTGCAGAACAAATCACTAGACTTACTATGAAAAAATGCTGAATTCCCTTATGCAAGTAGTTCCTCTCAAATAAAGTCTCTTCAGTTTGGTTTTGTAGTGCTGCAGTACTGGGCTAGACTAGATTAGAGACCACAGGAACCCACTGGTAACTCTGGAAGATCACTGAGTTACAGTGTTCTACTTAAGAATCTTCGGAGAATATGTATCCTATCTTTATTGTTTAAAATCCTCTGTATCAACTCCAAATTTCTCAGAGCAAAAGCTGCAGCACCATTCAAGCCTAATAAGTGGCTCTGTATTTTATAAAATTCAATTGTAAACCCTGACAGTTTAGTGCCACATATTCAGGCTGCTGTTCTTTAGGTCTGTCCTTGTACTCATCAAACAAAGAACATTCCAGCAGGCATTGATACAAAACAGGAAATCTCTTACTCCAGCTTTCAACTCATTAAAGGTTTTCCCAGTTGGCAGTATAGGAGTAAAAGCTCTTACAAATGGATTGCAGGGGGGATAGAAATACAAGGAGAAAATTGTTATACGGATTAATGAAGAGTTGATGAAATTAGTCAATTTTAAAATAGTTGACAAGCTGAATAAACTTATTTAGGTAAATATGATCTCAAGAGATAGGAGGATCAGAATATAACACAGAACTTGTAAAACAGCTATTTAAATAATATAAATAAGGAAATGCTTGAGGAATTTTAATATTCAGTATATTGTCAAGGTTTGTGCTCCTTTTAAGATGCTAAAATAAATCATTAACGAGGTTCCTGAACATCTCTGAATTAGTTTTGTAAAAGCATGAACATAGTTCTGTGAAATATCTGAAAAATGGGGACAAAGAGAAAATGAAAGCAGCATCAACCTTTCTTCTAAATCCTAAACCTGAACAATGTAGTGCTCTCTGCCATTGTCCATACAGTTGCACCAGCTGGTGGTGTTATTCAGATTTGTGCTATGATTCATACACACACAAAAAACTGTGTAAGACAAAGAGATTTTTACTTCTCTTGTAGTTTCCTACTAGGAGACTCGAGGCAGGATGGCATATGTAATCACTTAACTGTCGTTTGTCAGGGACATCAACTGAACAAGTTGATGATTTTTTTCTGTGCTGAATTAAAGTGTTATTTCCACAAGTGTCTCATACACAGACAAAGGCAGGAAGGGCTGGCAACTATTTGAAACTTGGAAAATGTAATTTACAAGGAAGTTACCTAGAGTGCTCTGTTGGGAAGTTCTTCATATCTTTGTTCCTCAGTCATCTGTGTTAGTTATTCATTGTATTTCTACTAATTCTTCTTTACTAGTTATCATCTCCTAAGAGTCCAGTGAAAGTGTGGACTTTGTATCAGTAGGCAAGAATATTTGCTATTTTGGCTTTCTTTTTTTTTTTTCGTCTTCCTTTTCTTTCTTTTCATCCTTCAAGGGAGAGGGAGAGGGAGAGGAGAGGAGAGGAGAGGAGAGGATATATAAGTAAGATTTCGTTTTNTTTTTTTTTTTAGTCTTCCTTTTCTTTCTTTTCATCCTTCAAGGGAGAGGGAGAGGGAGAGGAGAGGAGAGGAGAGGAGAGGATATATAAGTAAGATTTCGTTTTCATACTCCTGCTGTGTCTCACAGTAAGCAACAGAAATACTAAAGAATTTGTAACAAGAGAAGGTATTGATTCAAGTTTCATATTTTCTTTTAACATAAGGCAAATGCTACAGCTGTGCAATACCCAAATAGGTAAAGCTAGTATAGTTTCTTCCTATTTAGATGTGACAATCTAAAATAAATTATTTTTAGAAAAAAGTTACTTTTAGAAAGGAAATGTCATTAGAGAGAATGTCAGAAGCCTCAAGCTGACATTCACCAGCCTTTATCGAAAGAAAAGGTAATTCTGGCTTTCTCTGTTTACAGTTGAAAGTTGTCAGCACCATCCAATGGCTGCATCTACCATTAATACTCGTAGTACCTCTTCGACTCCAAAAATACCTTAGTAATCTTTGCCTCTGCTCTAGACTTTCAGACTAGTAGCTGAGTTTGGGCTTTTAAGAAATTTAGCCCTATAATTATGTTATTTTCAGGTGAGAGTGATTCTTGGAATCCAAATATCCCTGCCCCAAACTCTCTCACTTCAGAAGCCTTCCTGGGGATTGTTTTAGGGTCTGCCTTTACACTATTGACAACTTTTATATCATTGACTTGCTCTAAAAGAGAGCCTAAAAATGTAAGTTCCTAACCCTGTAGAGATTTCTCCAGACTCTGATGATGAACAGCATTTCTTTCATCTCCTTTACACTAGAACAAAAACCTATTGAGGATGACAGTGGAAAGTTAGAATTGGCCAGCGGATTGGCTTGAGGAAGAGCAACCCTACAATATGCATAGCAGTGATTATTGTCAAATGCTGTATAAAGAGTAGAGCAATGCAGTGAACACGAGATAACAATCCATGTCAAGATGCAAATTTACTGAATTAAAAGAGAATTTGAAATCAATTAAAAAACCTGATGGATATGGTAGCTGTGAAATTTTTTTTCCTGTTTCTTGACTGAGACAGCATTGGCTATCCAGACATAATACAGCACTGTGTATGCCAGCAAGGTACAAGGTGGTTGCTAACTGAAAAATCACTTGTTCTGCAGCAAGGAAGCCAGGTGATAAGATATGTAGCCTGGAATGAATTTAGTTGCTTGAAAAATGAAAACTGGTTTGAGAATTTGGATGCACAGGTTTCAAGATAACCAATGAAACAAAAATCTTAGTAGTTGCCCAGATGTCCAGTTTTAACTTGGTTTTTCTGAAAAAAAATTGTTACTCTCATAAGTGTGCCGTGATTTCACTTAATAAATACAACAGAGTATTATTAAGAAATAAGCTGGAGTATTTTGGAAAAGAACAGTTCAATGAGGCCACAGAGGGAAGGATAACCTCAGGGAGAAGGGTTAATAAGTTCCAAGTAACTTTATACCAACCAGTCTGAAGTCTGAAATATTTGTCCATGTCATTATTCTTGGGAGAGATATAGGACATAAAATTCAACTATTTTTTTGACATTTTGCTAACACTCAAGTATTAGATAATGTACACTCAGATCTAATTGATAAATGCTGTCTTTTTATATTGGGTTGTAGGGTTCTGAGGTTTTCTTTATGAAAATAATTGTAGAAAATGTAAAAGGCAAAAAATGGATTTAGTCTGAATTTCTTTTTTGTAAGAGAAAGAGATGTTTCATTTAAATTACATTTTCTAGAAGTAGTTAATGATAAACTGCTGCTTAGAAAACTAGCATGCCATTTAAATATAACTGATTACTGTAATCCCTTATATTAACCCAGAGACTACATGTTTTGCCATAAACATGATACTTAAAAGTAGAGAGAATGCTAAAAAAATCTTTGCCAGTAAAATAAGAACTCATGCTCAGAATTCATAGACAGTTTTTTTTGTGAGGTAGTAATTTTCTGATAATATCTAAATTTTATAGTATGTGTATTTCAGAGTGTCCTGATACATATTAATTTTTCATGTAATTATACCTTATTTTATTTAGCACAGCCTTGCTTTGTCTGTGGACTGAAAAACAAATAAACATCACTGTAGCAAGCCTGTAGTCCCAAGATTCACCTGGCAGAAATAATACTGGCAGCTTTACTACCAGTCTGCTTTCCACATCTTTTATCCAAAAAGTAGACTGCAAAGTATTTCTCATGTGGAAAAACTCCATGGTGCTAGCTGTAAAACAAGATCAAAGTCTGAAAACATTTACCTGTTAAGCTCTGTCTTTATAACTATATGCCTTCCTCTGCTTCTATTTACTAGCAATTACTGTACTTTTACCTATTCATGTTTAGAGATGCTTCACAGGAGACATCAAAAATAGCACCAAATCAGGCTAAAATTTCATCACAGGGTCAATGTAAACTGCATGTCAGGATTAATTAGGTACCAAAGTAATCCTCAGCTGTGCATTGCTTGAATGTGCACCAGGGAGGCAGTTTGATACAAGGTGGCTTTTTGATGCCAGGGGAGGGTGTTGCAGAGCAGGTGAGAGGAAGTCGCTCCATGGCGCTGAAGCGCACACGTGGGTACAGAACATATCACAGCCTCAGCATTGGAGAGGGGCTGCATTCACCAGTGTCCCTGCCAGGCTGACATCTAAAAGGTTTCTATGCCCTACTGTCTACTAATAAATTCCTTCATGCTTGAGTATTTTGCAGAAGGAAGTTGTGAAACTTGGGGGAGTCAACCAATCTCTGATTCTGGCTTCAGCTGATATTTTGTTGTTAATGCAAAGTCCACCAGCTTCCAGAGGTCCGTTTCAGAATACTGAAACTGTCATGCCCCAGTAAGAATGTGATATGCTTGCAGATGCAAAATATAAATTTCAAGCCTCGTCAAGATTAGGCAGGGTGCTAAATCCTAAATTTGGACCTATTTTTTGTAACTCCTTAACTGGTGTGATCATTGGATTAATTGATAGGAAGCTTCTCAGTTGTTTTTGGAGAGGGTATAATATCTGTATTAGATCCAGCTCGGGGATGAATACTCAGCTGTCTAAATCCTCAGTGGAAAGAAACATTTTTCCTCAGCCTAGAATTAAGTATCAATGTGCCTAGGATAGGATGGATTTAGGTCTCCATTTCTCTCCTGGAAATGCAAGAGGCTACCTGCAGACTAGTTACTGTAGCAGTCATTTTTAAGCATCTTGCAATCCCTGTGGATACTACTGAAAATATTCATACCTATTTCAGGACTGTGATTTCCACTAGGGATAAGGGAAAAAATAAATACATGCTCCCTGAAACTTAGTCTGTGTTTTAGTAATTCGAAAACACGACTACATTTCATTTCTCTGTATTTTTCAAAAGATATTTTTCTTGCCAGATTTTCTTTCTGTCTGTCCATCAACTCTACTATCCACTATGTGAAATTGCTAAGTACAAAAAACGAAATATTTCTTGTAGACATTTAGTAGGGCTGCACAAATATTTCACATAACTGAATAATTTAATAGCTTTTAATCTCTTTCCTCACAATAGTCTGTGAAAATAATAATGTCCTCAAAATATAGTTTTTATTCCTTTTTTTCTATTAAGATACAGCTATACCACACAGTATAAGATGCAACTAAAGTATACTGACATTGATTTATCTGTTTTATATTTTCCTGTTTGATGATGAAGAGCTAAAGTAAAAAGGTTTAGGAAAAGTAATCTGAAAATGAAACACTGGTTCAAGGTAGGAAAGTGTTCTGTGACTTTATGATATTAATAGGGCAGAAAATATCAAGAATTGGAAAATAGCATTTATTTTAGTGAACATCTACTTAAGGCCTGACTGGCCAGCATGCAGGTATTTGAATTATCAGGGTGAAAAATCATGTATGTGAAAAGAGCCATCCTAATTGTACAGAGTGTGGTAATGCAGGGTTCACTCTGGCACAGAAAACATCCCGGAGCAGCCCACAAGGTCAGTCTCTTGTGAGAGGCAGGTA
The DNA here is from genome assembly GCA_013399915.1 of Illadopsis cleaveri. Classification (NCBI taxonomy): domain Eukaryota; kingdom Metazoa; phylum Chordata; class Aves; order Passeriformes; family Timaliidae; genus Illadopsis; species Illadopsis cleaveri. Next base: position 1,360,264 of record VXBB01009311.1, read on the forward strand.
ACATGGAAGATGTAACTGAGGTCCATAGTCTGAACAGTACAGCTTATCTTGGCACTCAAGGTTGCAACAAGAAGTCTCTGATGGCAGAACACTACAGTGAGGATAGGGTGCCTCCCAAATTATGAATTTCAGCTGGATCACAAAGAGTAAATTTTCCGTGAGCAGGGAATTTGAAAGGTAAAGACATTATGAGTGCAGCTTGTGTCAACTATGACAGAAGTTCTGTTTAGACACCTGAATTTTCCTTTGAATATTATCTAGGTGACAAAGGTGATGAATGAATGGCAACACGAAGGTACACCCTCATCTCAGAATTTCTTATGGATGGTTTCTAGGTCTGGGAATGCTTTCCTGTAATGTGAACAGCAGGCCTGTGCATAGTGCTTGTACACTACAGACAAAAGGAAAAAGACAGGGCGTTGTTAACACCTGCAGCTTATACTACTTGTCAAATGCAATAAGAATTTAAATTATTTTCTAACTAATAAATGCATTAGGAGAATGTATAGGTCTTGGGACCTAGAAAAGAATATACATATTGTAATGACAGCATAATGAACATTAAAGTCATAACCTTTTGAGACTCGTTTCATATAAATGAGATTGCAGTCTACTTGAGAATACAATATGTAGTTTTGACCTTTCTTTGAAATACAGAAATGGTGCTTAGCTGTGAAATTCATTATGGTCTCCAGTGTGACATAGCTATTCATTTTTAAAGTGATTAATTTTGGTTAGTATTGACTAAAGACTTCATAGGACTAAATATAGAGATACCGTAGGCAAAAACACTGTATAAGCAGGAATCATCTCCCTAACTAAGCATTTACAGGTAGCCATTTTGTCAAATTTTCCATACATAAATTAACAATCAAGTAGAAAGTATAAAAATGAAATTAACTCTCTAATTGCATAGATTGAACATGGGTTTTAGTCTTTTTAATGAAACATGCCTCATTAAAACACAGATATGATTAAAGAACTATAGTCCTGAAGAACGAATGGACAAATGGAATATGCAGATTATCTCAGTTTATGAAAACTTATAAACAAAATGGCACAAATGGCTTTATCTGATAAATTGTTTCTTGTAAACTTTTAAAGGCAGGAGTGTCTGGATTTGCAAAAACTGGGGTCATCATTGGGAGTTACAGTCTAAATTGCAGAGTTTGGAAATTACCGGGAATGGAACAGGTTTTAGTACTATAAATTAGGCATGGAATTTATATTATTTAGTGAAACTGTGCTGTGGCTGTTTTATGCCTACAATGTGAATAAATGAAGAAAAATAGTCTTTAAAGGGACCTGTATCATCACAAAGACTGAAAGTCACTACAAAGTTATGCACAAAGAGAACATGTTATGGTAAGTCATTCTCCTGGTAACAAGACTAAAGCAAATTGGATGCACCTCCACTCAGAAAACATAGAGCACATTCTCATGTTTGTGTGTTACTCGCTCTTGAATTTGCTGATCAATAAGGGACTGGTCTTTTCCATACTGAGCTGTAAATCCCTAAGGATTAATGTGCATGTTGAACAGACTGGACCAACATAGTGACTTCTTATGGCTAATAATATCTTTAGTTCCATAGCACTATTAACTTTACTAACTGCATTTACTGAAAGATACTGAACTCTTACAAAAGCAAGTCCTGAGAGAGCTTTCTGTCACAAAGAGAAAACCACAAGAAAAAAAATTGTCTATTGGCCATTCCAGTAGGATGTTTTAAAATTATAAAGTAAAAATTACTTGCAGTTTTCTGGATATTCTTTTTAGTTAAGTGAGATATGCAAAATATAATACATTAAAAATTTAGCCTATAATTGGTTTACCATTAGATAGAATTTAAGAACAACAGATAATGTGTTTATAATACAAAACTAAGGAGTAACTTCTGTGCTTAGAAAAATAATAAAAAATATTATCTCTGTAAAGTTATTACTTCATTTACACTAGGTCTCTTGGCACATCTAGAATCCAAACAGATGTCTTGAATTAATTCAGTAGACAGGAGTGATAAACTTTCAAAGCTCTGCTGACCTTGTGGTAGCTATCACAAATTCCAGTACCTGAAGATCTTATTCTTTTGCTTTTACAGCTAATTTTATCTTTGGCTAAAGGTCAAAATCAGTCCATTCAATAAGCAATTTAAAATTAAAAGCTCTAACAACATTTTAGTAAATTTCTGTCATTCTGTTACATGAAGTGATTAAACATGTGTAATTATATTATTAAATTTTCCAATTACTGGTTTTCATGTGTTAAAGGAGTCTGAAAATAGCCCATGCCATTGTCAGAATAGTGTGTATAAGTACATTTTCTTACACAGATTTACTGGTGCCTGTAGGTTTTGGACCGTGATTGGTTTAAAGCTGATTATATTTCATGGACTTTACCTCAAAAAGTCTTAACTGTGATGTAATGTGGTGTTTGTTCTGAAACAGATAATTTTTAAAAACAGAAGTGTTCATCTTTTCATGCATGTTGAACTCAGGTTTCTGAGTATTTCCAACAGAATAATCTACCCTAAGGGTTTATTTATATTGTACAGGGTTTATGTCATATAACTTTCCAAATAGTACTTTGACAAGGTATGGATATAATAGTATCAGCTCAAATTATATGTTTAAACATAAATTTATTCATAATGCTTTACACTAGGAAAGTGAAAGTAGCATTTTTAAAGAGCAAATTTTGTGCAGTAAGGAGAATTTTTTAAGTATGATACGGAAATGTATCCTATTGCCAGTAATGCTGGATGTATAAATCATGAAAGCAAAACCTAATTTCTGAATGGACAAAACACAAAAAATCTGCCAGATTTGTTTATATATACCTTTTCACAAGTCAGGAACAGGAATCAGAAATAACAGTTCAAAATTAATCTAATCAAATTTGATTTAAATCTAACCAGATTTATTAGAGGATTGTGTAAAGACGTTCCTTGAGTTTGAACTCACAGTTGTTCCATGAGCAAACACACAGAGGTTTTACATCAGCCCAGGTTCTCCAGGGAGAGCTTAGTCCTTACTGTGAGTGTCTGTTGTGCAGAAACCCCCAACACCACAACTTGGTTGTAAGGTACAAAGTAACCTGGAGACAAGATCTGGGAGACCTCATGGCTTGGCTGCACTTTTAATATTCTGCCTTGTGGAGATTGTTGAATGAACTGAATTTAGTCCTTATTTATTACAGAATGTAATATCCTGGGAAGTCAAACTGGGAGGAAAGCTCTATGAATCTGGACAGTAGAAATTATTTATATAAATAATGTAATACTTGAAGAAAAGGTGAACTAGAAAAACAACTCCAGGAGCAGGGAAGCGGAGGATAGAAGAAGGAAGAGTTGAGCTGTTTTATTAAAATATAGTGATCAAAGATCATAAGTAATGCTTAATGTTTTATAAGATCAGATGAACAGCTTCCTAAAACTAGAGACTTAGAGACAGTTACTGTCTCCAGTGATCCTTTATTAATACAACTGCTTGAAAAAAGAAATTTAATACATGCAAGAAAAAAAAAAATCCTGTGTTCCCCTTTGCGAGCTTCATTTTGTGAAAAGTTACTTTCAAATCTTATGCCTAAGAGAAGGAACTACAACTCCTGCTGTATACATACAATTGCTTCAAGTCCAAAGTACCTGAATATCCAGATTTTCACTGTGGAATACATTTAATCAATTGCTCAGATAGAACAGACTATTGCAAGCTCGTACATGTTTAATGATATAATACAAGCTTCTGGACAAGTTCACAAGGTGACAGTGGTCCAGCCTCAAAAGAAATTGAGTTTCAGCTCTCTGTGCCTTTTCACTTGGCCTAAATCCCTTGAAGTGCTGGGATGCTACAGAGAAGCACAACAGTATACTTACTAGGAGGGCTGAGGACACTGCTTTTGAGGCATCTGCAGCTTTCTCTAGCCCAAAGACTAGGAAGAAAACTTGGTGTTCCCTACAGTAGGCTGGAACATGAACAAAAGGGACAGCAGTACACAAAAGAAGTATTCATAACACTGACAACATGCATAGTAAAAGCATTCAAAAGCATAATAAGGATTAAAAAATATTGTCTGTAGGAAGCTGGGGCAAAGAAACAAAACTATCAAGCCTAAACAATGACTTCTGCCAACTCTTTTCTTTTGTTCATATATTCACTTTTACTCAGGATCAGGATTCTTTACTGTGTCCTTTACTGATGGCTGAGTGCTTGGCATAAGCCCTGCCAGCACATTCAGATCTGTGAGGGAGCAACACTGAGCCTGTCAGAAATTCTGCTTCTTCAAAGCCCTAGGCAGGTCATGGGCAAGCCTGGTATGTGCCCAAGCAGCACGGGCACAGATTAATGATTACCTTCCCAAGTTTCTGGCCATTCTAGCACAGCCCTGGGCAGTTGCTGGATGCTGTCCAGTCAGCAGTTTTCCAGTTCAGAAAGCTGTGGGTAGCTGTGAAGAAGCACAAATCACAACTGTCTGTTCATGGCCTGTGCTATAGTAGCCCATGGTCAAAAACCAGCCAAAGACAGAAGATACCCAGGAATTTGGCATTTCTGTTTCACACTGGTGTCTGACATCTTTGCTGTTTGTAAGGGCACTTGGCTAAACTTGCTGTACATTTTGGGGATCATAGCATGGTATTTTATTCATATTAATAAGTCAGTACTATGCTGTGTGGAGATCTAGTGTACAAAAAAAATTTTGATCCATGTCTATTAATTAACATTATTTCAGCTACTAATTGAATGTCTGTCTTATATAATATGCCTGAATTCTTATCTATGATTCATAATAGATCCAAACCACTTGTTATGACTGGTGACATCAGAGGCTTGTTAATAGTAACAAACAAGCTGTTAAGATTTGAAGCCCTCTCCTTTTATTTGCATTTTGTGGGAGGTTCTTTAAACTCAGAGTTTAAGTGGAAAAAAAATCTTCCCCAAAGTAATATGAAGATGGATGCAGCCAGTACATCTCTGCATACTGTTTTCTTTTAATCTTCTTTATCACTGTGCTATCAGAATATATTTAAGATCATGTAAATTCTGATCTAAGAGAATTAGATTCGTTCCATATCCAGTGAATAATTATAGTGTTTTGGAATAGTCAAGTCCTTATCTTGTAAAATTAAGTTGCTGGCCCAGCATACCATTAGTTTCAGATTATTAGTGAAAATTTAAGTACATCAGCACAATAATATAATGGAGCCTGGTCTTTTTCAAAATTCCTGGCAACTTGGTGAAGAAGGCTGTCAAACAAAATTAGCCTGGTAGTCACTAATAATAGTATATATTTAAGCTTACATGCTCCTACACAGTTTGTTCCTTATCAGCTGCTGGATTGGGCAGAATTGGCTTGAGAGAAGCAAGTTGGGCATCAGCTGTCCCAAGGATTGCTGGCATACATAAGGATGGCAAACAAATGGTTTTGTTACCCAGGCTAATGGGTTTGCCTGTGTGGTTTCCTATACCCTCACAAAGGCAGGGGAGGGCACATAGGTACAAGGATTTTGTTGGGAAGAGTCTTAAGCTACTCCATCCATTTCCATTTGCTGCTCCTGCTAAGGGACATTCAAGTTCCCACTGCAATGCTGTGGCTCACTGAAGAACTGGGAAGAAGGCCATGTGGCACAGAGCTTATCAGTAATGTCAGCACTGTGACAGAGCAACAGAGGATGGAAATTAAAGAAAGGTGGCTGGGTTAAGATTTACAGTCTTCTGTGTAATTCTTCATCTTACTAGTGTCCTGCCTGCTTAGCAGGAGAGTTTTGGGTGTGGAGAAGAAATCTTCAAAACTTATATATAACTGCAGTTTTGAGCTGTGCCAAATATGGCATAACTTTGGCAGAGATTATTCCTAAATCTTAAAATTACTAGAGCACTAAAACAACAAAGTAAAAAAATAATAAAGTTTACAGCTGATGTACATCAGATTTAAAGTGTATACTTGAAGCATGCCAGTAAAAAATATAAAAACATCAGTTGCACAAAACTGATTTATCAGATCATTGCAGCTCAAAATTGAGAATCAAGTATGACACACATAGGGATATATATTCTTTTTTGGGTTGTCAGGGTGAAGGAATCATTTCTAGGATGAAGAAACAGAATATAAACCAGTCATATAATATGCCAAGGATGCATGATCTCCAGCAGCATATTTTTCCTATATGCCGTTTTATCTGAGGTGCTAGTTGAAAGTAAAAGTAGAGATTATCCTTGTTGATTGGCTAGAATTGGAACAGGATTTAGGAATTGCAAATGCTGGAAGTACAAGAGCTGACATATTTGTACATATACATTTTTGGGACATTCAGGGCATTTCTAATATCAAATAAAATTAGTTCGAGGTCATGCATGAGTCTGGAGATGAAGATGTTAGTGGTTTTTGTGAATACAAGGCACAATATTTTAAGTAAATCGTCTACTACCAAACACAGTTTGACTGCACCCAGTAATATGTAACCCACGACTCCACTGAATGCTTGTCTAATCTTGCTGGCAACTTGCCTAGTAATACTACTATTTATAAAATGACCTGCACTAAAAGAAGTGAAATACGATAAAGCAGTTGGCTTGCTTTGACTGCTGCAATAATGCTGGACAGTTTAGATGTGATCCACACATATCAAAAAAGTTGTTTTGGTTTATTTATTTATTCAGATCGGAGAACAGACTTATCTAATATATACATATATGCTCAATTTTCTTTTCTCACAATCTCATGTGCAGAAATAGTTGTCTCAAGTTATACTGTGCCATTGCTCAGTGGTGACTTTGTGTACCAGTTTTCTCAGACAAACATACACAGCCAGCACCCAAGAGGGAGAAGATGATAGAAAAGCCAGAAGGAGCATCCCACCAACCCTAGCACTGAAAAGTTTGATCCTGGAGATCAATACGAAGAAGAAGAGCTTGGAAAAATATAGATACATGTCAAACATTATTCCAGATAAGGACCTAACAGTAAGTCCCCAGAGAAAAACATCTGGGTCCTGCTTTGCAATAGAACCTCTAAAGGAAGGAGCAGTTTGATAACTTACATTAATTAGCACTGGAGGTTTGTTGTGTGTGTCAAAAGAACATTACAAAAGAAGTAAAAAAATACCCTGAATATTAAACTGTTAGCAACTTAAAGAAGACATTTATTCCCCTAAGACTCTGCAGTAACACTGCAGTCATTTAAATACCTGCTGTCTAGCAGATGTGACAGCCAGAGCACGCACTGTTCAAGAGGCACCATAAGCTTTGGGGTGACTTTGTGTACTCTTTTTGTCCTTCATGAATCAGCAAGACCCAGTAAAAGCAGCAGGTTTGATCAGAATATGTGAATCCAGAAGGAGAAAAAATTTTGCATTCAAAGGTGCCTTCAGCTCCAAAGTCATTTTGGATCCTCCTGGGATCACAGTTTGGTGGATACACTCTCTGAAGGGAACATCAGCTCTTTGCTAATCAGTTACTTACAAGAGGATTCAATAGCACATGGGAAAAGAGGAGATAAAGGCATTTACTCCAACAGTAATTGTTCTTTGAGTTGTTACGTTTCAAATAGATGCCAGAATCTGCTCCCAATTCATTAGGATGTAGATGGTAAGGGAAACCTGGAAGATTTTGGCTTTCCAGACTTGTATCTTTTCATAGAAGCAGAAATTGGCATAAGGTACTTTCATATGCCAAAGTTGCTGCTCTGGGATCTCCAAGATTTAAAATGCAGACCTAAAGTGAAAACCCACAAGGATGTTTTGTGGAAAACAGTAAACGCAGATTATGTCTGTGTGTTCAAAAGAAAGCTTACAAGTATGAAGTATATGAAAAATACCTTTTTGAATACTCATAAGTGCTCTGATCTTTCAAGATGATCAATGCACTGCTTCCAGTTTCAATAAGGAGGTTTAAAAAGAAAGAAGAAAAAGGAAAAGGAAGATGATGAACTCACAGGAGCATCTCTTAAGTTAACAGACATTTTTCCAATATGATTTTTTTTAAGACAATTGTTAATTTTTCATTTTATGACTACTTTGTTTCTAAAGAAGATTACGCCAGATTTTTACAGCTGGGAAGGATAGTATTATTAGGAAAACATTTATAGATAGAACTTCTTTTTAATAGGCAGCAAATTATTGCAGCATGTTATGCAAAGGTTCTCAAATGTAAATGCAAGTGCACAGACAGAACACAGGAGTACTTACAAGAACAAATCAAAGTACTGTAACACAATTTAGCTTTTCTAGGTAGGATGTGTAAGCCCCATTATATTCATGATTAGGTAATGGATTTATTGAGGTTTGGTTCTAGATTCTCTGTCTTTCAAAGTTTTCTTTGTTATTTTTTCTCCTTTTGGTAGGCACCTCAAAACGTTAGCATCAGCAAACAGATCAGTAAATCAGCTTTACAGAGCAAACACAGAAATACTGGAGGAAATAAACTTCAGCATAAATTCTACCCTCCTCCATTTTTCCAGTTGTTACAGAAATGTGGGTTTGTGCCATATATAGATAATCTTGTTACCATGTAAGCTGCTGGAAATGGCTGTAATCATTCTGCCATTGTATAAAGGCAGGGAATTTATTTTTTTTTTTTTTGATGAATGGAACAGAGCTAAAATCAGGGTTTTTTCCACAAGATATGACTAACAAGGCTGAGGAAAAAAGTCTTGGCCCGTGAAAACTAAAATGTTTGGTTCAGAAGATGAATAACAAGACAAGGTGTCCCAAAGCTCTTCACACAAATAGCAAGTATATTTCCTACTCTCAAAACATTCTTACTTGAAGGTTTTCATTAAAAGCTCCTCTTAAGTAGTTATTAAAATGACCAGAACGCAATACTTCTAGGAAATCAGTGAGAACAATTCTAGACATTTTAACAAAGCACTGAAAAAGGACAAAGAGCAAAAATTATTTGGATGCAATGTTTTATCCTAAGCAATAAATTTAGAGAAAAGACTATTATGTCAAAATTAAATACAGTATTAATTTAAAAAAAAAATATGCATAAATATATTGGCAAACAAGGGAGTCTTGTAAATTAACTGAAGAAGTGTATCCCTTTTCTGTGACTGAGAAGAGCTCTCTACATTTGCCTGCTTTTCTAGTCTGATTGTGGGGAAATATATAATACTACCTGCTAGTAATCTGAAAACCAAATCACATGAAATCGTTTCAGTAATGGAAACTGTGTGTGCATCAAACTACCAGTATGTTTAAAGGTGCTTGAAAACATATTCTGAGGAGAAATTTTCATTTCTGACTATGAAAACCTGTGCAAAAAGCACATAGAGTGAAAACTGTAAAGTGTTCCTATGGAAATGTTGGCTTTCAGTTGCTGTCCCCCCATTTATCTTAAGGAGGCTGCCAGGTTGAGGTGTGAAGCCGGCCCTGTCTCTCCCTGCTTTGAGAGCAGCTGCGCTTTTTCTCTTCTGTGAAATTTTAACCTGACATTTCAATCTAAATAAATCATACCAAGAACAAAGGTGGGACTTTCTCTCAAAGGTCTCTACTGTGCACAAATCCTTCAGTGTTTATAAATGACAGTACATTCTGTAACAGTGAGAGAAGGGGGAAGGGTTGTGATTATTATGGGGTTTATAATATTTGTTTTATTTTATACATTATATTTGATTATATTTTTACTAGATTTCATTTTTAATATTGTATTGTCTACTATTATATTTTGCTAATACAAGAATATGTTCAAAAGGTGTATGAGCAAATCCTGACATTTCCTTAATTGTAGAAGTTCTAGCAAGGATAAGTTATTGATGAATAATGTATTAATAGTGGGAGAAATAAATTCCCCCCTATTTATAGTAGGGATTGCTTCTTTAATTTTGTCCTCAACAAAAAAATTACACAATTTTGAATGTTGTTCTCTCCTGGAACCTGAGCACTTGTGTGGAACCTTAATCTTTGTTATGGTGAAAAAGAATCCATACTGCCTATATAATATTTGAGTTAATTTTTAACTGGCAAGAAAGCATGATGCAGTTCTACTTTCAGTGATCCTGTTGCAACTGGGGTATCTCCATCCAGGGAACTGCATGATTTCAGCATGACTGGGTGCAGAGTCTGGCACTTGTGCTTCTGTTAGTATTAATGTAATGAAGTATTTCAATGCACACAAGAATTTTAAAATATTAATAGAAGCATTTAATGCTTCTATTCATTATATAGGCTTGACTTACATATGTAACTAGAAAATAATACTATAAAATGTAACTAATTAACTAAAATGCTTGAATATTTTACAAGACAAAGATTGACATCCAGAAATATTCCATAAGATCCCATTCTGAAATTCTTTCCCTCAAAATAATATTGCATTACTGTTCCTTAATATTCCTCATTTTTCCTGGTCATTTTACCCTTCTAGTTATCTAGATACTAATCTTTTTTTCAGACTACAGATTGCTTTTTGGTTCCAAAAACCAGAATTAGTCTTTTGCTGCTGTGTCTAAGTTAAATAATTTAACCACCAGATTTAGTGTTATCTTTGTTCTTTCTTCAAAGGAAGTGCATAATAGACTGTGAGATCCTTAAGGTATCCCTGTGGTATGGATGATTTAATGTCAACATTCCAAGAGAGCTAAGAAAACATCCTATCTTTGTTGGAAATGCTTATATTAGAAGTAATATAAGCCAACAGATACAAGTGATGCCAAATATGCTGCATCTTTCAAAGTTTCCATTGCCAACAGTACATTTTGAACTGGCCAAGTTCAAATGGGTTTCTTTTTATTTCTGAAAGCTGAGTGTTGGAAAAGTTGTGTCCAGCTTTTTTGAAAGCATTCAGCTAAAAATCATAAAATGCTTTATTTATGATTATTCGGTTATACTAATGCACTCCATATTGTTATCACTTAAAAGTCCTATGGACAATTTGGGCTCTAGCAAGGTTTGTTTCTTGTTTGGAAGAAAATGAGAAGATTAAGTCATTCGGTATTTTGTTCTCTTTACAAACAGACTGTCTAATATCAAAAGCAATGCACAGTGTACTGCTCACAGGGCTGGCATGACATCCCAAGAGCCCCAGAAACAAATTCATTTCAACGTCCAGCAGCTCATTTCTCCTCCCACTGTTTCGAGAACTCAGCCAAATTCCTTCCTTCATGTAGTTTTGCTGAAACAATTTTTTACCATGTAGTTTTGCTGAAACAATTTGTTACTGTAAGCTAAGATGAACTCAGTACTATGTCACTTCCCATTCTCCCACATATTAAGTCTTTCAGGACAGATTTTCTTTTATATTATGCTAGTATTTCTTTGTTCACCTTAGTAAGGGCTGCTGAATACTTTAGGTGAAAAAAAAAATAAAAAGGGATCTTCACAGTATTGTCTTGAAAAAGGTTTTTTGACACCTGTAATGCAAAAGCCTTTTTCATGCAAGTCCAATGTTTCTTGACACCCTCCTGATTTGAGACACCTAAACTTGTGAAGAAGGGAGCCCTGATCTCTAGCTCAGTCAATACAGTTTTTCCTTCCCATCCCCCAGGACTACTGCCTGATTGACATAATTCCATGGCTGCTTTACTGCAAGATATATGGGCAGCTGCTAATAAGTGTGATTGCACTATCTTTTCCCAGATTCGCATGGCAGTGCAGTGAGTCTGACTGAGCCAACTGATTTTTGATTTTTTTTTTGATAGTTTGGGGTTTTTTTAGCCAGATTAGTCCATGATCCAGTTCATCATCTGGCTGTACAAATAATAGTGGGATGATGTAGGGTTGGCCATGAATAGAGGGAGGAGTGGGAATCACCTCCAGTGAGGGGCTGCACTCAAAACAGGACAAGGTGACTGTTCAGCTACAGTTGTAGTACAGCATCATGCCTTGACAGGGAAAAGGAAGAAGGGAGAATGAGATGATCTGAGGTTAACTCACCACAGAGTTAATCCCATATATTCCCCAAACACTTGGCAGTGCACAATGAATTCAAATTTTTCCTGGTTGGGGTAGAACTGTAACGCTATCTGTCCTGCTTCTGATGTGACAGCAACTGAATCCGTTTGTTTCTTCCTTTTGCCCAAATGTATGAAGTTCGATTAATGACTTGTATTAAATAAAGGAGGTAGAAGAATAATGGATCAGAGTAGCAGAATTACAATGACAGAAATGCTCATGTTCAGAGGGAAGCAGAAAGCAATAGTAATCTTGAGAGAGAGATAATGGGATAGAAAATGGAAACAACACAGCACCATCCATAAATAACTTCCAAATGAGTATGCAGTATACGGATCATATGAAAACATCTTTACTCATGCAGAGCTTCTAACATATCCTCTAGGCAGAACAAGCACTCAGCTAACAGATAGTCAATATTTCAGGTCAGGGTTTTAGTAAACTGCAGGTGACGGAGTTCTTACAATCTGCATCTCTATAAACTTTTTAAGTGGACAAAAAAAAGGCATCAAAAAGGAATGCAGAAATCTGAAGCGATGGTTAAAAAGAACAACAAACTGAGAAAAAAAGAATACAATCAGGCATGGACAGAAGAGCATTAAGGGAACCATAAAGGGAATAGTCCCAAAGTAAATCCATAGTATGTATGTTGTAGGATAATCTCTATTGTGATTTATTAATGTAAGTTATAGAGTATAACACCAGTACTAAAAGGTAAAGAAAAAATACAGCACATTAAAAATACTATTTTTGCAGCCATTGAGACACAGATATTAATGTCTGTCAACATTTTTTTTAAAACAAACTAATGATTTATTACATTCTGCAAGCATCTATATTTTAAACCCACCAGAGGATGGTTTCATCTATTTCTGGTACCTAGTAATGATTCAAAAGGTCTTATAAATATTCAGAACATTAAAAAAAAAACCACCTAAATTACATTTTTAAAGTAAATAATATTTTTCATTTTTCTTTCCAAAGTAAAAATTATTTTTATTTTTGAGTAAATAATATATCACTAACCAGCCAAAGGAGGTGATTTTCCTGCTCTGCACTGGTGCAGCCTCATCTTGAATATTACATGCAGTTTTAGGCACCACAATATAAAAAGGACATTAAGCTATTGGA